>CM077153.1:10908825-11424182 GCA_039583875.1 Platanthera guangdongensis | reverse complement strand
AATGGAGAGATGTGAGCTGGAAGAGCTTCAAAGCAAGGAGATAGTTGCTGATTCTACAACAAGGCCGAGTATATCGCTGCAGCTAATGCGGCGAAGGAGGCTGTATGGATTAGGAAATTCATCGGCGAGCTTGATGTAGTTCCTAGCATTGTGGTCCGTATTTCTCTACTGTGATAACAATGGTGCAATTGCACAATCTAAGTAACCTAGATCCCATCAGCGCTCCAAGCACATACTTCGGCGGTTTCATCTTATTCGTGAGATTGTCGAACGAGGAGATGTGAACATTTGCAGAGTGTCGACTGAGGAGAATATTGCGGATCCACTGACAAAGCCTCTCGCGCAGAGAAAGCATGATGGTCATACTAGATCGATGGGTATACGATACCTAAATGATCAACTCTAGTGAGAATCTTGTGGGTTGCATGTAAACTTGTATTTTGTTGGTCATTTGTTCATATGATGAACATTGTACCTAGTTTTCTTTTACAATTAATGGCAAGTTCTTTTATTATGAGTTTTTCTATATGATAGTTAAATGTTAACATAATAGATACCCTTAGAATGTTCGCTTCCATGGGACATCAAGTACGTGACTTGAATGTGAGAGCCTATGATTTATTTGAAGCTTCATTCTTAAAGGTCCCTGGTCGAGTATCATCATAGAAGCTAAGGGTGATGATGGTACATGAAGGCTAGCACGTGTGTTGACTGATGACGGTTCTCACAGGTCATGATATTGTGATATCAAGTCATCACGTGGGTACTTGTTAGTGAACAAGTTGTACTGGACAGACCCAACCTGAGACTACTCTGTGGATTGTCATCCAATCGTGTCACGAGTAGGTCTCAATTGACAATGGTGTTGTGGTCCTTTGACCTGAAGTCACAGCATTCATCAAGTGAGAAAGAGCGTGCTTTGATGCCATCTAAAGTCTTCCTTGAGAAAGGTTGATGATAAGGGTGGTTGTTGGGCATGTTACGAATCATTTGGGTGTTTGTGTGTGAGCAGATATGAGATTTGTCCTTCTGTATGACAGGAGTTGCATCCATGGGCCCCTTGATGGAACTGGACTGAGAAATGCATGGCCATGCTTGGTTGAGTCAATATGTGATATTGGACTCACCATTCTCTGGAAGTCGTCCTGGATCAAGAAACTTGGATTGAGCTATTACGAGGGTGACACGGTCCATGCCTCTAGTTCTTTCCGGATGTAAGGGACAAAGGGACAAAGACAACGCTGATACATTAGTCATAAAGGCTTATGAGTTACAAACTCTTATTGCTTGGGGAGCAATGATGCATTGCTAGATACCGCTCATTGTTTGTGAGGTTTTTGATTTGATACTTTCAAGATCAAGTGGGAGTCTGTTGGAGTTACCATGGTGATCTGGAAGTGGTCAAACATGTAATCTCACTGCCAACGCGATATGAGCCTGCATGGTCGCACATAAGAGATGTGGAGAAGTTGGATAATTGACTGTGTTGGTAAAGGTTACCAATCACCGACCTGAATGGGGTTATGGGCAAAGTGTTGCCTTAAAGGATCATCGGTTTGGGCAAATGTTGCCTTGGAGGACTGGTAAGAATAGTCGACCGAGGGTCGACGGGAATCGTCGAGAATGGTTCTCGGTTTTTCGCCGATCGACGAGAATTGTCGAGAATGGTTCTCTGATTCTCGCCGATCGACGAGAATCGTTACTATGTTTCTCGACGATCAACGAGAATCGTCGACCGCAGGTCGACGGTCGACGAGTATAGTCCACCCCGCGTTCGGCGAGAATCGTCGAGTATTGTACTCTGATTCTCGCCGATCCTAGGTGTTACTCGCCGACTGATTCTCGCTGAATCTGCTTGATGATTCTCGCCGATTGTCGCTGATTCTCGCCGATTGTCGTCGATTCTCGCCGACTGATACTCGCCGATTCTGGAACCCTATTTCTAGGTGGTCTACGGATAGCGATAAACCTAAGTCTATTTATGCCTTCGGTATAAAAGGGACACTTAGGGTTTTCAGGAAATAAGGTTTTTGACAACCGATCGAACTGAATCCCACGACGGAAGCGTTCCGCCGTTCCGCTCGTTCTGCCGATCCCGAATCCCGCCGCCGACGGAAGTGTTCTGCCGCCGCCGTGCTCGCTACGTCGACCACCTCTTCTCCGGCGATCGTCGCTGGTGTTGCTCTTCCTGGCGCGGACCTAGCAGTCCGTGGAGAAGCAAGGTGCGGTCTTTCTCCTTCTCGATTTTCCGTACGATGGAAAGATCGGCGTTCTCCCGCTCGTGTGGATTTCTGCAGAGACGTGGACATCATTTCACGTAGAACTCGCCACCAGCAAGAACACGAAGCTTGGAGCATCTCCGTTGAGTTGTGACTCAACGCCACCGAGGTAATTTTTGCCTAATTATATGTTAACTTCTTGATTCAACTATCATGGCCCGATCTCATATCTTTTGGGTTTTCTTGATGTTTTATTTTTCCGCTGCGTGCACAACTGTTGTGTCATCCTCATAGAGAAACCCAACACAGGCTGCACAATCTCAAAATCACCCGAGACTCACACGGCCCGTGACACGCCCGTGTCTTAGGCCGTGTGCCCATACACTACATTAGACACGCCCCAGCTCAAATTCGTCAGGCTGATTTCGTCGACCGCGCTGACACGGCCTGTGAAACGCCCGTGTCACAGGCCGTGTCCTAAGCACTCGACGATCGTCGACCAAATTTTCTCGATCACTCGACGATTGTTCCTCCCGAACACTTCGTCGAACGCAGGACACGCCCTGGGACACGCCCGTGTCCCAGGCCGTGTCACCCCAAAACTTTGCCTGCTGAAAAATGGGCTGTTACAACCCTACCCTCCTAAAAGAAATTTTGTCCTCGAAATTCGTATACAGGAAGGCAACCAGCAACCAAAAATTTTAACATTAAACGTTTATGTTACAACAAAATTTTCACTAGGCAATCGCTACAAAAATAGCTCGGGAAACTCCGCTCGCATGGTCTGCTCTCTCTCCCATGTAAGCTCTTCACGACCGCAATTGTCCCATCGGACTTTAACCATCTCGACCGTCTTGTTCCGCAACTGTTTCTCGGCTCGATCCTCGATCTGAATGGGTCTAACTCTCGTTGTTAGCCCATACTCCACCGACACATGATCATCCGTGATCACTTGAGCTGGATATTTAACGGCCTTCCGAAGCACCGAGATGTGAAACACATAATGTTGTCCACCCAAGTCTGCCGAAAGAGCTAGCCGATACGCAGCTTCTCCGATTCGCTCAACCACTTCAAAGGGACCCAAATATCTTGGACTCAACTTTTTCAAACGTCGAATCTGGGATACGCCTTTGAAGGGCTTGATCTTCAAGTAGACTCAATCGCCTACCGCGAACTCCACGTTCTGGTACTTGGCGTTGCAGTACTTCGCTTGACGATCTTGGGCTATGAGTAGCCTTTCTCGAATAACACGAATGGTTGAGTTTTCTTCATTGACTTCATTATGATTATAAACTCTAGCTTCACCCGCTTCTACCCAAGACAAGGGAGTACGACACTTCCGTCCATATAGAGCTTCATACGGTGCCATCACGATGCTCGCCTGGTAGCTGTTATTGTAAGCGAACTCCACAATATAGAGATGATCTTCCCATCTCTTCCCAAAGTTGAGGACGCGCATTCGGAGCATGTCCTCCATCGTTCTGTTGGTTCGTTCAGTTTGGCCATCCGTTTGGGGATGAAAGGCCTTATTGAAAGTCAACTTTGTGCCCAATAAGTGATGAACTAACCTCCAGTCATTCGATGTGAACCGCCCATCTCGATCACTTACGATGCTCTGAGGAACGCCGTGTAGCCGCACAATCTGGTCAACATATAATTTTGCCAAAGTTTCCACCGAATCGTCTAGTCTGTTTGGTAGGAAATGTGCCACTTTTATCAGCCGATCAACAATCACCCAGATGGAATCATTTACTCGCTGAGATCTCGGCAACCCATGCACGAAATCCATGGAAATATCGTCAAATTTCCACTCTGTAATCGGCAACGACTTCAAATAACCGCCCGGTTTCTGGCATTCCTCCTTCACCATAGCACAGGTTTGGCATTTGGCCACAAGAAGAGCAACATCTTTCTTTAGCCCTGACCACCAAAATAGCTTTTTCATATCTCTGAACATCTTCGTGCTCCCTGGGTGGATTGAGTACTTTGTATAATGCGCTTCATACATCAGTTCTTCCCTCAATTTACCCACATTTGGGACGCACAAACAGCCTTCTTTCCGCAAAAGACCATCGTCCCAGGAGAACTTTCCTTCTGGCCCAGCTTTCGCATAGCGTAGGAGATCTTCATCCAACTCCGTTGCCCGTCAAACTCGGTCTGCAAGGTCACATTGCACCTCCGTCCAGTTCAAACATGCATTGGCAGTGGCATTCTTGTCAACATAAGAAATCTCTAATGCTTCCAGCTCCTGGATGAGACGTTCATCATGCCTTTGCGGAACAAGACGAGTTAGACCCATTCAGATCGAGGATCGAGCCGAGAAACAGTTGCGGAACAAGACGGTCGGATGGTTAAAGTCCGATGGGACAATTGCGGCCGTGAAGAGCTTACATGGGAGAGAGCAGACCATGCGAGTGGAGTTTCCCGAGCTATTTTTGTAGCGATTTCCTAGTGAAAATTTTGTTGTGACATAAACGTTTAATGTTAAAATTTTTGGTTGCTGGTTGCCTTCCTGTATACGAATTTCGAGGACAAAATTTCTTGTAGGAGGGGAGGATTGTAACAGCCCATTTTTCAGCAGGCAAAGTTTTGGGGTGACACGGCCTGGGACACGGGCGTGTCCCAGGGCGTGTCCTGCGTTTGACGAAGTGTTCGGGAGGAACAATCGTCGAGTGATCGAGAAAATTTGGTCGACGATCGTAGAGTGCTTAGGACACGGCCTGTGACACGGGCGTTTCACAGGCCGTGTCAGCGCGGTCGACGAACTCAGCCTGACGAATTTGAGCTGGGGCGTGTCTAATGTCGTGTATGGGCACACGACCTGAGACACGGGCGTGTCACGGGCCGTGTGAGTCTCTGGTGATTTTGAGATTGTGCAGCCCGATGAACACGGTCACAGACACGGGCGTGTCTGAAGGAGTATCGGGTGACACAGGCATGTCACATGGGCATGTCACTGGATTGGATAAGTCGGTTGAGTGCCGCTTGAGGCATACGGCCTGGGACACGGGCGTGTCACAGGTCGTGTCAGGCAAAAATTGTGCTTTTGTGGCAAAATCATGGTCGTCCGTTCCTTCAGCTGGGATCCAATGGCTGCACTGCCTCCCTGCTTCCTTAAGGCCATGGATGAGAAGGGA
The DNA here is from genome assembly GCA_039583875.1 of Platanthera guangdongensis. Taxonomy (NCBI): domain Eukaryota; kingdom Viridiplantae; phylum Streptophyta; class Magnoliopsida; order Asparagales; family Orchidaceae; genus Platanthera; species Platanthera guangdongensis. Next base: position 11,418,826 of record CM077153.1, on the reverse strand, counting down.
AATCTCATTTTGCATTTGGTCTTCTCTTTCTACATTCCTAGTGAGATAAAGGGAGAGGAAGAAGGAGGAGGAAAGGGGCTGGTCACCGGTGCTGCTGCGATATTCCGACAAGAGATCTGAGGCCGGCGTTGCAGAGGAAAAGCTTTTGCGGTTCTTTGGAGCCAGCTAGGCATTCATGGCACCGAAACGGTCTTCAAGGGTAACGACCTTTCTTCTTAGCCATATGAAGGCTTCCTTTTTGGCATAGATAGATTCCCCCACCAAAGGGTGGCTGATGTTGGGAGTCTTTTGAGTTGATTCATGAGATCCCCTTTGTTGGCATATAGATTCGGAAATGGAGTACGAAATAGCCATGCTGTATGAAGCCCATCTGGACAGGTTGGTCTTAATTGGTGATGTTGTATACGAACCGGAGAAGACTCCGTGATAAACGCGTAGTTTAGGAGTCAATAGGTTGGACCTGTGAAAGGAAGTAGCAGGAAGTACTGGAGTGGTAGTCCAGGAAAATACTCGTAGAATGCTTGTGCTGCTTGTGCCGTTGGGTTCGACCTGTGAAAGGAAGTAGCAGGAAGTATTAGATTGGAGTTCTAGGAAATACCCTTTTGTAATGCTTAATGGTCATGGGGAGTCCACCTGTGAAGAGAGTAAAAGGAAGTACTGACATGTAGCCAGGAAAGACCCTTGACATTTGTGCTATTTGCGGTGTCCACCTGCGGAGAGAGTAGCAGGAAGTACTGGTGTGCCCAGGAAAGACCCGCTAATATCGTGATATAAATGAGGTGTAAGAGAAATACTCAGGCTTGAATGCTAGAACAGGATTGGTGAGACCGAACCACGCCTTTTGTAGCCGCGAGTACGTCGTACTATGTGATGGCAAGGCGATTTGAGCAACGGGGGTGGAGGATCCGACCTGCGTTATGTCCGTCCGACGTGAGACCAGAAGGTGCGGTCTGTTGGAGCGCATAGAGAGAGTCGTAAGCCTGCGTGCCATGACATAATGGGGGGCTACGGGCCCATCCCGGTGCATTACGATTAGAACTCCTACTGCACGCCATGGAGTAAATGCTCAAGTGATTTACCGTTGGGCTGCGACCCTGATACGGTGGTGGGCAACTGGTTTGTCAGTACACCAAGAATGTGCCCTGAATGCACGGACTGTCGGGCCGAGTGGCGGACGGTTGTGATGGCATGTGTGCGAAAAAGCACATTATATGAGATATATATATACATGCTTGTGATATGTTATGCCTGCAGGGAAGAATACTGTTGCCCCGAGAAAGGGGTAGGGTCGTTATAATTTGGTCAGCTGAATGCTGACCGTTGCCTCTGTTTGCCACTCTTGGGTGGAATGTCCCTGTGCAGGTGCTGGAGAACTGAGCGAGACGCATAAGGGTTGAAGTCCCTACTGCTTTTTCTGCTGCCGCTGCTAGCCCTCGAAGGCTAATGTGGATGTAAATGTTATGTTTTCTTTTGATGTGGCCGGCCTGCGTGCCAATGTTTGGGCCACTGTTTGAAAGCTCTGTAAGGTCATAAGACCAACTATTTATATGTGTTGTAAGACATTCCTATGATGTATAAAATGTGTAGTTTTATATGTTGGACATTCAAGAGAGGAGTTCAAGTGTATAGGCTTTCGCTAGAATGCAATGTGTTAGGTGCGCTGCGCTACTCTGGTATCACTCCGTAACTTCATCGTCTGTTTTGTGGTATATGATGTAGGACCCCGGCCGGACCTTCTAGTATATATTATATGAACGGATGAGATTGTTACACGAGGTCGGGCTATGGTCTAATTATCACCATGTGCCAGTGTTCATGGGAAAAGCCGATGGCGGGGGTATGGCGGCGCGGGGTACAAAGGTTCCCCGTGCTAGTTTTCTCAATCTATATTTACTACTGTTGCGGGTCACCTGGTCTTTCCCCAGATTAGAGAAATTAGACCCCCTTAGCTTAGAATTGGATCGGGCGCCCTGTAACGCCCAGTTTTCTGAAGCAGGAAATGATTTCTGTGAGATACCGCCCGACGGTAGGGTTAACGTTGGTGGTAGTATATTGGATTTTATCATAGTAGTGTTCAGTGAGTTACCGCATGACAGTAGGTTGATACCGCGCAGCGGTAGCATGATCAATTTATCGATAGAGCTCTCTTTGAGCTACCACCTGGCGGCAGGGTTAACGCCGATGATAGCAAAGCTGATTTATTTGGAATACCTCTCTGTGAGGTACCGCATGGCGGTAGCGATACCGCATGGCGGTAGCGATACCGCAGGGCGGTAGCATCAGTTCATCGAGAGTGGCGCGTTGATGCGACACGTCGTCTACCGCGCGCCCCTAATGGGTACAAGGAAGGAAACCTACAAAGAAGGTTAGTACAATAGCCGAAAGCAACATATCTTGTATAAACAGCTAAAAGGTTAGTGACAGGGGAAATTAATGGTTTATAAAGAGAGTACTGAAGTAGTACGTTTAACCGTCATCGTATAACTCCTCCTGGCGGTGGTTATACGATGACGGACCAAGGTGATAACACATGTAAACATATCATGTATAATTGATGTGATGAGCATGTATGATGTTCTCACGATCACTCCAATGATGTGTCACAATCATTTTCCCCTATGCCGACATATTGACCTGTTAAGAGAAGGTGCTCACTTCCCAGGCCTCACCACCGTGGCCAGATGGTGATAGTGGGTCGGTCGCTCCCACTTCTAGGTTATGGATACACCTCAACTTCCTAGGCCTCCGTACCTCAAAAGGCAGGTACTCTTGGTGGGTACACATCCTCACCTCGTGTGGAGATCAACCCTCTCGCCACATAATCAAACGAGTGTGAGACGGACCTCTGCGGAAGGGGTAGCTAGCCCCCGGTCCTCTTCACCACCCAACAACAATAGAGTTCGTCGTCACAACTTCTCCCATAGTCTATGATAGGGGAAGTCGGCGAACCCGCCACATCAGTAACCATGCACCCTCCCATATTCTCATGCAATAAGTAATGATTGAAATGACTAAGTAACAATTTTTATAACAGTAATAAATAGTTAAGACTTGACTCAAAGTCGTGAGACACTAGATTTGCACCAATAAAATATTAGATTCACACTATACAACAATATTTTCTCTATATTGATATCAACAAACAACTACATGAATGACATCAAAATAAGCTATACCAAAACTTACATGTTAGATCCAATAAATTAAGAAATGTTCGAGGCGAGAGACTATAGTTGTGCACATATTGACGGCTAATCTGTTAGTTGCATAAACTCATATTTCTTCGTACAAAATATTATAAACACCCAAGTATAGCGAAGCAAGGTATACAAATTTACAAATACTTTTTGGGAGCCTACATGTTAGCGGTCAATTAACTCTCACCGTGCACCGAATTAAATTGTCATGGTTATATACTGCGGCTACTATATTATATATATATATATATATATATATACAATGACAGGCACGGGCCTTCGGCCCTAGGTGCATTTGTCGTGGGTGCGACATTTGTCGTGGGTGCGACCAATGTTGTGGGTGCGACATATGTCGTGGGGGCGGACATTTGTCGTGGGGGCGACATTTATCGTGGATGCTAACATTTGTCGTGTGGGCATCATTTGTCGTGGGGGAGTCATTTGTCGTGGGACGGGGAGTCATTTGTCGTGGAGGCGACATTTGTCGTGTGGGCAACATTTGTCGTGGGGGCGACATTGGTCGTGGGGAGACATTGGTCTTGGGTGCATCATTTGTCGTGGAGGCAAAATTTGTCGTGGGGGTGACATTTATCGTGGAGGGTGTTATTTGTCGTAGATGTGACATTTGTCATGGGTGCAATATTTGTCGTGAGTGCGACATTTGTGGTGAATGCCACATTTGTGGTGGGTGCGACATTTATCATGGGTGCAACATTTGTGGTGGGGATAACATTGGTCGTGGGAGTGGCAATTGTAGTGGGAGCGACATTTTTCGTGGGTGGTGACACATTTTGTGGGCGGCGACATTTTTGGTGGGAGGGGACATTTTTGGTGGAAGGCGACATTTGTCTTCGACCACAATAACCATCTAAGAATGAATTTCAACTATAAATTAGTATCAACAAATGCTTGGTTATATAGAAATGACATTGATGATGGCATTTCTGAATTGAATAAAGATATTGAACTTCTATTGAGAGATTTTATTCTAATGGTACTGTAATTGTAAAATTTTATTCATATGAACTTCACAATTTGAAAACTTTCAAATTGGAATAAAAAACTTAGGATACTTTTAATAATTGTGATCTAGAAAAGGAGGAAGTTCAATAAATAAAGTCTTTGCTTCTCAATATAGATCCAGAAGCCTAATAAAAACTCTGAAATAAACACTCTGCTTCTACTCATTGTAATATAAAAAAGGAGGAAGCTTCAATAACCAAATACTTTGCTTCTCAATATAGATTTGGAACTCTAAGAAAATACTTTTATTACCTGAAATGGGCTTATTAAGCACCATCTACACAATAAATTTTGGATTCAAAACTAAAAATGAGAACTTTTTCTGATAGAAAACAATACAGTGATAGATATTTTAAAATTTTCAAAGTAAATATTTTAATAAATAGATGTATTAGAACTCAAAACTCACTGGCAAGCTTGATCTCCGCAGGCTTGGTATCATATACTAAGCTTTCTCATATTGCAGACAATGAGATGTGGAATGGATGGAGCACCGGTTGTTGCAAAAATGGGACATTGAGATGTCGAATGGCTGGAGTACCTGCAGCTTGAAAAATGGTTAGCGTGAGAGATGACTTTATTGCTGCGATTGAAATCCTCGTGCATCTCCTCCGGCGTTTTATCAAGCCTCCCCATTGGCGCACATTTGTAGTCTCTTTTGTCTTATTCTGGCTTCATCTCCAGCTATGAAGAAGCTATGGATACCAATTAAACAGAGGCGGGTAGACGGGTAGTCTATGATGGTGGCGTCGTGTTAGGAAAGATGGAAAGATAGTTAGTCAATGACCTAGACGCCGATGTTGTGGTTGGAACATGCTCTAGTGGATGATCGTGAAGGTCAGTGGTGGGGTCATTGCATGAGGGATGGCGGAAGCGGCGGAAATCACGATGACCTAAGCAGGAGCGAGTTCCGGAAGGAGGGTCCGGAGGAAATCGCGAAACCTGAAACAAAAAAGTGTTGGCGATGGGAATTTGTGGATTGATCAATGGTGGTGTATTTTGAATAAATGGTGAGGAATTCAAATTAAAGTAGATCGAACCGTAGGATTGATAGAGTACGTACCAGGTTGCGGGAGAGCATGGAGGAAGAAACCAAAATCTCGAGCGGGAGAGATCAACGTGTAGAGGGTATGTTGAGCTGATGTCGTAGCAGAGCGTGGAAATGTCGAGCAGGAGGGATCGTGGTATGTCGCGATGAAGAAATGCAGTGGATGTGATTTCCACTTCGTAGAGGATGTAGATGAGGTCGGAGAAAGTAGGCAGCGGGCGGCGCAGGGCTTTTCCAGAGGCGGCGCAGGGCTGTTCTGGATGCGGCGCTGGGTTTTTCCGCAGTCGACGACAGTGTTTTGCGCAGAGAAGAAGGGGATCGCGGGGGAGAAGGCTGGGGGGGAAAGGAGTGAGACCTAGCTGGGCTTTTTACGGAGGCGGAGTCAGTATTTTGCTCGGAGAAGAAGGGGATCGCGGGGGATAAGGCTGGGGGGGAAGGTTTGAGACCTAGTTATCGGGTTTTTGCGGAGGAGTAACAGGCGGGTTTGTATTTTTTATTTTTATAAAAAAAAGAATATAATGTTGGATCGGACGGTTATAATCGATTAGGTGTCTTACATACCTTGTCAAATCCCTACCGCGAACTCCACGTTCTGGTACTTGGCGTTGTAGTACTTCGCTTGACGATCTTGGGCTATCAGTAGCCTTTCTCGAATAACACGAATGGTTGAGTTTGCTTCATTGACTTTTTATAAAAAAAGAATATAATGTTGGATCGGACGGTTATAATCGATTAGGTGTCTTACATACCTTGTCAAATCCCTACCGCGAACTCCGCGTTCTGGTACTTGGCGTTGTAATACTTCGCTTGACGATCTTGGGCTATGAGTAGCCTTTCTCGAATAACACGAATGGTTGAGTTTGCTTCATTGACTTCATTATGATTATAAACTCTAGCTTCGCTCGCTTCTACCCAAGCCAAGGGAGTACGACACTTCCTTCCATATAGAGCTTCATACGGTGCCATCCCGATGCTCGTCTGGTAGCTGTTATTATAAGCGAACTCCACCATGTAGAGATGATCTTCCCATCTCTTCCCAAAGTCGAGAGCGCACATTCGGAGCATGTCCTCCATCGTTCTGTTGGTTCGTTCAGTTTGGCCATCCATTTGGGGATGAAAGGCCGTACTGAAAGTCAACTTTGTGCCCAATAAGTGATGAACTAACCTCCAGTCATTCGATGTGAACCGCCCATCTCGATCACTTACGATGCTCTGAGGAACGCCGTGTAGCCGCACAATCTGGTCAACATACAATTTTGCCAAAGTTTCCACCGAATCGTCTCGTCTGTTCGGTAGGAAATGTGCCACTTTTGTCAGCCGATCAACAATCACCCAGATGGAATCATTTACTCGCTGAGATCTCGGCAACCCGTGCACGAAATCCATGAAAATATCGTCAAATTTCCACTCTATAATCGACAACGAATTCAAATAACCGCCCGGTTTCTGGCATTCCTCCTTCACCATAGCACAGGTTTGGCATTTGGCCACATCAAGAGCAACATCTTTCTTTAGCCCTGACCACCAAAATAGCTTTTTCATATCTCTGAACATCTTCGTGCTCCCTGGGTGGATTGAGTACTTTGTATAATGCGCTTCATACATCAGTTCTTCCCTCAATTTACCCATATTTGGGACGCACAAACGGCCTTCTTTCCGCAAAAGACCATCATCCCAGGAGAACTTTCCTTCTGGCCCAGCTTTCGCATAGCGTAGGAGATCTTCATCCAACTCCGTTGCCCGTCGAACTCGGTCTGCAAGGTCACATTGCACCTCTGTCCAGTTCAAACATGCATTGGCAGTGACATTCTTGTCAACATAAGAAATCTCTAACGCTTCCAGCTCCTGGATGAGACGTTCATCATGCCTTTGCAACCAAGCTGCTCTTGCCGGAGTCCGCCGACTCAAGGCATCCGCGACAACATTCCCCTTCCCGGGAGTATAGTGAATCTCAAAGGTGTAGTCCCCGAGGAACTCCAACCACCTTCGTTGTCGCATATTCAAGTCCTTCTGCTCCAACAGGTACTTTAGGCTCTTGTGATCTGTATAGATCTCCACCTTCACACCATAAAGATAGTGTTGTCACAGCTTTAGTGCAAAGATCACCGCCGCCAACTCAAGATCATGGATGAGATAGTTCAGCTCGTGCACTTTCAGCTGGCATGAGTCATAAGCAATCACCTTTCCATTTTGCAGAAGCACACAGCCTAAGAAGCTCCCTGAAGCATCACTGTAGATTACAAATCCATCGGTACCACATGGAGATGACAATACAGGCGTCGTGGTCAACTGAATCTTCAGCTCTTCAAAAGCTCGCGCGCACTCTGGCGACCAAACGAACTTCTGTTCTTTTCGCGTCAACGTGGTTTGCGGCAAAGCAACGCGAGAAATTTGCAACAAATCTTCGATAGTAGCCTGCTAGTCCAAGGAAGCTCCTGACCTCGGCTACTGAAGACAACACCGGCCACTCTTGTATGGCCCTGATCTTCGTTGGATCCACTGCTATGCCCGCTCCACTCACCACATGGCCCAGAAAAGCCACCGATGATAGCCAAAACTCGCACTTCGAGAACTTGGCATAGAGCTGATTCTGCCTCAATGTATTCAACACCAACCGCAAATATTTCTCATGGTCGGCTTCCGATCTCGAGTACACCAGGATATCATCAATGAACACTATCATGAATAGATCCAGGTACTCGCGGAATATTCGGTGCATCAAGTCCATAAATACCGAGGGCGCATTGCACAGCCCAAACGGCATGACCGTGAACTCGTAGTGCCCGTACCGTGTTCCAAATGCGGTTTTGGGAATGTCTTCTTCACGGATTCTCAACTGGTAATAACCAGATTTCAAGTCCAACTTCGAGTAGACGGACGATCCCACTAGCTGATCAAACAGCTCATCAATTCGCAGAATCAGATATTTATTCTTTTCGGTCAGCTTATTCAATTCGCGGTAATCAATACATAACCGCAAGCCACCGCCTTTCTTCTTCACAAAAAGCACAGGGGCGCTCCAAGGAGACATGCTTGGGCGTATATAACCCTGCTCCAGCAATTCTTGCAGTTGGACTTTCAACTCCGCCATTTTCTTAGGCGCGACGCGATATGGCGAGCGGGCCACAGGTTTCGCACCTAGCACCAACTCGATCGTGAAGTCAATCTCACGCTGGGGTGGTAGCCCAGGGAGATCCTTGGGAAACACATCTGCAAATTCCGACACAATCGGAACATCACCCACACTGGCCTTAGGCTCAACAGCCTAAATCAGGGCGAAGTAGCACTCCGCACCCTTCCGAACAGCCTTCAAGACTTGGAGTGCAGACAACAACATCCCGCCCACTCCTCGCATACCCGCGAACTTTGTCTCATGTTTGGTATTCTGGCCCAACGTGATCTCTTTGGATTGGCAATCAATCAAGGCATGCTGATCCGCAAGTCAATCCATACCAAATATCACATCGAATTCTGATATCGGCAATACAGATGCCGTCAAACTGAAATCCCGACTACCTATTTGGACCGCCACATCGCAAGCTTGATCCACAAGCATCCAACAACCATTCGACAACACCACTCTGACACTGTCTGTCTTCGTACGACTAGGTATCCCAAGTCGCGTTATAAACTCGCTAGACAGAAAAGAATGTGATGCACCTATATCAAACAGTGCTCGCGCCAGCGTGTCCCGAATCATCACAAAGCCTGTGACAATCATGTCACACACACAAGCCGCATACACATATGCATTAAGCAAAACATACAAGCAATATGATACGCAAAAACTTAACTCGTACCTGTGACGACGTCACTTTGCTTGATGGCCTCCTGCAGGCCAAGATTGTAGATCCGGGGTTGCGCCTGCGAGGCAGAGGATTCCACCACCGCCTTTCCTTTTTCCGCATATGACGCTCCCACCTTCTTTTCACTCTTTGGCGGCACCCGACAATCTTGAGCTATATGGCCCACCCGTCCAAAATTAAAGCATGTACGAGTATCCGACTTTGAGGTGGCCCCCGGCGTTGCTACCGATGCAACTGAAGAAGGAGCTTGTCCCGTCGTCTTGGGCCTCTTGCCCAATTTCTTCTTATAAAATGACTTTGTCGGTCGGGGCACTTTAAACTCCGGCTGTGACACACCCAATGCCCTCTTCCCCTGCACCCTTTTCATGTCTTTTTCCAGTGCACACGCAGTGTCAACTAATGCATGGAAGCCTTGGTTCACGGAACTAGAAAGTAGGAATCTCAACTCGTCCCGCAGTCCTTTGTATAACCTATTTGTCCTTCTCTGCTCATCAGCAAATATCGAACCCACATACCGCTCTAAGCGTGTAAACTCATGCAGGTAAGCTTCCACACTTCCATCACCTTGCTTCAGCCTTTGGAATCCATTCTCCATGGCAATCTGTTGCACCGTAGGAAGGTGCTTCACTAGGAAGAGTCGAGAGAATTCTTCCATCGATACTTGTGTCAAGGGACGACCAGCCAAGTGATGCAACTCCATCTCGTCCCACCACAATCTATCCTCTCATTCAAGTAGGAAGGTAGCTAGGGTGACTTTCTGATGCTCCTTCGTTCCAATCGCCGTCATGATCCGCTTGACGCGTGATAACCAATCCTCAGCCTGTGCATGAGCTCCCACTCTCGAGAACGTAGGCGGGTGAAAACTCATAAACCGCGTCAACTGCTTCTCAGCGGCTCGAGGATTCACAGCCACAACAGGTTCCGGCCTCGCCTCCACCTGTTCTGGCATCACGGCCGGCTGCGCCTACCCTTGCGCCTGCCCAACCGGCTGTCCTTGAACCATAGCAAACAAAGCCTCAGCAATTTGTCGCACAGTTTCTGCAGACGGCGAAGGTGTAGACACCTCAGTTGGTGTCGTACTTTCATCCGAACGTTGGGGCTCCGATTGCCCCGCACCACTCCGAGTCACCTAAAGGGGACAAGACACTCACATTAGCGGCCTTACACAAGCAAACAACACAAAATAGGAATGCACAGGTTCCTCAAACACAAGAATTTGCAATCCTATCATGGACATTCAGGAGTTCAAACGTGTTAACGTGATTTGCACAGACACGTGCTCGTCACCCCACAAAAGAAGTCGACCACGACTTCGAGAGGGAAATACCAAGACAGCTGATACCAAAAATGTAACAACCACATCCGTTCATTTAATATATACTAGAAGGTCCGGCCGGGGCCCCACAACATATACCACAAAACAGACGAAGCTACGGAGTGATACCAGAGTAGCGCAGCGCACCTAACACATTGCATTCTAGCGGAAGCCTATACACTTGAACTCCTCTCTTGAATGTCCAACATATAAAACTCCACATTTTATACATCATAGGAATGTCTTACAACACATATAAATAGTTGGCCTTATGGCCTTACAGAGCTTTCAAACATTGACCTAAACATTGGCGCGCAGGCCAGCCACATCAAAAAAAACATAACATTTACATCCATATTAGCCTTCGAGGGCTAGCAGCGGCAGCAGCAAAAGCAGTAGGGACTTCAACCCTTATGCGTCCTGCTCGGTTCTCCAGCACCTGCACAGGGATATTTCACCCAAGGGTGGCAAACAGAGGCAACGGTCAGCATTCAGCTGACCAAATTATAACGACCCTACCCCTTTCTCGGGGCAGCGGTATTCTTCCCCGCAGGCATAGCATATCACATGCATGTATATATATATATATATATCTCATATAATGTGCTTTTACGCACACATGCTGAAAGAAATTGTACCTAATCACCTAGAGGGGGGTGAATAAGTGACTTAATCTTTTTAAACTTTTAGGCAGATTATATCACAGATTTCACATAACATAAAACAACATACACAGAATCAATCACATACACAGAGTACACAGAGTTTTATAATGGTTCCTCAAGGTCTGGGTACATCCACTTTCCCCCTTCGCCTATCTAGTAGTGTACTAGATTCGGCCAAACTCCTCCACTATTCCTCAGATCCTCAGTTCTTACACTCAGAACCCCAACCAGGTTCCTATAGCTCAGAGTGATCCCACTCCTACAACTTAGGCTCAACAGCCCTACCACTCAGTCTTCACAAAGACCTACACTCAGCCACAAGGCCTACACTCAGAGAAATGAATCTCCTACACTCAGGCACACAGGCCCTACCACTCAGCCTTTATAATTTCAGGCTTACAACTCAGATCCCTAAGGATCCTTTAAGAAATTAAGAATACAATGTTTATAACCTCAACTCAGAATAAGAGAGAAGAGTTGACAGGTTTCTTGATGAGTTCTTGGAAGAACTCTACTGAGATCAACCTCCCTTGGCTTCCTTCAAAGCTTCTTGAATGTAGAACACAGCAGGGTTGATTCTCTATGCAGCTGATCTTCAATCACTGCAACTTAAGTTTCAGATCTCAATCTGAAACCTTCTTCACAGCCTGGTTCAACAGCTGTCTTCTTGGAAGGAGCTCTCTCTCTCTCTCCAACTATTTAGATCTTCACTTGAATTGATTCTTCAATGAATTGCTTGATCTTTTTCTCTGATGTGTTAATCATCTTCTGTTGTTGACAGAATAAGCCTTTATATAGACTTTCTTCATGGTGACCGGCTGATCCGGTTCCTAACAACTTTCTGACATCTCTGACAGTTGCAGTAGACCGGCTGGAATGGCAGCTGTCATGTCATCCAGTCACTTCTTGAATTTTCTGTAACTGTCTGAAAGTGTCGAGACAGTCTGTCTTTAAGTGTCGACACTGATAGACTAAGTGTCGACACAAGTAGACTAAGTGTCGACACTAGCCTTCATGGTGTCGACACAACTCCTTGTGTTGTAGAATTTACTTCTCGACACAGCTTCTTCAACATGTGTCGACACTGATATTGTGTGTCGACACAAGTCCTTGTTCGTCAGTACTTTGTTGATTTCTTGTAAGTGTCGACACAACTCTTTTGTGTCGACACATCTTCTTGTGTTGAACTTGTTAAGTGTCGACACATCTTCTTGGTGTCGACACATGCCTTTTGTGTTGAACCTTTTGCTGAGTGTCGACACATCTCCTTTATGTCGACACTTGTACTTAGATTTTATTGCAATTTGCTGAGTGTCGACACAGCTCCTTGTGTCGACACTTTCTTCATTTGTTAAGACTTTTGCTGTGTGTCGACACATTCTTCATTATGTCGACACTTGTACTTAAACTCTGTTGAAGTTTGCTGAGTGTCGACACAACCTCCTAGTGTCGACACTTTCTGATGTCGACAAAGTTCCTCTGGGTGTCGACACTGCTTCTAAGTGTCGACACAGCTTCTCTGGACATTTCTTCATTGAGTGTCGACACAGCCTGTATGTGTCGACACTTTCCTTCTGGTGTCGACTCTGCATCCCTGGTGTCGACACAATTACTCCAAGTGTCGACACTGCTTCTCTAGGTGTCGACACAAGTCTTCTTAAGTGTCGACACTTTTCTTCTGGGTGTCGACACATGGACTTAGAAACTTTTCAGCTTTCCCTGCAAATACTTAACCTGCACAAGGTAACTCAAAATACATCAAATACATTTTGATGTATATCATTGAGTAGGGTGAGGTTTTTTCAAATCAGGTACATTTATTCCAATGTACCCAACACATGCCATCACAACCGTCTGCCACTCGGCCCGACAGTCCGTGCACTCAGGGCACATTATTGGTGTACTGGCGAACCAGTTGCCCACCACCGTATCAGGGTCGCAGCCCAATGGTAAATCACTTGAGCATTTACTTCATGGTGTGCACCCAGAGTTCTAGTCGTAATGCACCGGGATAGGCCCGTAGCCCCCCATTGTGTCATGCCACGCAGGCCTACGACTCTCGCTATGCGCTCCAACAGACCGCACCTTCTGGTATCACGTCGGACGGACATAACGCAGGTCGGATCCTCCCCCCCCCCCCCCCCCGTTGCTCAAATCGCCTTGCCATCACCGAGTACGGCGTACTCGCGGCTACAAAAGGCGCAGGTCGGTCTCACCAATCCTGTTGTGGCATTCAAGCCTGGGTATTTCTCTTACACCCATTTATATCACAACATTAGCGGGTCTTTCCTGGACACACAAGTACTTTCTGCTACTCTCTCCGCAGGTGGACACTGCAAATAGCACAAATGTCAAGGGTCTTTCCTGGCTACATGCCAGTACTTCCTGTTACTCTCTTCACAGGTGGACTCCCCATGACCATTAAGCATTACAAAAGGGTATTTCCTGGAACTCCAATCCAGTACTTCCTTCTACTTCCTTTCACAGGTCGAACCCAACGGCACAAGCAGCGCAAGCATTCTACGGGTATTTTCGTGGACTACCACTCTAGTACTTCCTGCTACTTCCTTTCACAGGTCCAACCTGTTGACTCCTAAACTACGTGTTTACCACGAAGTCTTCTCCGGTTCGTATGCAACATCACACAGCATGCCTATTTCGTACTTCATTTCCGGATCTATATGCCAACAAAGGGGATCCCATGAATCAACCCAAAAGACTCCCAACATCAGCCACACTTTGGTGGGGGAATCATATCTATGATAAAAAGGAAGCCTTCACATGGCTAAGAAGAAAGGTCGTTACCCTTGAAGACCGTTTCGGTGTCATGAACGCCTAGCTGGCTCGAAAGAACCGCAAAAGCTTTTCCTCCGCAACGCCGGCCTCAGATCTCTCATCGGAATACCGCAGCAGCACCGGTGACCAGCCCCTTTCCTCCTCCTCCTTATTCCTCTCCCTTTCTCTCACTAGGAATGTAGAAAGAGAAGACCAAATGCAAAATAAGATTTCCCTTCTCATCCACGGCCTTAAGGAAGCAGGGAGGCAGCTCAGCCATTCGATCCCAGCTGAAGGAACGGATGGCCACAATTTTGCCACAAAAGCACAATTTTTGCCTGACACGGCCGGTGACACGCCCGTGTCCCAGGCCGTGTGCCTCAAGCGGCACTCAACCGACTTATCCAATCCAGTGACACGCTCATGTGACACGCCCGTGTCACGGGCCGTGTCACCCGACACGCCTTCAGACACGCCCGTGTCTGTGGCCGTGTTCATCAGGCTGCACAATCTCAAAATCACACGAGACTCACACGGCCTGTAACACGCCCGTGTCTCAGGCCGTGTGCCCATACACGACATTAGACACGCCCCAGCTCAAATTCGTCGGGCTGAGTTCGTCGACCGCGCTGACACGCCCTGTGACACACCCGTGTCACAGGCCGTGTCCTAAGCACTCGACGATCATCGACCAAATTTTATCGATCACTCGTCGACTGTTCCTCCTGAACACTTCGTCGAACGCCGGACATGCCCTGGGACACGCCTGTGTCCCATGCCGTGTCACCCAGAACTTTGCCTGCTGAAAAATGGGCTGTTACACCTCGCTAGCTCAACATTCTATCGCAAGCAAGAAAAGCCAAGAGGCAGTGGTACAATCACAATGGCACAAGACACATGGTTCTCCCTGCTAGACTACTCGTTTACATCTATACACATTAGGCCATCACCCACACATGCATTCATGATTTTGGGCCAAAATAGTATTCCCTGAGTGGATTAAAATCCTGCCTATTTAGGCGAGATTAAAATCCTACCTAATCAAAAATCTGGTCGGCCTGGGGGGCCTTATCAGGCCCTCTCTTTGAGAGGAAGCACGAGCCCGGCTCGGCTCAAACTAGGGCCCGGGGCGAGCCCGGTTGTCAAAAATACTGGGCCCGATCAGCCCGGTCCCAACCTGTCCCGAACGAGTTTTTTGAACACGACTACAGTTGCTTCATGAATTTCGGAGAAATTTGAATTCCGGAGAAATTCACACAAGGAGAAGACCGGACCACTGAATATGAAAATGAAATAAAAGTGAAAAATTTAGGAATATATGTATGAATATGAATAAAAATTATTCTATGACATATATGTCTTTTCACAAAATTCGCTTCATGGGGATTTGTACGCGGCGGGAACGCTCTCGCAATAGGACACTGTCGAGGCAGGGTACTGTCGCGCGGGGCACGAGGGGCTACCCATTTACTGCCAATTGATCGAGCGTCCTAGAGCGAACAAGTTTGGGAATAGGTACGATTATTGCTGGGGTATTGTCGCTGTGAAGAGCATCGAGCACTATTGCAGCTCGTGTGAATATGCTCGCATTTGTAGAGGAAGACATATTTATGTCTTTCGCACTACAAATTGATGGGGTTCCCGTAAAATTTTCTAAATCAAACCGGTTGGATTCTGACCGAGAATATTCAAGTCATATGACCCAACCAAGTGAGCCGCAAGTCGCTCCTGCTCCAAGGGCCCGAAACCACCCTGAAAGGAAAACTGGACAAAGCGCGTATGGAGGCCGCGCAAAACTCGCACGTACACAGCAGGCGCGCTGAGTGGGACGACAAATTGGTTGGAATTTCTAAACAAAATGCAATTAAAATTATAAAAGAAAGAAGATGAGATATACATGTAGGGTGATTGAAGAAAATACAAGCGTTTTAGAAAAAAAGAATGAAGGAGCTGAAACAATATACTAGCTTATAAGGTTCATTCCTTGAGTAACAATGCTGGAGGAGGCTTAGGTACTTGTTGCTTCTTTATCAGACATCTTCATGCTTGTAGTTGAAGCAAATTGACAAGAGAAACCTTGTTGGCTTAAAGACCTAAAATTTCTCAACAAAAAAATGATGAAAACGGGGCTAGATCCAGGGGCAGACGTAGGTGAAGCACACCATGGCACGTGCCCGGGTCAGATTTTTTGAAAAAAAAAGTACTCTTTAGTAGTTTAGCACTTTAGTTGTCCCTCTAGTTAAAATCAGGCTTTTAAACAAAAGTTAAAACTGATATTTCTTGTTCTAGCTTCTTAAATGGTTGTATTTTTTACTGAATCTGTGCCCTTCCCCTTCCATTCAAATAATTTTTTTGTACATTAAACAAACCTATTAATGGATGCGTTTAATGAATATCCGGCCATAGGACCTGTCTTCTATTTGTTGAAAATGGTGAAGTGAAAGTGGCGGACTGGGCGACCTATCCGCGCGGTCTATGCGGGACAGGACTGGTGGTTAGCCAGGTCGGCAGAGTTGCTTCAGTCGGCTTGTTCCTTGGAGGCCTGGGCGGTCTGTTCGCGCGGTTTATGCGGACAGAGGTGGCGGCCAGCCAGACCGGTTTATACTCAGCTGGCAGATTGTTCCCAGAAGGTAACCAGGTGGATAGAATCTCTATCCGCAGAGTCCGGCAAGATGCGGACTGGACAGGATCTCGGGGACCGGCATGGCAGGCACCTTGGTCTAGCTCTTGTGGCATGGAAAGTGGAAGTCGTGGAGTTCGCCGGTTAGAGCGGACAGGTGCTGGAGTTCGCCGGGATTGGCGGGCTGGTGCCAGTGTCCGCCAGTAAGCGCGGAGTGGCCCTTGTGGCCGGTGGTGTGGACTTGGTTGGTTCTAAACCAAGTCCAGGTTTGCTCAGTCCGGGTGATCGCGCGGTTAGGCCTGGACTGCTTCTCAGTCCGCCAAGCTCGGCAGTAGTTAGCCTTGTGCCTTGGTTGCTATCCGGCCTTAGTGATGCTATTGGTGATCTGGCTATCCTGCACAGGTCACGACGGACTGGTTGTGTATCCGCGGCTTGCGGATACACTTGGTGCTTGTCGCGAGATGGGGCGGTTATCCTATCGCCTAAGGCGGTGACCACACTTCTCATCGTGCCTATAAATAGAACCCTCTGTCACATCAATCATAATCCAACTGAACAGTAGGTGAGATCGCAGATAGTTGTTGCGGTTAGGATTTTGTATCCGCGCGGTTTGAGGAGGTTAACTAGTTTGTGCTTTGCAGGTTGTGCGGATAGCGCTGTAAGCCAGGGACTTGGTTTTGACTGCGGTCAGGGACAGTGCAGATTCTGTGGATAGCAACCAGAGGTTAATAGTAGATCGCGGGTTGCGGCTAGGCGGTCTCTCTTCTGCAACTTGTTTCCCGGTTCAATAAGCTATCTCCATATGGCGGCTTGATTCAGTTCAGCAGCAGCTCGCACGGTCTGACGGCTAACAACCTAGTGGTTAGGCAGCTTGCAGATCGGCAGTTAGATTTCAGCATCAGAATAACGGGTAGTCCACGCAGCTTAGTTCTCATCGGGCGACTAGGCGGGTTGAGCGGACTCCGTAGCGGTTAGCAGTAGAGCCGATGGTTACCTTTTGAGTCCGCGCAGTTAGGATTTTGCCTTGTATTATTTCTGCTTTCCTTTAGGTACATTGGAAAATCATGTCTCGTCGTGTATGTCTCGCCTTGTAAAGATTATTTAGTACAAGATTCTTGTTCTTTTGGTTTGCATCTGGTTTAATTGAGATCGGATTGGTTGAGTGTTCCTGCGCCTGGTTTCCCGTCTTCCGCTATATCAAATTTTTCAACATGGTATCAGAGGGAACAGATGCTTGTGCAGCGGATCAACCAGCAGTTTGTTTTATTGCTTCTGTGAGTCTAAGCGAACCAGGGTTAAGTGAAATGGAAGGTGATTTAGCAAGAGATCTTGGATTAGAGCTGTGTACAGTGACTAACTTTGAAAAGTGGAAGTCATGCATGGAAAACTATCTTGTTGGCGAGAACCTTTGGGAGGTGGCTTGCAGAGACAGAAGGCAAGTGGTTACTGCTGTTACTGGAAATGCTGAAGCGATGAGAGCTTGGAAGAAGACAAGCGCGAAAGCAGAGTTTATTCTCAAGCAGGTTATCTCATCGGAACTCTTGGACCACTTTGGCGGATGTCGGTCAGTTGCGGAGATTTGGACTTCCCATGATCGGTTGTTCAACAAGGAGGTGAAGTTGGTTGCTAAGGTTGGTCCCTCTACTTCTGATCAGCAAGAGAGGAGTGTTTCTCCTAGGCATGATGGGAAGTGGAAGGAGGGACCAAGGTGCTATAGATGCAAGCAGCCTGGTCACTTCAAGAAGGAGGGTAAGGTTGTCATGCACTCGGTGAACGTTGCTTATGTTGGGAGTAAGGAAAAGAACTTGGTTGGGTCATCAACAACTTCTGATGCTGATCAGATGAAGGCCAGTGATAGTGCAGCTATCTGGTATGAAAGACTATGATATGTCGGGATGGACAAGTTGAAAGCAATGGTGGAAAGGAGCCATGTGAAAGGCTTACCTAGATTGTCATCCTTCGACGACAGTCAAGCTTGCGTGGGATGTCAACACAGTGAAGCTTATCACTTTATGTTTGATAAGGTGCATTCCAGGTGTAATGCACCATTGGATGTTATCCATGGTGAGCTGTTGGGACTGACCGTCACCGCCAATCTTGGAGGCAGCAGATATATGTTGATATTAGTTGATGAATATACAAAGTATAGTTGGGTATACTTCATGAAGGAGAAGTCGAACATGTTCCGCTTGTTTGTGGAGTTCAAGAAGATTGTGGAGGGCCAGCTTGGCCTGCATATTAGGAAGTTGAGAACGGGCAACGGAGGTGAGTTGGCTCAACCATATTCCCTAACTTTTGCAGGAAGTATGGGATCCGAAGGGAGCTCTCTCGTGGACATACTCCACAACAAAGTGGTGTTGCAGATAGGAAGATCCATCTTTTTACAGAGACCTGCAAGTGTTGGCTTCAGTGCAAATGCATTCCTAAGGACTTTTGGGCGGAAGGAATGGCTTGTGAGGCACATGTCATCAATCGGATGCCTCTGAGACCGATCAACATGAAGACTCTGTATGAGCTGATGTTCAGGGTGAAGCCCAGTGTGAAGTACTTTTAGGTGTTTGGTTCTACCTACTATGTACACTCTCTGGGGGCTCTCAAGATGAAGCTAGTCTTTCTTGGGTATGATGAGCAGAAAAGGAGATGGAGGTGTATGGATCCTAAAATGAAGAGATTCATTGTGTCAAGAGACGTTGCCTTCGATGAACTGACGTCATATTGGGGTAGCTCATATGTGGAGCTAGAGGAGAGCAGGTTAGACGGTGGGCAAAAAGAGTCTGCTGCTAAAGATCTTCTGGTAGAGTTGCCTGTGTCACCAGGAGCTCCAGGTGTTTCTAGCTCCGGGATAGAGGCTTCTAGTTCAGGAAGCAGGGGGAGCGATGTTTCAGGTGTTTTTAGTTCGAGAGCGGAAGCTTCTAGTTCAGGAAGCAGGGGAACGATACTCCAGGTACTTCTAGTTCCAAGGCAGTGGCATCTTGTTCAAGAAGCAAGGGGAGCAATGCTCCGAGTTTGCCCGGGAACGAAGCTGGTTTAGAAGGAGCAGCGGAGGAGGTTAGCCGTGATCAAGCTATTCGGAGGACGAAGAGGGTCACCAACCTACTTGCTCGATATAGCAGAGGAAATGCGGTGAGCTTGGTCTCATGTTTCCTTGCAGGCCTTCAGATCGAGCGAGTATCTTCTAGCTATGATGACACCACTAGAGTCAAGGAGGTGGCTAATACTAAAGATGAGGAGGTGACTAATGTAACGCTCCCGATTTTTTGATGTTTAGTTTAATTCTTTTTTTGGCATATTTATGACGTCAGGTCGTTACGTTGGCGCGTGTTTGACATGTGCTGTGGTTAGAGCATAATTTTTGCACTTTAGGTTTTCAGTATGGCTGGGTTTAGCCTGTTTGCAAGACTCTCTTGCGAGTCCGGTCTGTTTTGGTGACTCGGTAGAGCCTTTTTGGGAATGCTAGTGTTTTGATTTCGAGAGGTGCTTACCCAAGTTTGGTTTGTCGGATCTCAGTTTCGACTTCGTCGTTAGATTCGTAGAGTCGGTATTTAGCTACATAGCGAATTTCGTTAAATTTCTAGGTCGTCTGGTTTTCGCGTCGTTTGATATTATTTAATTAATAATATACATATTATATTATTATATGTATAAGTATATATACTAATAAGGTCGCATCAACCCTACTGTTCCCCTTCTTCCCCAACCCGACGGTGCTGTTTCGCGAAAACTGAAGCAGTTCGGCGGACAGGCGTGCGTTCGGCTGGCGATTTCCAGAGATTCGATGGTCAGTTTCGTTAATACATCAGTGGTTCGGAATGCTCTCGACGAGGGCTTTGCGATCGTGGTAAGATTTTCTCGTTTCCTCGATTTTTGTGAGTTGGGGTTTGAGGTTTTGACCTCCTTTCTCCTCCAAAAGTTTCAGGAAACGTTGCTAGGGCCTTTCTACGGCTGATCTGTGCCGCGGTGCGGGCGGACGACGCTTCTTTTGGAGATTTCGAGGCAAGTGGATCTCTCTCCTTGCATGTCCATTTTTAGTCTCTATCTTCTTCTTTTTCCTTCCCCCCGTAGAGATTAGGGGTAGTGTCGAATGAGTTTTTGGAAAAATCCCCAGGTTAGGGTAAATTTTTGGCCAAGGTATGAAGGGCAGGATTTCAGATTTAGGTCAATTCGTCAGTTTAGCTAAGGTAGTTTTCGTTGGGATTTGGTTGAGGGTTCGACGAATAAAAGTTAGGAATCCGCTAAGTCCAATTCGACGAATATCGGTAGCTTGCCTTAGGGGAAATTCGTCGGGTTTGGGAAGTGAAATTCGTCGAGTTTCATAGGCTGGTTCGTCGAGTATAGATGTTAGGGAATTTTCGTCGAGTGTCGGTATCTAGCATAAGAAGAATTTGGCGGGTATTGAGTAGAAATTCGGCGATTATCACCAAAATTGGTTAAGTCATTTCCGTCGTGAATCATAGGTTAGCTTAAGGAAGTTCGACGAATATAGCATGTCTGTTCGTCGAATACCGACAGGAAATCGTCGAGTATCGCGGATTGTCACAAGGAATTTTCACCAAGTATAGAGGGATTCGCCGAGTATCGCCTTGGAATTCGTCGAGTATTCATGTGTTTTGTGGGGTATACTCGCCGAATTTGCCTGGACTTGGAGTTTTTTCGCCGTTTTTGGTCTGGTTCGTCGAGTTAGGTCCTTAGGATGTACTTTGGATATTTTCATCCCGTTTGTCTTGGGAAGTGTTTGGGTTTTTGGTATTTGAGTTTTACGAGTTTGGTTGCGGTTTGTTTTATATTGAACGAAAACTCGGTATGACCATGGTTGGTTGTGGATATTTGACCCTGGTGGGTTTGTGACTGTTGGTGTGTTGGGTAGGTCCCCTCCACCACAGGTGCCGATTTTCCCCGGTATTGGGTGTGTCAAGGTATAAGACCACCTTTCTTTAGGTCCTTGCAAGGTTTGTGACTGTTGTGTGTTGGGTAGGTTCCCACCACTACATGCGTCGGTTTTTCCCCGGTGGTTATGGTTTATCTTGACTGTTGGTGTGTTGGGTAGGTTCCCACCACTGCAGGTGCCGGTATTTCTCAGGTGATTTTACTTATAAAAGTTATGAGCAGACTATTCTTGATACTTATACTTAAATATGTACATGTTTCTTAAAGTATTGTTATTTATCGCACTTGGTACAAATTTTCCTACTATTGGAGTTGGTAAGTTAGCTTTCACCCTTGTCGATTTATTTTTCAGCTGAGGTTGTCAGCTTTTCCTTATAGTAGGGTTTGGTAAACCCCTCTTTGTTTTACACCTTTTGCCACTTGTATTTTCTTGCTGAGGTGTTCTTCTTTTGAATGTCTCAGGTTCAGGGCTGTAGCCGGTTGAGAGGCTAGGTTTGGGAGTTTGCTAGTGGACTGCTTGGTTGTAGAGGTTTTCCTCACCCTCGTGAGGTAGTTCTTGGTCGTTTCTTGTTAGTACAGACATACATACCTTCAGTGGGTTCGTGTCAGGTTGTTGACGCCCACTGGTGGTTTTTTTGGATTATTAAGTACTTTACTAAGCTGCTGAGTTTGTACTTTGTTTTGTGATTGTTTATACTTGCTCTTTTGGAAGGCTTTATATTGGGTCACATTGTTAGGTATTTTTTAAAATATAAAAACCATTATTATTATCCCATACATGTCATATTTGAAACCTAAATTATATTTTTAAACGATCGTAAAAGCTACTTTTACTTTTATTATAAATCTAGGGTCTTGCATATCATGAATTGTCCTCCGGGGACGTTTAGGGCTGAGCATAAAAATCGAAACTCGATAATCGCTCGTTAATCGCTCGAATTTTCAGTCGAATTGAAATCGGAATTAAATGATCCGAATCATTTTGGCTCGAATCAAAATGGCTCAATGTTTTTTCGAGTCGATTTCGAGTCCATAAGGATTCGCTCGATTAATGATTCGAGCCGGCTCGAAATTTAAAATTTA
This sequence comes from Platanthera guangdongensis, assembly GCA_039583875.1. NCBI lineage: Eukaryota > Viridiplantae > Streptophyta > Magnoliopsida > Asparagales > Orchidaceae > Platanthera > Platanthera guangdongensis. The sequence goes on along the minus strand of CM077153.1, from coordinate 11,396,410 downwards.
AAATGTTATAGGCTGCGGCTGCAGTGCTTGGGACTTGGGATTTAATTGGGAATAGGCTTACAGCTGGACGCCTAGATTTAATTGTGGATGTGTTGTACAGCCTGTACTGCTCTGCTGTAAGTTCAAAATCATAATTACAAGCAATTATGATTTCTCATTTCTGTGCTTCCCTCTCTTCCACAGTTCCACTTCGTCATTCCCGACCCCCACCAGGCCACCTTACGCTGTTACGAAGAACGGCATAAGTCAAGCAGATTAGCAGAACGACGGAAAGCACGGCCCGTCGGCCCGGTATGGCACAAGGCAGTGAAGGCACAAGCTTTTTTCCTTAGGCAGAAGCAGAACGACAGAAGTTCTGCGCTCCGCAGCGGCGCAGCCTCGTCAGCCGACTCCTCCGCAATGCTGCAGCGGCGCAGCCTCGTCAGCCTCTTCGGGAGTTTGGGACCTTGGGTATCTGATTTCAGGTAAGAATGGAGAACCGCCCCATCTTTCTCTTCCCCATTTCGAGTTTCTCTCTAGTCTCTACAAGCTTCATACGATTTCTGATTTCTGGTTTCTGATTTCTTCCTTTTTCCTCTCTATTGCTACGATTTAGATTTTTCTTAGTTTCTATCATTTTAATTGAATCATTTTTCACTCACACAATGAGTTAGAAGTTAAATCAAAAGCATTTTGTTGAATTAGTTCTTTAATTACAACTATCCAAAACACTTGATTTTTAAATTAATTCTTGCTAGTGAACGTATGAAATTTTAAAGATAACTTTTTAATAAGAAAAAAAAATTTAGTATGAAAAAAAATATTTTTTTAATAGTAAAAAAGTTAATTTCGAGCCGGCTCGAGCTGGCTCAAGCGGGCTCGGAATCGAGTTGATTTCAATTCGAGCCGGCTCGAGTCGAAGCTGATTTCGATTTCGAGTCGATTTCGAGCCGACTCCGAGTCGAAACTTTCGATTTCGAGCCAAGTCCAAATCGCTCGAACTCGACTCGATATCAGTCTTAGGGACGTTTATACTCATGTAGGATGTTAAATCAATCTAATCAAAGTATTTCCGCAGCATATAACTATATTTTTACTTGTGAACTAGTTGATCCACTAGGCCGATGGATACGGTCACCTTAACTTAAAATTGAATTTCTTTCATAATAACTTATGAATTTCTTATAAAATGTATTGTTAAAATCTTATCTGAGCGTCTGCAGTTATCCCTTGCACGACGTGGCATCATGACGTGCGTTTTCTCCTTACTCTGATATATCCTTTAATGCAGAGAAAATGCAGGTTGTGACAGTTGGTATCAGAGGGATGGGTTGTTTGACAATTGGTCGAACAACTATCTCTAGTTAGTTTTGGTTGTCTGGTATCATTTCATACACACACTGATGTGTCATCAGTACATCTTGGCTGAAACATGAACACTACACTCATAGTATGATAAGAAGTATACATGGCATATTATGCAGTATGAGACGCATAATATGTATTTGTATATTGATCCACCATATGTGGCAACATGTGATGGTTATGTAGTCTGGGATGCATAACCACCATCACATGGGTGCCCATTAACATGTTTTTTTTCGTTACATACGATGTTATGTAGTATGAGATGCATAACATTTCATGTGTATGCCGCTCATAACATGCATTAAGTCCTTTTTAGATTGCATAACACAACATGCATGACATAACATTGCATCAGCACGCGTGCCAAGCTAAAGATTTATATGATGACATATGTACACACATGGTTTTGAGTCAAAAAGAATTAGAAATTCATGCATTCATGGTTAAGAACATGAGTCAGTAGGATGACGGTATATCATCCTAAGTTTAGGCATGACATCATAACTGGAATCCCAGAGCAAGTTAACAACATGAGTAAGTACTTAAGTATGTTTTGTCTGGACTATGTTGTTGGTGCTAGCGGTTGGGCTAGGTTTTGATTAGTGTTCGTTGTTTTATTAGAATGACGCCTAAGCGTGTGGCAACTAGGTCGACTCCCAAGTCGGAGGGAAAGTCTTCAGGTGCGCAGAGTGATGCGATGATCGAAAGTCTACAGCAAAGTAATGAGACTTTGTCTAGACAGATGGTGGAGATGCAGTCGCAGATCCAATCATTGTTATTAGTTGTGTCAGGACAGCTGTCGCGAGTGCAGGACCCGACTGTGGGTCAGACTGTTCATGTTCTTGTTCCCCCTGCTCCTCTGGTGCCCCCGGTGTTGTTGCCACCAGAGATGACATTTATCTCGTATTTCAAGAGACTGGGTCCCCCTACTTATGATGGTAGGGAAGATTTTATGGCTTTGGATGACTGGATAATAGCCATCGAAGAGATGTTTGTTTACTCAGGAGTTTCAGCGGACCAGAGAGTGATGGTCGTTGTGTATCAACTTAAGGGACTCGCTAAGAGTTGGTGGCTGAGAGAGAAGGAGAACCTTAAGAATGTGTGTTCATGGGAATCCTTCAAGGAGTTGCTGCTAAAGAAGTTTCTGCCTTCGATCGAGCGAGACCGTTTGATGAATGATTTTTCACACCTTAAGCAGAGGCAGCTTACTGTTACCGAGCACGAGGTGGAGTTCAGCAAACTGAGTCGTTTTGCCCCGGACATGGTGTCTTCAGATTCTAACCGAGTTAAACGATTTCTGGGTGATCTTAGGAATGACATCCAACAGCTAGCTAGTGCTTATGGATATGAAAGCTATGCTGAAATTGTGGAGGCTACTCTGAAGGTTGAGGCGGTTGACAATGCCAAGAATCGAGGTCAACAAATGAGAAAGGATCAGAGTAAGAAGATATGTAGTTTTTGTGGCCGGTCAGGCCATCCATTCGAAAAATTCTTCAAGAGGATAGGAGCCCAGAAGTAGGAGCAAGTTCATGCAATTCAGAGTGATCCTAAGGGTGATTTAGTCCGTTCTGTGTGTAATAAAAAGGTGCACGGTGCTGCCCGTTGTTGGGGAAAGAAAAGTGGCTGCTTTCAGTGCGGACAAGAAGGACATTTCAAGTCGAAGTGCCCGCAGGATCAGCCCCCGTTGCAACCAATTCCACTTCAGGCCTTGCCACCACCGCAGCTATTGGACAAGGGGAAGGGAAAGCTGAACGTGATATCTTTGGAGGAAGCTCAGACGTCTTCGCAGGTGATTTCAGGTTAGATCCTAACCTGGTTTTAGCTTTTGGTTTGTAGTGATAGTTTCGACGTTTGTTTTCTTAGTTGCGTATACGATTTTATAGGGAAGTTTAAGGTCAAGAATCATTGGGCGTGCGTTCTTTTCAATTCTGGTGCTACCCACTCGTTTGTGGCTAGAACCTTTGTAGAGCGTCACGGTTTGACCCTTGATCTTATTAGCGACACGTTTTGTGTCAAGTGTCCCTCTGGCGAATCAGTGGTATTGGACCAAGGCATTCAAAGTTGTTTGATTTAATTAGGAGATTTTTTAGCCGTTGTTGATTTAAAGGTGAAAGACTTGGAAGATTTTGATGTGATTTTGGGCATGAACTGGTTGTCCAAGTATGATGCGGTCATCCAGTGTAAGGTTAAGCGCTTGGACTTCAAGATTGACAACTGTCAACCCAGGAGTGTTTATGGTTTTTCACGCCAAGTTTCTCTGATTATTTCCACGGTACGTGTTCGGAAGCTGGTAAATTCCGGATGTTTTGCTTTTTTGGTTTCGGTGTTGGCGACCGATAGTAGTTTTCGTGAGTTGAGGAGATTGATGTTGTGCGTGAGTTTCCTGATGGATTTCTTGATAACCTTCCACCTGAGAGAGGCGTGGAGTTCGTCATAGATCTAGAGTCGGGTACCCGTCCTATTGTTAAGGCATCATATTGTATGACCCCGCGTGAGTTGGAGGAGCAGCGTACCTAATTGGATGAGTTGCTACAGAATGGTTTTATTAGGCCGAGTTATTCTCCGTGGGGTGCTCATGTGCTGTTTGTAAAGAAAAAGGATGGATCGTTGAGGCTTTGCATCGATTATAGAGAGCTGAATAAGGTGACCATCAAAAATAGATGTCCCCTACTAAGCATTGATGACCTGTTCGATCAGTTGCGTGGTAGCCCAGTGTTTTCAAAGATTGATCTTCGTTCATGCTACCACAAATTGAGGATTCGTGAGACAGACATTCCACGGACTGCTTTTCGTTCGCGGCATGGGCATTTTGAGTTTTTGATAATGTATTTTGGATTGACTAATGCGCCCTTTGCCTTTATGGATATGATGAACAGAGTATTTAAGGATTTCCTGGACCGTTTCGTGGTTGTTTTTATAGATTATGCTCTGGTATACTCCCGTAGTGCTGATGAGCATGCCCAACACTTGCATTTAGTTGTGTCTATCTTGAGGGAGCATAAGTTGTATGCCAAGCTAAGTAAGTGCGAGTTTTGACTTCCTCAGGTTTCTTTTCTGGGTCATGTGATTAATAAGGATGGAATTTCTGTGGACCCTGAGAAGATAACTACTGTCATGGATTGGAATAGGCATGCCACTCCCAAAGAGATAAGGAGCTTCCTAGGGTTGGCAGGATATTATAGGAAATTTGTGGAGGGGTTTTCTTCGTTGTCTGCATCGCTGACTAAGCTTACACAGAAGAACACAACTTTTGTTTGGAGCAATAAGTGTGAAGATGCTTTTTAGGAACTAAAGAGGAGATTGTGCACTACTCCAATTTTAGCCTTGCCTACCGAAGGGATAGAGTATGTTGTTTACGTGGACGCATCGCACGTGGGACTTGGTTGCGTGTTGATGCAGGAGGGAAAAGTAATAGCGTGTGGGTTGAGACAGTTAAAGATCCATGAAAGGAATTACCCTACGCATGATTTACAGTTCACAGATGTGATTTATGCCCTGAAGATGCGGAGACGCCTATTATATGGCGTATTGTGTAAGATTTACACGGATCATAAGAGTTTAAAGTATATTTTCACTCAAAAGGAATTGAATTTGCGTCAGCGGAGGTGGTTAGAGTATGTGGCAGATTACGATGTAGAGATCCAATATCATCTGGGAAAAGCTAATGTGGTAGCCGACGCCCTGAGTAGGAAGTCAACGAAATTTTTTAATCTTTCGGTGGATTTGTTGGTGGAAGAATTTCTTTTGATGGATATATCAGTAGGGTATAGTGACTCGCCCAATAGTTTGAAAGTATTAAAGCCTTCATAGATTTCTCTAACAAGGCTACATCAAAGGGATGACCCCGATTTGCTGTACCTTTATAACAAAACTGCGAAAGGGAATTGTCGGACTTTTCGATTGATAATGCGGGTACTTTGAAGTACCGCAGCAGATTTTGCATTCCCGTAGTTGAGAACATCCGAGTTAAGTTGTGCAAAGAGGCACATGGTTCTAGTTTTGCTTACAACTCTGGTTCTACTAAAATGTGTAAGGATCTGAAGCAGATTGCCTGGTGTTATGATATGAAGGGCGATATAGCTATGTTTGTATCGGAATGTTTTACTTGCAAGCGAGTTAAGACCGATCATGGTAGGCCTGGAGGCAAGTTGACGCCCTTAGAAATTCTAAGTTGGAAGTGGGAGAGCATTTCGATGGATTTTATCACTGGATTGCCGAGATCTCCCCGTGGATACGATTTTGTTTGGGTTATAATGGACAGACTGACGAAGTGTGCTCACTTCGTGTCATTCAAGATCGACTTCTCCATGAAGAAAATAGCTGAATTATATTTACATGAGGTCATTAGGTTACATGGAGTACCTGTCAGTATTGTATCAGATCGAGAATTCAGGTTTATGTCTCGCTTTTGGAAAAGTCTACAGGAAGGATTGGGTATCGATTTGTGGTATTCCACCGCTTATCATCCGCAGACAAATGGTCAAACAGAAAGAGTCAATCATATCGTGGAAGATATGATCATATGTTATATTTTGGACCACGGAGGAGCGTGATATGAGCGTTTGAGACTAATAGAATTTGCATACAATAATAGCTTCCAAGAAAGTTTGCAGATGGCCCCGTTCGAGGCTTTGTATGGGAGGTGTTGAAGAACTCCCTTGTTTTGGGCCGAGGTTGGCGAGATACCAATGTTGGGTCCTGAAGCGTTGAAGATATAGATGTTTCTGTAAAGCATATTCGAGAGAAGCTTCAGATAGCTCAAGAGCGATACGAGAAGAATGTCAATCGGCGTAGGACTGATTTGGAGTTTGTTGTTGGGGATATGGTGTTCCTTAAAGTTTCCCCGATTTCTGGAGTTAAAAGGTTTGACAAGAACCATAAGTTGGACCCGAGGTATGTAGGACCTTTTGAAATTGTTGAGCGGATTGGTGTGTCAGCATATAGGCTGGATTTGTCAGCGAGTTTTTCGAGTGTGCACGATGTTTTTCATGTGAGCCAATTGCGGAAGTGTGTGCTAAGCGACAGGGAAGTTCTTGATTTTGGGCCCCAGTTGGAGCCTAACCTTTCATATGTGGAAGTGCCCGTTCGTGTCTTGGATACTCAAGACCGGGCATTGCGAAGGAAGATAATGTCGATGGTCAAAATTTTGTGGCAGAACCAAGACGTGGAGAGCGCGACTTGGGAGTTGGAGTCAGCTATGAGGGAGGCTCATCCTCATTTGTTCTCCTGATGTTTTGGTAAGTGTTTTCTTTGTTAGCCTATGATTGCTTTTATTTGGTTTATGATTTGATCATATTTATGTTAAGTTTCGGGACGAAACTTTCCTTTAGGGGGAGTGACTGTAACGCCCCCGATTTTTCGATGTTTAGTTTAATCCTTTTTTTCGCTTATTTATAACGTCAGAGCGTTACGTTGGCGCATGTTTGACATGTGTCGTGGTTAGAGCATGGTTTTTGCTCTTTAGGTTTTCAGTGTGGCTGAGTTTAGCCTTTTGCAAGATTCCCTTGCGAGCTAGGTCTGTTTTGGTGATTCAGTAGAGCCTTTTTGGGAATGCTTGTGTTTTGATTTCGAGAGGTGTTTACCCGAGTTTGGTTTGTCAGATCTCGATTTTGACTTCTCCGTTAGATTGACAGCGTCGGTATTTAGCTACGGTGCAAATTTCATTAAATTTCGAGGTCGTTATGTTTTCGCGTCGTTTGACGTTATTTAATTAATAATATACATATTATATTATTATATTTATAAGTATATGCACGAATAAGGTCGCGTCAACCCTACTGTTCACCTTCTTCCCCAACCCAACGGCGCTATTTCGCGAAAACGGAAGGAGTTTGGCCGACAAGCATGCGTTCGGCCGGCGATTTCCAGAGATCTGGTGGTCGGTTTCGTCAATACAAGTTAGAAAGTAGAGACAAGAAGCGAAAAGTAGAGAACAAGCGAATAAACTTTTGAATAATTGAAATTTTATTATCCAAAAAAGATATCTATTACAAAGGTATGCCCTCCTTTATATAGAATGGAGGAGAGATGAGAGAATACAAATAAGAGATGTGGGACTATAATTTACAGGACAAGCGGACTATACAAAACAAACCGCACAAGCCGCGCGGTTAGACAGCAGGGCTAACCGCACGGCTACCACCAGAGAGGAAGAGAGACTGTCAGGGTAGACCGCCAGACCGCCCCGTCTCCAAGCCGACTGAGACAAACCGCCAGACCGCGCGGTCTTCAACCCGCCAAGACAAACCGCCAGACCGCCCGGTCACCAACTTCAACACTCCCCCTCAAGCTGGAGCATATATATCGATCATGCCCAGCTTGTCACAGATGAGGAAAAAGGAAGCGGACACTGGCTTGGTGAAGACGTCTGCCAACTCGTTGTCGGACGTGACAAATGGAGTGCAAATCTGTTTCTTCAATATTTCTTCTCGAATAAAATGACAGTCGACTTCTATGTGTTTTGTTCTCTCATGAAAGACCGGATTTTTGGAAATGTGTATCGCGGCCTTATTGTCACAGAACATAGGAAGTGGATAGTTGTAAACCTCTCCTAAGTCAAGCATGAGAGCCCGCAACCACTTCAACTCACATGTAGTCGATGCCATGCTACGATATTCAGCCTCTGCACTAGACCTGGAAACGACAGACTGTTTCTTGCTCTTCCAACTCACAAGATTGCCTCCAACAAATGTGCAGAAACCTGAAGTCGATTTGCGGTCCCCTTTGTCATCCGCATAGCTTGAATCAGAGTAAGCTTCAACCCTTAGGTGACCATTCTTCTGAAATAGGAGTCCTTTCCCTGGAGCAGCTTTAATATACTCTAATATCCTCAGAGCAGATTGTAGATGACACTCCCTCGGAGCTTGCATGAACTGGCTCACCTTGCCAACATCATAGGAGATGTCGGGTCTGGTTACCGTGAGATATATGAGCTTGCCCACCAGACGCCGGTATCTCGTAAGATCAGAGAGAAGAGGTGAGTCATCTGTCCAAGTTTTGTCTTCTCCAGCAGCCATAGGACAACGTGCAGGTTTAGCACCAGTGAGTCCTGCATCCTTTAAAAGATCAAGAGCATACTTCCGTTGTGAAAGGACCATGGAGTTGGGCTTTCTAGAGATTTCAATCCCCAGAAAGTATTTCGGGGAGCCCATATCCTTTATAACCAGATGTTGACGAAGGTGTTTCTTGGTCATCAGTATCCCATCCTGGTCATCGCCAGTAAGAAGAATGTCATCAACATAAACCACAAGAACAACAAGACCAGAGGCGGTTTTCCGAACAAACAAGGAGTGATCTGCTGAGCTTCGTGTAAAACCAATGGCCGCAACAATGCCACTGAACTTGTCAAACCAGGCACGAGGACTCTGCTTGAGGCCATAGATAGCCTTCTTTAGCCGGCATACCCGTGTCTCCCCCTGAGCAACATACCCAGGAGGTTGCTCCATGTAAACAGCTTCCTGCAGATCGCCATAGAGGAAGGCATTCTTAACATCTAGCTGCGAGATGGGCCAATCCCTGTTGACAGCTACAGAGAGAAGAACCTGAATAGTGCTGAGGCGAGCCACGGGCGAGAAAGTGTCAAAGTAATCAACCCCATAAGTTTGGGTAAAACCCTTGGCAACCAGACGAGCCTTATAACGATCCACACTGCCATCCGGGAGAAACTTCACCACGAAGACCCAGCGACAACCAACAACATCGGTGCCGAAAGGAGGCGGAACAAGGGTCCAGGTACCCCGTTCAGTGAGAGTAGCAATCTCCTCATCCATGGCAACTTTCCAGTGAGGAATAGTAAGGGCCTCCTGGTAGGAACGGGGGGTGGTAGTGGCCGAGATAGCCAGGGCAAAGGCTCGGCAAGCAGGGGTAAGGCGATCGTAGGAAACAACCGCAGCAAGAGGATGGTGGGTACAAGCCCGAACCCCTTTGCGAAGAGCAATCGGGAGATCCAGGTCAGCAGGAGCCTCAGTATCCGGAGTATCCGTGGTGGAGAGAGCTGACCCGGGATTAGAGAGAGATGGCAGCGGAGTGGAGGGAGAAAGCGGAGTAGAGGGTGGAGATGAGGAGGATGGGGAAGGCGGTGGAGTGGGTGGAGAGGACGGAACCTCAGTGGGAGCAGAGGGAAGGGATGGGTTGGTATGAGAAGGAGGAGCAGGAGGAGGAGAAGAGGAAGCGGGAGAGAAGTAAGATGCATTGGCAAAGAAGGTGACATCCGCAGAGACAAATTGCTTGCGGGTAACAGGGTCAAAGCAACAATAGCCTTTCTGAGTGGGAGAGTAGCCCAGAAAGACACATTTGGTGGCACGGGGTGAGAGTTTATCACGAGTGGCAGCGGGAGAGTGCACAAAAGCGGTGCACCCAAAGATGTGTAGAGGAAGAGGAAAGGGATCCTTGTCCGGATAAAGAATGGAGAAGGGGGTAGCACCGTGGAGAACGGTGGAGGGAAGGCGATTGATGAGATAGCAGGAGAGAAGGACAGCATAGCCCCAATAGGAGCGAGGAACATGCATTTGATTCATCATAGTGCGAGCGACATCAAGGAGGTGACGGTTTTTACGTTCCGCCACCCCATTTTGTTGGGAAGTGTAGACACAGCTGGTTTGACGAATAACACCATGGTGAGTGCAAAAGGAGGAGAAGTCGTGGCTAAGATACTCCTTAGCATTGTCAGAACGAAGGATTTTAATAGACGTAGCAAACTGAGTTTTAACCATCGAATAAAAGGAGGTCCAAACAGAGAACAACTCGGAGCGATCTTTAAGAAGATAGACCCACGTAGACCGAGAGAAATCATCAATGAAGGTGACAAAATAGGAACTGCCCCGACCGATGGTGAGGGTAGGAGCGGGACCCCATATGTCAGAGTGAACGAGGTCGAACGGATGGGAAGAGCCCCGACTTTGCGTTGGTGGGAAGGAGGAGCGGTGATGTTTGCCAAGTTGACATGCATCACAGTTTAGAGGAGGATGATGAGGAGGGAGGTGCGGCAGGTGCTGACGTAGAATGCAGGGAGGAGCATGTCCAAGGCGAAGATGCCATTGGAGAAGATCTGTAGAGGAGGAGGAGAAGACGGATAGAGCAGAAACGTTGTCGAGGAAGTAGAGGCCACCACTCTCAGTCCCGGTAGCAATCGTCCGTTGGGAGTCCGGATCCTGAAAAGCACAAGAGGTAGGGGTGAATGTGACAGAACACCGTAGTTGCTTGCATAAAGAAGTAACCGATAATAAATTGCATGGAAACTTGGGCACATAGAGGGTATCAGCCAAGCAGAGAGATGGAGTGACTTGAACCATGCCCGTCCCATGGACCGGGGAGGGAGATCCATCAGCGACAATGACCGGGGGCAACTGAGCCTGTGTGTCAAGAAGAGAGAAACATTGAGGGTTGCCGGTCATATGACTTGTTGCACCAGAGTCGATGAGCCATCTTCCGCGAGTCACAACATGAGCACTACCAGAAGAGGTGACCACGGAGGCGGACAGGCTGGAGGAGAGGAAAGCCATGGAAGCAAGAGAGTAGCAAACCGCGACGAGAAGAACAAGCCGCGAGAAGAGAATAAAGCACCAAGTCGGGCGACCAGAAAATAGGTCGGGCGGCTAGAAAGGCCGCTTCCAAGAAGCCGAGCAAAGCAGAGGGAAAGAAGTCGCACGACCTGAAAAAGTCGGGCGAACAGAGGAGAACAAGTCGCACGGCCAAAGAGGAGGCCGAGGCGACTAGCAAGCAGGAGTGGGTAGAAGGCAACAAGAAGAAAGCGGCGAAAAAGCAGGCAAAGGTTCAGCGGGGAAGAGGTCGCGTGGACTGAGAAGACCGAGCGAACAGAAGAGAAGAGAAGAGCAGGTGACCGCGACCAAGATGCGGGTGAAAAAGGAACAACCCGCACGGTCAGGCAGATCACAGCAGCAAACCGCGAGTATAGAGACAAGACACGCGGACAGAGACAGACCGCAACGACTAGGAAGTCAGAGAGGCAAGAAAGAACAAGGAGCGCGGCGACAACGAAACAGGTCGCGGCGACAAAGAGTAGTAGGAGAAGAGAACCAAGAAGAAGCAAGCGCGCGAACTGGGCGGCGGACAGAAACAAGCCGCGCGGATAGAAACAAGTCGCGCGGATAGAAGAGAGGGCAAGCCGCGAATCAAGTCGCAGAACGCGGAAAACAGGTCCCGAACAACAGAGGGCGCACAGAATCAGGAGGAAATGACCGTGTCCTCTGATACCAAGTTAGAAAGTAGAGACAAGAAGCGAAAAGTAGAGAACAAGCGAATAAACTTTTGAATAATTGAAATTTTATTATCCAAAAAAGATATCTATTACAAAGGTATGCCCTCCTTTATATAGAATGGAGGAGAGATGAGAGAATACAAATAAGAGATGTGGGACTATAATTTACAGGACAAGCGGACTATACAAAACAAACCGCACAAGCCGCGCGGTTAGACAGCAGGGCTAACCGCACGGCTACCACCAGAGAGGAAGAGAGACTGCCAGGGTAGACCGCCAGACCGCCCGGTCTCCAAGCCGACTGAGACAAACCGCCAGACCGCGCGGTCTTCAACCCGCCAAGACAAACCGCCAGACCGATCTGGTGGTCGGTCACCAACTTCAACAATACATCAGTGATTCGGAAAGCTCTTGACGAGGGCTTCACGATCGTGGTAAGATCTTCCTGTTTCCTCGATTTTTGTGAGTTAGGGTTTGAGGTTTTGACCTTCTTTCTCCTCCAAAAGTTTCAGGAAACGTTGCTAGGGCCTTTCTACGGTCGATCCATGTCGCGGTGCGGGAGGGCGGAGCTTCTTTCAGAGATTTCGAGGCAAGTGGATCTCTCTCCTTGCATGTCCATTTTTAGTCCCTATCTTCTTCTTTTTCCTTCCCCCTTAGAGATTAGGGGTAGTGTAGAATGAGTTTTTGGAAAAATTCCTAGGTTAGGGTAAATTTTCGGCCAAGGTATGAAGGGCAGGATTTTGGATTTAGGTCCATTCATCAATTTAGCTAAGGTAGTTTTTGTCGGGATTCGGTTTAGGGTTAGGCGAGTAAAAGTTAGGAATCCTCCAAGTCCAATTTGACGAATATCGGTAGCTTGCCTTAGGGGAAATTCGTTGGGTTTGGGAAGTGAAATTCGTCGAGTTTCATAGGTCGGTTCGTCGAGTATAGATGTTAGGGAATTTTCGTCAAGTGTCGATATCTAGCCTAAGTCGAATTTGGCGGGTATTGGGTAGAAATTCGGCGAGTATCGCCGAAATTGGTTAAGTCATTTCCGTCGTGAATCATAGGTTAGCTTAGGGCAGTTTGGCGAATATCGCATGTCTGTTCGTTGAGTACCGACAGGAAATCGTCGAGTATTGCCGATTGTCGTAAGGCATTTTCGTCGAGTATAAAGGGATTCGCCGAGTATCGCATTGGAATTCGTCGAGTATCCATGTGTTTTGTCGGGTATACTCGCCGAATTTGCCCGAACTTGGAGTTTTTTCGTCGTTTTTGGTCTGGTTCGTCGAGTTAGGTCCTTACGATGTACTTTGAATATTTTCAACCCGTTTGTCTTAGGAAGTGTTTGGGTTTTGGGTATTTTAGTTTTACGAGTTTGGTTGCGGTTTGTTTTATATTGAATGAAAACTCAGTATGAACATGGTTGGATGTGGATATTTGACCCTGTTTAGTTTGTGACTGTTGGTGTGTTGGGTAGGTCCCCTCCACCACAGGTCGGTTTTCCACGGTATTGGGTGTGTCAAGGTATAAGACCACATTTCTTTGGGTCCTTGCAAGGTTTGTGACTGTTGGTGTGTTGGGTAGGTTCTCACCACTGCATGTGCCAGTTTTTCCCCGGTGGTTATGATTTCTCTTGACTATTGGTATGTTGGGTAGGTTCCCAACACTGCAGGTACCGGTATTTCCCCGGTGATTTTACTTATAAAAGTTATGAGCAGATTATTCTTGATACTTATACTTACATATGTACATGTTTCTTAAAGTATAGTTCTTTATCGCACTTGCTGCAAATTTTCCTACCCTTGGATTAGGTAAGTTAGTTTTCACCCTTGTCGATTTCTTTTTCAACTGAGGTTGTCAGCTTTTTCTTATAGTAGGGTTTGGTATTGTTTTACTTGATTATTATCTAATTGACTACTTTTGTCACTTGTATTTTCTTACCGAGGTATTCTTCTTTTGAATGTCTCAGGTTCAGGGCTGTAGCCGGTTGAGCGGCTAGGTTTGGGAGTTTGCTAGTGGGCTGCTTTATTGAAGAGGTTTTCCTCACCCTCGTGAGGTAGTTCTTGGTCGTTTCTTGTTAGTACAGACATATATACCTTCTGTGGTTTCGTGTTAGGTTGTTGACGCCCACTGATGGTTTTTTTGGATTATTAAGTATTTTGCTGAGCTGTTGAGTTTGCCCTTTATTTTGTGGTTGTTTATACTTGCTCTATGGGAAAGCTTTATTCTAGGTTGCACTACTAGGTATTTTTTAAAATATAAAAACCATTATTATTACCTCATACCTGTCATATTTGAAAACCTAAATTACTATATTTAAACGGTCATAAAAGCTACTTTTACTATTATTATAAATCTAGGGTCTTGCATATCATATGTTGTCCTCCGAGGACGTTTATACTCATGTAGGATGTTAAATCAATCTAATCAAAGTATTTCTGCAGCGTATAACTTTTTTTTTACTCGTGGACTAGTTGATCCACTAGGCCGATGGATATGGTCACCTTAACTTAAAACTGAATTTCTTTCATAATAACTTATGAATTTCATATAAAATATAGAGTTAAAATCTTGTCTGAGCGTTTACAGTTATCCCCTGCACGACGTGACATCATGGTGCGTGATTTCTCATTACTCTGATATATCCTTTAATGCAGAGAAAATGTGGGTTGTGATAACTACCCTCAGAGATGATGAGGCTTGAGACCTTGTGCCCATGGTCATTGGTGTTACTCCTGTGGCGTGCAAGTGGAGGTCAAAGCTGAAGAAGAAGACAGAGGGAAGCATGGCTCCTTTCGGTAGATGCTGGAGGGATCCCTTATGGTCCAGGATATGTGGGGCGTCTTCTCGACGACGCTATCGGAGGGACCATATACATGGTTACGGGAACTACTGGGATTGCTCACCACTTCTCACTTCAAGGGGGAGTGTTGAAAATGGTGAAGTGAAAGTGGCAGAGTGGGTGACCTGTCCGCGTGGTCTATGCGGACAGGACTAGCGGTTAGCCAGGTCGGCAGAGTTACTTCAGTCGGCTTGTTCCTTGGCGGCCTGGGCGGTCTATACACGCGGTCTATGCGGACAAAGGTGGCGGCCAGCTGGGCCGATTTATTCTCAGCTAGCAGTTTGTTCCTAGAAAGTAAGCAGATGGATAGCGTCTCTATCCGCGGAGTCCTGCAAGATACGGACTAGATAGGAGCTCGGGAGATCAACATGGCGGGCGCCTTGGTCTAGCTCTTGTGGCGTGACAAGTGGAAGCCATGGAGTTCGTCGGTTAGAGCGGACATGTGCTGGAGTTCGCCGGGATTGGCGTACTGGTGCCAGTGTCTGCTAGTAATCGTGGACTGGCCCTTGTGGCCGGTGGTGTGGACTTGGTTGGTTTTGAACCAAGTCCAGGTTTGCTCAGTCCGGGTGATCGCACGGTTAAGCGCGGACTGATTCTCAGTCCGCCAAGCTCGGCAGTAGTTAGCCTTCTGCCTTTGTTGCGAGCTTAGGGAGTGCGGACTGGAGTATTGTCCGTACGGCGTGCGGACCGGAGCAGTGTCCGCTGTCATGCGGACAGGTGGTGTTATCGTAGGGTCTGCTGGTGGCGGCTTGTCTTGGTTGGCCTTTGGCGACAAGGCAGATAGGGTTGTTATCCGGCCTTAATGATGCTAATGGCGGTCTGGCTATCCTGCACAGGTCGCGGTGGACTGGTTGTGTATCCGCGGCTTGCGAATACACTTGGTGCTCGTCGCAAGATGGGGCGGTTATCCTATCGGCTAGGTCGGTGATTACACTCCTCATCGTGCATATAAATAGGACCCCTGTCACATCAATCATAAGCCAACTGAACAATAAGTGAGCTCGCGAATAGTTACTGCGGTTAGGATTTTATCCACGCGGTTTGAGTAGGTTGATCAGTTTGTGTTGTGCAGGTTGTGCGGATAGCGCTGGAAGCCAGGGACTTGGTTCTGACTGTGGTTAGGGACAGTGTGGACTCTGTGGATAGCAACCGACGGTTAACAGCAGGTCGCGGGTTACGGCTAGGCGGTTTCTCTTCTCCAACTAGTTTCCTGGTTCAATAAGTTGTCCGCATCTGGCGGCTTGGTTCAGTTCGGCAGCAGCTCGCACGGTTCGGCGGCTAGCAACTTAGCGGTTAGGTGGCTTGCAGATCGGCGGTTAGAGTTCAGCATCGGAATAACGGGTAGTCTGCACAGCTTAGTTGCAGTCTGGCTACTAGGCGGGTTGAGCGGTCTCCATAGCGGTTAGTAGTAGAGCTGGCGGTTAACTTTTGAGTCCGCGGCTAGGATTTTGTCCTGTATTGTTTCTGTTTTCCTTTGGGTACATTGGCGAATCATGTCTCTCCATGTATGCCTTTCCTTGTAAAGATTGTTTAGCACAAGATTCTTGCTCTTCTGGTTTGCATCTGGTTTATTTGGGCACGGATTGGTAGAGTGTTACTGCGCTTGTTTTCCCGTCTTCCGCTATATCAAATTTTTCAACACTATTTGGATTTCAACGGCCGATATCCGGCCATATCTGATCGCGGTACATGCAGTTGTATCTCCAGCAGTACATACGATTATATCTCCAGCAGATACCACCAAGATCCAGCCGTTGAAGTCAAGATCCTACGGTAAATACACATCTTGCACCTATTAATACGCGTGTTTAACGTACCAAATTCGGACCCCTTCCTTTCTAACCTAAAACCCTCAGGATATCCCCTCAGTCGTATCTTTGCCAGGCTTGTCACTTGTCAGCAGTCAAGGTTAACTTTCTTCTGATTTTGTTGTCCACAACATGTGCACTTCACCATGTCAATCTCTTCGAAGACAATGTAGAGCAACCTCTTGACGCATATGCCCTGCCCTAGTTTTGGTCATCGACGAGAGATCTCTAGCTGCAGGCCGTAGACCCACATCAAGCGAGCTTGTTAGTTCTCCCTGTTCGATGGTTTTCCAAACGTTTCCATTTTCTAGTTTCAGATATCATAACCAGAGGAAGATCCAGGCCTCCTAATCTAATGCGATAGATTGTAATGGGGATTGCAGAATTTGCTTGTTTTGCATATAATTAAGGTTTGTTTGATGCATTCTACTACTTAGAAGCTTCTTTCTTGTTGTCATATCTTATTTTTTTAACAATAGTTAAGGTTTGTTTGTTCTGTTATCATTACCGACATTATTTTACCTTCTATTTCCCTGATAAGGTTATATTTGTATTGAGGAGCTCTAATTAGAATGAGTATTTTAATGGAATTATCTTAGCTTAGGTTGTGAAATAATTTTTTCCTTAAAAAGTGCTACGAAAATTTCATCGATGGTAATATGAAACAAACTATGCAGATGCAGTTATATGCAAAAAAATTCACCTCTAAGTTTTTTCAACTCAAACATGTGATTATGTGATGTAGACAATCAAATTTATGTATATCTTTTTTGTTTAAATTTGTTGGTTTACTTTGCCTTATTTTTTTGTTGGCAATCAAATGTATTGTCAATAAGGCAATAACACAAATAGGCCAGTTATCAAAATCTAAAATTTTAAATTAGTGACTGGGTCGGATGAAAATTCTGGGTTCACCACTGGCTAGATCCATGTTCTCACCAAAACAACGCAGATTATGTTGGGAGGAAATTACGCGGAAGCTTGGACAGATTTTTGGAGCAGTACCACAACTAGCGGTTGAGTAAACATGATTCGCCAGGTTGTAAAAGGCGAAACGGAAAGTGCAGGTAGCTCACTGAGGAAATGGAGAGGAAGCTCCGACATATTTTGTAGGAGCAATTTCGCAGTAGTCATGTCCAAAAAGCCCAATCAGGTCAGGCCGGTAACGAGACCTACGGGTCCGTGCTTTCCTTTATTCAGGCTCAGGCCGGACTCGGGCACCACCCCCGGGAAGGAGCCTGATTCGGCCCCCAAGGCCGTGTCGGGCCCGACCTTCTATTTTTTATTTTATTTTAAAAAAAATTGATAGATTTTAAATATATATAAATAAATTATAAATATTTTTGAATGAAATCCCGCAATGTGGCGAGATTTCAATAATTGAAATCCCTTCAGGAGGGATTTCATTAATGAAATCCAGATTTCACTATACCATATCATGCATTTGGTAGTGCTCAAAAACCACTATTGTATATAAAAACACAGCTACTGTAGGGCTACGGTAGCGGTTGCGCGTGTGTTGCATCTGTTGTCGTGGTCGTAGGGTATGGTAACGGTTACCCATGTATTGTGGCGTCCTTACAACCGTTACTGTATGTACATCTTTTGTAGCGGTTATGATTTTCAACAGTAGCGATTATTTTATTTTACAGCAACGGTTACGATACTCTATGATAGCATTTATGCTTGCCTTTGACAACATTTATGATTTTTGATGGCAGCGGTTATCCTCATATATATCAATGATTTTATTGTCAATGAAGCTAAAACGTTTATCCTCATAAAAACGCTGCTAAAGCATCGTCATTGCGAGCGTAGCGGTTGAGCTCTGCGGCGCTTTTCTAAAAACGTCATGGTATATATCCTGCATAAAGGTTCTAATTTTGAACACATTCACAGATATCAACAAAATAGGACAACCAATCAGAGTAATTGTATGTCGTATAAGCTAAAGAAAATAAAATTAATTAAGAATCCATCACCGGTGAAAATGACAATCATTAATAATAAAAATCTTAATTATAGACAAATGAATGTGTCACTAATAGGATAATTACATTACCGTAAAGAATAAAGAAATTATTAGTAATGATATACATGAAAACTATAAACATGTCGTGTTTGAGCCATGAATAGGTTGAAGTCACAATGGTTTGACAACACACTCATGCATCTGCTAACCATTTGATGTTTAGCTTCAACTTTTTCTGCACATGAACCCTTTTCTCAGAACTAACAGATAACATGACCCTCTTATGCAGAGCTCGGTGATGATCTGTGCTTTTCTTCTTTGAAATTTCAGACCCAGACCACAACTTGAGAACAAGTTTGATATGCCTGTATAAAAAATGATTAAAAACTTACACCTTCAGTGCATTACATTAATGATAACATGAGCAATCAATATTAACCAAAACATAAGAGTTGCATCAAAAGCAAACCAGATACCAACTGAAATGGAAGACTGACTTGTATCTATACTACTTATCCATCTACATTAAGACATTTAAATGGTAGCGATTTTTAGGACTTGAATTGCAACCGAAAGTTTGTATCAAAAGCTATGTAGTATAAATTCATTAATATCAAAAGTTATAGCTTCGGGAAATGAAAAAAAACTTGAGATATGAGAGAATCTTTGACATAAGTTATCCCTAAATATGAAATCAAAATAAAGTTATGCAGAAACATAAGAGCACAAGTTGTCAAAATAGGTGTCAAAAGAGGAGTAAATAGGAGAATATAAGTTGTGGAAACTTAACTGTAGGATGTTATAGGTCAATGTCGACGTTGGCTGAGTCGGTGTGGGGTGGAGGCAAACTAATGAAATATAATATGTATTCTGATCAAAGCAGTCCGGAGTTCTTGTGTATTTGCGCAGATATCCACTCTTGATGTGCTTCCTGCACATCACGAACATCATAAAAAAGAAGAGAGAACTGAGATGAAACTGGGGTGATTTTGTAAATCTGAGATGAAATAGTGAAAGTAAGTGGAGATGGAAAACGAGAGTTAAGGTTGCGTAGATGTTGCGGCCTACCACCTCTCCATTGTAGAAGGCAGCCATTGAATCTGATGGAGTGATCGCTGTTTGCTGAGGCGGCGAACAGGCTTGAGATCGCCAGTTGTGGAAGGGGCGAAGAGGGTTGGGGGCTTCAGTGTTGTCGCAGGAAGAGGCGTGAGCGGGAGCCGTCGCAGTGGAGCGAAGAGGGCATTGTCTTGCTCTTGCCCTAATGGATATCAGGATATTTTTAGAGTTCTGGGCAGTGTTCTAGCTAATTTGAGAATCATCAGTGGATCTAACAGTGGGTATTAATTCAATGAATTTTTTAATTCGTTGATATATGCAAGATCTTATATTTCAACAAGCTCTAATAATTTTGGATCATCAACAACCCACAAGTGCATGTTAATATAACATAAGTGTGGGGGGAAATTTTGGGGAAATGTGGGGGAAATATTTGGGGCATGTTAATATAACATAAGTGCCCGACACTTATATATATTAATTTCGATGTAACAATAAATTTCTATTAATAAATTTGGCACTTATATTAACATTTTGGGGAAATTTTTATATTAAACTTAACACTTATATATGTTCATTTCAATGTAACAATACATTTCTATTAATATAACATTCATTTTGTCGCCGGATGGATACTGTCGCGTTTGGTATGATATATTATAGTAGCGTTTATTTATCTAGTGTTGCGGTTGTAAACGCAACAATAAATTTCTGTTGGTAGCGTTTTTGTAACTGCGACAAAATAACTGATACTATAGGTATGATATATTATAGTAGTGTTTATTTATCTAGAGTTGCGGTTATAAACGGTACCATAAATATCTTTTGGTAACGTTTACATAACCGCGACAAATTAAGCGCTACCATATGCTTGATATGTGTAGTGTTTAAGTGGGATTTTACCTAGGTCGGGCTTAGCTTGTGACCGGGCTCAGTCCAGGCCCGAAAATCGGGCTTTGCCCTGCCCGATCAGGGGAAATGTCTTATACCTATGGTAAGATTTCACTGGGGGTTGTCGAAGGTGGAAGTTCAAGCAGTTTTTTTGCGAAGAAGGATGGGAAATTAGGTGAGACCAGGAGCGAAAAAAGGTCATTTATTTATGCACCTAGACATGGAGCATTCGGCCTATAAAAAAAGGCGGTGTTATTTATATACCACCTTATGCTATTCACACACCATTACTCATTCTATAACTCCCATTTTAAAACCATAAAACCTAATATTCGTACCCTCCTCCCAGCCAATATTGTAACCATGACGCTTCTCCCCCTATATTGCTCGCTTGGCATTTCCTTCGGCCATTGCTCGTGGGATACCCTCCACTGGCGGAAGCTCGCAGAGAAAGGAAGAGACCAAAATCGCCGCGAATAGAAAGGCAGCAGCGAAAAGGGAAACCGCAACGGTCAGAAATGGTCGTGCGGGAAGGGAAGTCTCTGGCGATTGGAGAAGCAGCATCGGGAAGGGAAGTCGCAGCGACTAAAGAGCGGAGACCGCACGGTCTCGGTGAGAACACCGGCGGTAAAAGGGGTTCCCGACCTCACTTGACTACCCCACATTTCGCATGTTTCCTCCTTTCTAACAGCCTCCAAGGATATATCAAAGTTGTTCTACCCTTTCTGGTTCCGGAACTTTTGTGTTTCACCATGGGTAGATCAAAGCTATTCTCCCAATTCTTTTTCACGGGGTCTTCATTTTCACCTTCAGGTTCAATGCAAAATTGTTACACTGCTTCAGCTTTTCATTTATTTTGTGTTGTAGTTTTTCTAGTCAAATATATATATTATGGAAAACGACTGTGAATGCTAATTCTGAAAATGAGTTTCATACGTGGTTGAATGAACCGATGATTGATTATTCTATAAATTTCTCGAATGTGATTGCTTGTGTTACAAATATATGATTGGAACCTTACAAATAAATGTTTGTATTAACATGAGTTGATAAATATTTGCACTTTGAAAACACATCCATCGATCGTATAATAACAACATAGTTATACAAATTCCTTGAAGTTTCAATTGGAAATCTTACCATAGTTTGGAAAACTTTTGACAACACAGTCAATTTATAAATTGTATATTATTATTCATATCTTTAAAATTTTGCAATGTCTTAATCTAATATTATTGTTATTTTGCACAGCTCACATTCAATATATTGACGCTATTTCATCATTTTGAATCTTCAAAATACCATAACTTATAAAGTAAGAAAAATATAACAAAATATATCATAGTTTTTTTTAATTATTCTCTTAATTTATTAATTTGAACAATTTTTTGCGGGGATAATATATTTTGAGCTGAAGTTTACGAATGATGACTAAATTTTGAAGAAAAATATTGATGAGGTCACTGTGACATTTACAGAAAATTAGGGTGCAATTAGCTCACTCTTTATGATTCTCACTACTTAGTGGGATCATGAGATTGACCGCCGCACGCTCGATCGCTACACGTGATCCCCCGCGCACCAATCCCACTATGTGCACCATCCGATCCACCACCGCGACCGGTCGTTGGCGCCACCATCACCAACGTCGGGCGGCTGTGCCAAAGCCGCTCCAGGCCACCCCTCCTCACCCCCCCTGCGGTCGCAAGGCTCCGGCCGCGAGGGCGGCCTCGCCCCGGCCGCCCCTCCCCGCGGTCGCGGGGTTCCGCCCGCGTGGGGAGGTCGTGCCGCGGCCTCCGTCCGGGGCCGTGGGGTTTCACCCGCGTTGGACGGCCACGCCGCGGCCTCCCCTCCCCGCAGCCGCCCCTCCACGCGGTCGCCTCCCACGGTCGTGGGGCTCTGCCCGTATGGGGCGGTCGCGCCTCGGTCGCCCCTCCCCATGGTCGCCTCCAGTGGTCGCAGTTTCTCCTGCCGATACCGTCCGTCCCGCCGACCGCGACTCCTCTTCCCTCGCAGGCGGCAGGCCGCCTCTAAGGTGGTCTCACTTTTATGGCGGGTCTTCCCCACCGTCAGATCATCTCAATGTGATCACCACCGTTCATTATATGAGTAACCGCCCATATAACTGATACGCCGGTAACGTATATATAAAATAACGCAAGTGTACGTGCCGGTTCAAGTAATTCAAAGTGAGTAGAGATCGTTCCCTCGGGGAAATGACTAATTTAATGCTTGCAAATACTAGCTTGACCTTTTCTTTAAATTCAAGTAGACTGATTAGAGCGAATATTGGATAATAAATGAAGTAAGTGACACTAATATGATTACGTAACTCTAACGGAACTGAAAGGTATTTGAATCGATAGAGAGAGATAGTCTTGTAAATTGGTTTCTCAAGCCTATTGCAATGAGTTTTAAATGAATTCTTTATGTTTCACTTGATTGCTACTTTGCAACGATTTGAAGTGGTAATCTTTATCTCTCGATCTCAGAAATCTGTTTACTCTATCCCCCTAGTTATCTCTAACTTAGGTAAGAAAAATCATATATGAAGTACACAAATCAGTGTTGCTAATATGATGAGGAAATCTCTTTCTCTCTGTTATATTATATTGAGATCTATGCTACACTTTCGCCGCTCCTCTCTTGAATCTCGCAGCGTAGTATAAAAATGGAACTTGGTTAAAGGTTTACTCGACTCCTTTCTCGAATCTCGCCGCGTAAAATGAAGTGTTCAACTCTAGATTAGAGTAACTCTTCTCTCGAATCTCGCCACACAATTTAGAAGTAGAAACATAATCCAACATTCCTTATAAAATAGAGCATAGATGCAGTAAAAGTAGTTTCCAAGAAAACATGAAGAGTGTTAAATCATAACATCACACAACAGGACAAGGTACTACCAATGTACAAGACTCAGAGATTTTAGTTCATGATGGCGGAAGAACACCACAAAATAGGAAAGATCTTACAGCACATGATGGTAAAAATGCAAAATAGTGCAGGAAAATGCTCTCCAATCGCGTCCAAACAACCCTTCTCTGAGATCCAGATTCGCCCTAGTCCTCCTTCTTCTCCAATCCAAGTCCCTCTCTTTTCCCTTTTCAAGAATGAGTTCCTCTCCCCTTTTCCAGCAAAAAATCCCCCTTTAATTTTGTGTCTCCATCTGCAGGGATGTCTCCTTTCATTTTGTAACCATTGCAGTTTTTTCAAAAATTTGAAATTTGAAATTCCGTGAGTTGTTATAACAACTGAAATAAGTTGTTATAACAACTTTTCCAGGCCAAAAAACTGCTCAGCATTACTTTTTCAGGTTGAATTTTTTCGATGATTCTGACAAGAAAACATTGAAAAATGGTCAAATTAATCAGACAAAGATTAAATATAAATTTTATCATAGTTTCATACACATTAAGACATATTTTTCACCATTTATGCCCAAGAAAATGAATATAGATATTTTTTTAAGAAGTTATCACACCCCACACTTGACTCTTGCTAGTCTCGAGCAAGGACAATTCATAAGATTGAATTTGGTGAATGAATAATTATTAAAATGAAAGTTCAATGATCCTTTTTCTTAACCCAACTCAGTTAAAGCATACTCAAGAAATCCGCTTTACTTAATCTGTAAGCTTGTCAATCTTTAAAAGTTTAACCATCACAGATCCATTAGTTTGATAAAAGATAAAGCGCAATTAAGAATTCTTGTGTTGTGTGTGCTTTTCCTCAAAATTATTTGCTCCCACGTAATTTTTTTCATTGAACCTCCGCATTAATTGGAAAGGATGGGAATAGGCCAAGTTTTAGATTTAACCTCGACAAGAGTTAGTAGCTCATGTGAACGTGGGTTTGGCTTTGGCTTGGTTAGCAACTTAAAGGTAGACTTTGATAGTGGAGTGGAAATTCCCTAGTCAATAGTCTTAATCATTCACCATGTTATGAGGCTTAATTCTTAAGCATTAAATATATAAATATTATGTACATAGTTGGAATCATTCCAAGTATGTATTCGCCTACCTAGGCCACATATCACTATGACAACACTGATGATTTTTTTTTCTTTTTATTTTTTTATGGTCACAGTTGGGATCATTCCTAGTAGATACCTACATACTTAGGTCGCAAATCACTATGACATTTATCCTCTTTTTTGTTTTTTATATGTTGAATTGAAACACTCATAAATAACTAGTGAATTAAGATACAATTAGAAGAGTCTAAGGAATTTAATCATTGGGGAATATATAACAAAATGATAAGGAACAAGCTCAAAGAATCTCATGAATGATCAAAATGGTTTAGCTACATAATCTCTTATCTTTGCTTACAACTTTAACTCAGTTCTTGCTCACCCCTTCCTTTTTTCAAGAAGTCAATATCAAAAGATTACAGGGGAGTAAAAATAAGTTGAAGAAAGTTGTGCATAAAATGAACACTTAAGTGTGTTTTACCCAAAAATTTTAATAACTTCAAATTCAAAATCTAAACTCTTAAAATTGTCTAGCCGTACCATTAATTAAGGTAAGAATTCGGATCATTAACACTCATGCTCAATCAAATTATAATCAACCAATTAGTAGAGGATGAACCACCCCCCACACTTGGTCCTTTGCTAGACCATAGCAAAACTACTTGTAGTTTATAAATTATAATTGAGATATAACACATGATAGTAGTGAGGAAACACATAAGGGCATAAATAAATGAATATAAATAACTCCCATGAATTCAAAATTTAGACGGTTGTCCAACTCTCGTCATGCTCTAAGTATCCTTCAGTACTCTGGTTCAATCGCATAATCTGCATGTCGTACCTTGTAAATATATACCAAAATTTAGAACATTCATATTCCCTGAGTACTTTTAGGGGCCACTAGATCATTTCAAAATGCTTAAATAAAAGGGGGCATAACCACAACAAGTTCAACAAAAGAAAACAAATAAACCCTTCGAACAATAACAGTGTCTTCATTTTTCTGATAGCACCAAGCATAACATTACAGGTAATGAACATTAATAAATATATATCATTCCAGAGCAGAGTGCAAATAAAGCATTCTAAAGCTAAAAGCTAACCAAATATTATATAGCAAAATAGATCATAGGTCAGCGAATAGTATACGACAAAATAAAACAGAATGTATCAAACATCCTAATAGTGCGAAGTAGAGAAATAAAGGAACAAATAACTGAAGGTAATATTCAGCCACTAGGTAGATCCGTCGGCTTCGTCCTCATCATCCGACTCTTCTTCGTCCCCATCCTCATCTGCATCCTCGTCATCGTCGGCGTCCTCATCATCTTCTTCGTCCTCATAAGCTTCTGCAACTTTTGTTGGACCAACTCTAGTCCTGTCGGAAGTCAGAAGGTATCCAGCTTTGTCAAATTGGTGCAACATCCTAAAATTTGGTTCCGACATCGGAATCTTCGCCTTTTCTATGACCTTCCGCATGTTGGCACGAAGATCTTCAAACCACTCTGTTGCATACAATTGCTGACAGCGCTGATAGGCTTTGATGTACTAAATATTCTCCATCAAAAGATTGGGGTCGATGCCATGATCGGCCGCTGGAATATTAATACATATAGGTTTTCTTGCTTGTGTCTGCGAAGTTTGAGCATCTCCTTACCCTGAACTACCTTTCCCTGTAGCGAGCTTGATATTTACTTCAATGAGCGTTTTATTGATGTGCCGCTTGACTTGTGTCACCATGTCATTCGCCTCCTTGGGCACCCCCGCATCCCTACAGAGCTCGGTGATTAGTGAAGGAAACCATAACTACCGAGGTTTCTCCTCTCGAATCTTCTGTCGCAACTACGAAGTTATTATTTTTCCAACATCAAAATGTATCCCTGATATGATTCCGTAGATCAATGCTAACTTATCTAGTGCCACACTATTAGGGTGCTTGGTAGGCATTATGCCCGCGTTGATAAACAAGAGCCATGCTTTGGCTTGCCGAGTCAAGCATGATGTTTTCAAAATTTTTTGGTTCTTACTCATCCATTCGGGTTCTTGCGTGGCACACACAACTTTCAACATGTCAACAAGAGTGACATTGTTCAAAATCTCTATGTAATCATCGTACTCTTGATCGTCCAGATTGAACATATCACTAATCCGAGCCACAGAAAAATTAACTTCCCTTCCCCGAACCATCACTGTCTCGTAATCAATGTTCCTGATGTTTGCGTAAAATTTATACACCCAAGCCGACAGAATCTCAGTACGTGGGTGATAAAAATGACTCCCAATTGAGCGCCTTAATTTGTTCAGCGTATACAAGACTCCACATTCACTTTTCTATCATGAATCCCCTCTCCTCTATGAAAGGAATGGACTTCACCTGCTCAAAGCGCAGCCGTGCTCCCTCTCCAACAAATTTTTCAGCATTTTTAGCAACTTCCTTTCCTTTCCTCCTTTTATCTTCCCTCTTAGATGACATAATGCTAGCTAAGCATATATACAACAACAGGCACAAACCAATACAGAAATAATTTTTTTTCATGCTTTTTACCATCACGTGTGCAAGAGTAAGGGGGTGGGTTAGGGCTATACCTCAGAAATTTTCCAAAAATTGTAAGTGCAGAAAACCTCAAGTCTCTGCGACACTTCGGGTAGAAAAATCGTGCGCAGCGCCGCCCTAATGTTCCACCGCTCTCTGCTTCCGTATCCAGCAATCGTCAGTCGCTGCCTCGAGAGAGAGCGAACCGCACCACTCAAGAAATCAAGATGCTCTGCTGGAGAAGTCGGCATCGGTGTCGACGTCATCGCCGCCGATCGTCTTCTGCTACCTTGCCGATCATCGATCGTCGCTCCCGCTTCATGTCGATCGTCGATCGCCGCTCCCGCTTCGTGCCAATCGTCGATGGCCGCTCTTTCTCACTTGAACTTAGCCGGCGGATCGCAAGCAGGAGAAAGGAATGAAAACCAAAGATATTTTTTTTTTGATTGGGGCTGGATTTAAGTAGTTAGGGTTTAATGAGTTAGATTAGAGATTTTGTTAATGAATTAAACCCGGCTTAGGGATGAAGTTAGCCCAACATGCTAATTAGAAGAAATACGCATGCCGGTTCAGTTGAATTGGCGTTGGACCGCCATCGCGCGATGCTTAGTCAAAAAATCCAGAGAAAGAATTCCTGCTACATATGTAGCAGGATTGTTGTAACAACATCCAGGAATGAACCCCTCAGGCCAGTTCAACTGAACCGGCGCTGAACCGTTGGCTGCGCGTTACAGGAGGAACATGCAGAAAGCCAAATCGTGCTACATATGTAGTGGGTTTGTTATAACAAAATGCGGGAATTTAAAATTTTGCTTTCTCACCTTTTTTCAACCTTTCCTAATCTGTTTTATTCTTGTCATAAGCTTCCAAACACTCTCCCCGAGATTCTCAAGCAAGATCGAGTAAGGATTATGGACATTCTCTGTCCAAAATGAAAATTTTGTAATTAAAAACAAATTAGCTGCTTTATATATATACATATAATTATAGGTCTAGTCGATGGGTTGCCTCCCACCAAGCGCCTTATTTAGAACGTCCCGGCCAGACGTTTTGCTTCAGAATTTTTTTATTGTAGCGTGATGACCATCGTCTCGCGATGATCATTATCATGAAAGTATTCCTTCAACCGTTGTCCGTTAACTTTGAACTTGGATCCGTCATTCTCATTGCATATTGTAATTACTCCAAACGGGTGTACCTCCTTCACCCGAAAAGGTTCAGACCAATGGGACTTCAATTTCCCGGGGAATAACCTTAATCTTGAGTTATACAGAAGGACGAGTTGGCCTTCTTTGAACTCCTTTCTTTGTAGTCTTGAATCATGCCATTTTTGTTCATTCTTTATACAACCTTGCATTTTCATAAGCATTAGACCTAATCTCCTTCAGTTCGTTCAAATGAAAAAGTCTATTCTTGCCCGCTGCGTGGAGATCGAAATTCAACCTTTTAATTGCACAGTATGCCTTATGCTCTAATTCAACGGGCAGGTGACATGATTTTCCATATATCATCTTATACGGGGTTAGGCCTATTGAAGTTTTGAATGTCGTCCTATGTGCCCATAGTGCATCGTTTAGTTTTTGCGACCAATCCTTACGTGTTTCGCTTACCGTTTTTTCTAGGATTGATTTTATCTCTCTGTTGGACACTTCAGCTAAGCCATTTGTTTGCGGGTGGTAGGCGAGGGCAATTTTATGAGTCACTCCATATTTTTTCAACAGTGATTTAAATTGCAAATTGCAAAAGTGTGCCCCTTCATCACTAACTATAGCCCTAGGTGTGTCAAATCTAGTGAAAATGTTAGACTTGAGAAAATTTAGTACAACTTTGACATCATTTAATTGTGTGGCTATTGCCTCTACACATTTCGAGACATAATCTACTGCTAGCAAAATATACAAATTCTCGTTTGAATTTACGAAAGGACCCATGAAATTTATCCCCCACACGTCAAATACTTTGACTTCTAGGATATTAGTCATAGGCATACTGGCACCACGATGAATATTTCCCACTCTTTGACATCGGTCACAGTGTTTTACAAAGGTATGGACATCCTTAAATAGTGTCAGCCAATAAAATCCTGCTTCTAAAACCTTCATAGCAGTACGGTCTCCCCGAAAATGGCCTCCGTACGGAGAAGCGTGACATTTTTCCAAAATACTTTTGACTTCAACTTCAGGTACACACCTACGAATAACTTGATCCGCACAGATTTTGAATAAATATGGTACATCACATAGGTAGAATTTCACCTGATGAAGAAACATTTTTCTTTTTTGGTAATTAAAATCTGGAGGGAGTACTCTACTGACGATGTAGTTAACAAAATCTGCATACCACGGAGTGTTACCTTTTGTGATTGTTAGTATATGCTCGTTAGGAAAATTTTCGCTGATCTCTACGTGACTATCCCTTTCACAATCTTGCTCTAGTCGTGATAAATGGTCAGCTACCGGATTTTCAGCTCCCTTCCGGTCCTTGATCTCAAAGTTAAACTCCTGAAGAAGGAAAACCCACCTGATGAGTTTAAGCTTTGCATCCTTTTGTCCACTAAGTATCATTTCGCGACGTGGTCCATGTAAACTACAACCTTAGAATGTATCAAATATGCTCGAAACTTCTCAAATGCATAAACAACCACAAGGAGTTCCTTCTCTGTGGTAGTGTAATTTATTTGAGCATTTATAATGGTCTTACTGACATAATAAATTACATGGAAGATCTTATCGTGGATTTGTCCTAACACGGCACCTACCGCGTAATTACTTGCGTCACACATGAGAATAAAGGATGATGACCAATCCGGCGCTCTAACAATAGGTGCAAAAACTAAGCTTTTCTTCAATATTTTAAAAGCCTCTGAACACTTATCATCGAAAACAAAGATGGTGTCTTTTTCAAGCAAATTACATAACGACTTAGTTATTTTTGAAAAGTCTCTTATGAACCGTCGGTAAAATCCTGCATGTCCTAAGAAACTACGAATGCCTTTGACATTCGTTGGTGGAGCGAGTTTTTCTATAACCTCCACCTTCGCTCGGTCAACTTTCAACCCCTTACTAACACTTTGTGTCCTAAGACAATTCCTTCTCGTACCATAAAATGTCACTTCTACCAGTTCAACATTAAATTGGTTTCAACACACCTTCTCAAAACTTTACTTAATACTCTCAAACAAACATTAAATGATTGACCAAATAAAGAAAAATCATCCATGAAAATTTCAATCCCCTCTTCCATTAACTCAACAAGGAGAGCGATAATACAACGTTGGAATGTGGCAGGTACATTACATAACCCGAAAGGCATTCTCCGGAATGCAAAAATTCCAAATGAGCATGTAAAGGTCATTTTTTCTTGATCTTCGGGTGCAACCATGATCTGATTGTACCCCGAATATCCATCTAGAAAACAAAAGTACTCACTACCCGCCAACCTATCTAGGACTTGGTCAAGGAATGGAAGTGGAAAATGGTCTTTCCTAATCATTTTGTTCAATCGCCTATAGTCCATAAATATTCTCCATCCTGTGACGGCCCTAGTAGGTATGATTTTGTTATTCTCATTTCGAACAATAGTCATTCCACCCTTCTTCGATACACACTGCACTGGGCTCACCCACTTGCTATCTGAGATGGGGTAGATGATGCCTCCGTCGAGCCACTTTATTATTTCTTTCATTACCACTTCTTTCATTGGAGGACTAAGCCTACGTTGATGTTCTATGGATCCTTTTCCCCCTCTTCTAATAATATTTTATGCATGCAAATGGACGAGCTGATTCCCTTGATATCGGCTACAGTCCAACCAATGGCACCCTTAAACTCTTTCAAGACTTCCAGTAATTTTAGTTCGTTCTCTCTTTCCAATGATGCATCAATGATAACTGATAAGGTATTATCTTCTCTAAGGAAAACATATTTCAAATATATGGGTAGGGGTCCTAACTCTAATGTTGGTGGTTCAGGAATGGATGGTTTCAGTACTGTAGCCTTGCTGGTCCTACTTATAACTTCAAAGTTCCTATCGATTGGTAACTTGTCATATGAGTCTAATGTTTTGACCACATATTCCATTTCTAAGTCATCCTCTCTTTCTTCATTAATCAGAACACTCAGCAACTCATCTTTTAGATCATCACCCTCATGTATCAACCTTGAGGGTGCAACCACTTCTTCCATCGAATAACACTCCTCTTTATCATCAGGAAATTTCATAGACTTAAGGGCATTAAAAGTTACTTCCTCGTCATTGACTCTCATTATTAATTCACCTTTTTGGACATCTATGAGGGTGCGTCATGTGGCTAAGAAGGGTCGTCCTAAGATAATTGACACCTCCTTATCTCTGTCCATGTCTGACATAACAAAGTCAGCTGGGAATATAAATTTTTCTACCTTAAGCAGTACGTCCTCAACCACTCCCTTAGGAAATGCTAAAGATCTATCAGCCAATTGAAGCATAAGAGATGTTGGTGTGATCTCCCCAATGCCTAATTTGGTGTAAATAGATAACAACATCAAGTTTATACTAGCCCCCAAGTCGCACAACGCTCTTCTGGAAAATTTCATTCCTATCGAACATGGAATTGTAAAACTTCCAGGGTCCTTCAGTTTTTGAGGTAACTTATTCTGTAGAATCGCGCTGCACTCTTCAGTTAGTGCCACTATCTCCTTATCAACAAGTCTTCTCTTCTTAGACAAGATGTCCTTCATGAACTTGACATAGCTAGGCATTTGCTCAAGTGCCTCAACAAATGGAATATTTATAGTTAACTTCTTAAACATGTCCATAAATTTTTGGAATTGCATATCAAGCTTATTCTTAACGAGCCTAGATGGAAAAGGTGGTGGAGGGTAGATGATGTCTTTCTTTTTGTTAATTGAATTATCGGTTTGATTTACCTCCGGTTTCTTACTCTCACTAGGACTTTCCTTTTCTAATTCTCTTGGCTTATTATCCCTCTCATTCTTCTCTTCCGCTCTTGCTTTCTCCAACAACCCATCCCCTCTTGCTATCTCTACTCCACTCCTTAAAGTTATAACCTTGCATTGGCCATTGTGGTCATCTCTAATAGGGTTAGTGTGGTGTCAGAAGGTAGAGATCCCATTGGTCTTTGGTTTATTGAGTTTGTTAGTTGACCTAAAGTTGTCTCTAAAGACCTTAAGGAAGATTCGATTCCTACCATTTTAGAATCGTGTTTTTGAAACATTTCTGAGATGAATTCATCTGTCATTCTTCTAGGATTTACTTGTTGATATGAAACATTATTTGGAGGTGAGTTCAGATTTTGGTTAAATTCTCCCGATTGGTTCATCCCTTGATTAGTCTTCCACGAGAAGTTCGGATGATCTCGCCACTCAGGATGGTAATGATTTGCAAATCCTGGTGGAATTTTCCTTTGTGGTCCACCCACATAATTTGCTTCTTTCCGTAATTTGATTTAATTGTTCAACCGTAAGTGGGACATTAGATGTAGTGGTTGATAGTGAATCTAATCTTTTGTTAATCAGGTTACATTGTGAGGCCATTTGGGCGGCCAAAGATGTGAATTGGTCCACTTGATGGATTCCCACTAGGTTGTTATTCCCTTGTCTTTCATACGCTTGGTAGTTATTCGAGGTTAGATCTTCTAATATAGAATATGCATCCTTAGGATATTTCTTCATCAAAGAACCCCCTGCAGCTCCGTCAAGTAAAATCATAGTTGTCATCTATAGCTCATTATAAAAAGTAGATACTTGTTGATGTTGGGCTAACCCATGATGTGGACTTTTCCTTAGTAACTCCTTAAAACGCTCCCAAGCGTCGTAAAGAGTTTTTCTATTATTTTGTGTAAACGTGGTTATGTCCCTAATCAGTTTTATAGTCTTAGATGGTGGGAAATATTTATTTAAGAATTTTTCTACTAACTGCTCTCATGTCGTGATTGAATCATTAGGCAATGAGTCTAACCAATCTTTCGCCCTTCCTTTTAAAGAAAATGGAAATAATCTTAACATTATTGCATCTTCAGATGCTCCATTGAATTTAAACATGTCGCAAATTGCTAGGAAATTTCTCAAATGAGAATTTGCGTCTTGTTGACTAGAACCTCCAAACTTATTATTTTGCACTTGTTGCATAATTAGAGGATTCATTTTAAAATTATTAGCAGCAATTGTTGGTCGAGCAATGCTAAAATGCAAACCTCCTCGTAGAGGTGTGTTATAATTATGATAAGTCATTCATGGCATCACGGGTTGGCTATTTTGATCCACATGACTATCATTATTATTAGCATTATCTTGCATATGATTATCCATCGCATGATGAATAATATTAACGTTTCTAGCTTCTCTTCAGTTCTGTCTACAAGATCGCTCGATTTCAGAGTTTAAAGGCAATAACTCAACTTGCCTATATCTGGACATACACTGAACCAACTTTTAATGATTTAAAAACAAACAAATAAACAAACACTTGATATCTAAATACTCAAAACTTGCTAATATTACAAGAAATAACACACTAAATTTGTTACACCTCCCCGGCAACGGCGACAAAAACTTGATACGCCGGTAACGTATATATAAATTAACGCAAGTGTACGTGTCGGTTCAAGTAATACAAAGTGATTAGAGATCGTTCCCTTGGGGAAAAGACTAATTTAATGCTTGCAAATACTAGCTTGACCTTTTCTTTAAATTCAAGTAAACTGATTATAGCGAATATTGGATAATAAATGAAGTGACACTAATATGATTACGTAACTCTAACGAAACTGAAAGGTATTTGAATCGATAGAGAGAGATAGTCTTGTAAATTGGTTTCCCAAGCCTATTGCGAGAACCCTATGCCGAGAACCATCCCGCCTCTCACTCGGCGGGAGCTAAAGAAGAAAGGATGAAGGGTCTCCTGGACCGAGCCCGCTTCCCCCTCCATGGGGCGCGAGCCTTCTCGTCGCCTCTGGGCAGAAGTGGTCGGGTCTCGGCTGGAGCTTGACGCGATCATTCTCGTCTCCTACCAGGCGGGAGCTCTTCCGCTCTGAAGCCCAAAGCTAGCCCGAAGCTAGTCCAATCCGGGCCCTTGAGGGGGACCTTGGTTCTACCCAACGAATATGGAGTTGTACATTAAGGCTTATCCATTTTTTTGTTCCTGCAAACCGTCGCACTTTCTCTCGTTCTTTTTCATCATCGACATCATATGCAGTGCCCAGTTGCCTCTCCGAAAAATTTTGGACGACGTCCCCCCTACCGCTCGATCATAGTCGACGACTCTCCCCTCTTCTAGAAGTCCTTGACAAGACTATTCAGTAGAGTTTCGTCGTCGTTCATCCCCTATTCTTCGGCCATGCACATGTATCTTGCCGATTCTTTTGGAAACAAATTTTGTCTACCTTAATTAGGATGTCGAAAGACCTCTTCTCCTCTATAGGTTCAGATGTTGTTCATCCTTGCAGTGAGCTTTATTTTCATCGTCATCCTTAGCTGAATCAAATGACTTTGAAGACGTTCAGTTGCTTAGGGCTTTGTCGTGAACACGATGGTTTTGAACCGTCGTTCGTGAACGTCCTACCTCACTTAAGAAACTTCATCCACTTTTATGTTCAAAAATAGTTTCATTTGTTATGCCAAACATACATTCTATAACAGTGTCGTTTTTTGTCCAAACTCACCGGGGCGAAAACGCCACGCCAAATGAAGCCGGTTGTGTTTGGGGCACTGTCCCCGTTTTTCTTCTTTCCAATTTTAAACCAACCCTTTCAAAAGGGAATATGGAGCTACTCCGGTCAAATTCAAAACGACGCCACCGTTTTGGTTTGAAACCGGAATGAAGCCAAAAAGGTTTCCCATATGGCGTCAACGGTCCGATTTTCTCTGGTTTGAAACTGAAACGGAGCCAAAATGGTGTACCAAACACAACCTTAAGCTTCGTTTGGCGCAGTTTCTTTGCTCCGATGAGTTTGGTTAAAAATGGTATTATCATAGAATGTATGTTTGACAAGACAAAGGTTATGACCCATACCAAGAAAATAAACTAGTTTTGTGCATAATATGCATGCATTTTTTTATGTGAGATCGGGCATTCACGGACGATGGTTCATGACCACCATGTTCACGACCGTGCCAAACGAAATCAATAATTTGTTTGGCAGGGTGTTTGACAACGGGTTGATGAGACGCACGAGGGTGCAAACACAAAACTTGAATCTTGGTGATATACTTTAGAAAAGAAAGGTTTTAGGTTGAGCGGGGCAAAGACAGAGTATATGGAGCTTAAATTTAGCAGTAAAAGAAGGACATATGACTTTGTTATTAAGTTGGGTGATCAAGATTTCCCGTAATGAGTGTTTTAAATATCTTGAATCGATAGTTTCAAAAAGACGGAGGTATCTTAGAGGTATTGATAAAGATGCGACACAGAATCCAAGCGGGTTGGTTGAAGTGGAGAGGCGCGTCAGAGATCTTATGTGATCGTAAAGTACCACTAAAACTTAAGGGCAAGTTATACCGTACTGCAATTAGACCCGCGATGCTCTATGGTTCTGAGTGTTGGGCAGTGAATTGTGTACATGAGCAAAAAAATGGGAGTTGCGGAGATGAAAATGCTTAGGTGAATGTGTGGACACACGAGATTGGATGAAATTAGGAATGAAAGTATTTGGGATAAGACAGGGGTAGCACCAATTGCAGAGAAGATGCGAGAAGCTCATCTAAGATGGTTTGGACACGTACAAAGCAGATCATTATAGGCACCTGTTAGGCGTTGTGAGAGTCTAGTCACTAGGCATGTTAAACGAGGGAGGGGTAGACCAATAAAAACTTGGAATGAAATTGTACTTAGGCATTAGTGAGATTATGACAAAAGATAGAGCACAATGGCGACAAAGGATCCATATAGCCGACCCCACTATAACGAGATAAAGGCTTGAGTGTTGTTGAGGTTGTTGTAGGGCGTTTTGACAGCGACCGTTTTTACTCCACCCCGCTAAACCACCCCCGCTGGAAAACCGCGGAAAAATTGCGATTCACGACCCGTGTTTTTTTTTTCACGATCCCGCCAAGAGCCGCGCTTCCCCTTTTTTTCCTGCCCTAACACCGAACTGCAAAAACCGATTCCAGTTTCTCTCGATGGCGAAACCCCCGAATCCAGTGGCCATCGACGACGAAATTTCTTCCAGAGAATCTCGATAGCAAAATTTCTTCCAGAGGCTCTCGACGGCGACATCATCGCTCTTCCAGCGATGACGACATCATCATCTATTTTTTGAGCGGCTCTTGACGGCGAAATCTGATTGCTTTAGATTTTGTTGTTTGTCTTTAAATAATAAAAAAAGAAATTGCACACCACACAACTGTTTTGTCAAGCAGTTTAAACAGCTTTTCCGTTTGAAACAATACTATAACAACTGTTCTTCCAAACAATTTTTCAAATTCTGCCATCATTTTTCAAAACAGCTGATTATTTTATCACTATTTCCCACAATTACTTCTCCGATCGTTGAGCCAAACAAAACCTAAACTAGACGCTACTTATTTTAGAAATGAAAGTTTGGAAAAAAAAGGTGATTGTTATTAGCACCGCAGTTTTGGCTAGTCGCACCACACTTTCTCCTAATTTTTCGCGTCTTTTGAAAATATGTCTTGTACATGTATTTTTTGGAAAAGTGTTCAACACGAAAGTTGTAGATCTCAATGAGATCTACAACTTTCGTGTTCAACACTTTTCCTAAAAATGCATGTACAATGCGTACTTTGAAAATACGCCCAGGTATTGCTTCTTTTAGAAATACGTCTTGTACAAGCATTTTTAGGAAGTGTTCAACACGTTTGTGTTGAACATATTTCCTAAAAATGCATGTAAAAGACGTGTTTCCAAAATACGCAAAAAATTAAAAGAAAATGCGGTACATGTAGCCAAAACTGCATTGCAAATAGCAATCACAGAAAAAAAAAGCTGTCCGCAAACGCTAACATCTGCATTTCTCCTTTGTTTTTGTCAAAATGATAAGGCAAAATCATGAAATTAGTCCCTCAACTTTTATCGCTTTATGAAATCAGTCCCACAAGTTATAAAAGCAAGAAATCAGTCCCCACCTTTACCAAAATGCTGAAATCAGTCCTAGTTAACGGAAAATACTAACGGAAAACAACTTAATTTATGGTCGTAGACTTAAAATTTAACAAAATAGCCTCATTTGATTTAAATTTTTAAAATAACATCATATTAGCATAAGCCCCAATTACGGACAGGACAGCAACTCTAAACCTGCGAACAGCAATTGCGGACAGGACTTTGCAGCAAGCCTTTTGCAAACAGTTATTACAAACTGAATTTTGAGGAAATTAAGCCACCTCGCAAATAGGAGAAGTTGTGGACTGCAGTTCTGTGCGACTTTTGTGGTTAGAAGTGCTAGTGTGGAGTTGAACTAATTTTTTTATGGCATTCATAACCTTTGTCATGCCAAATATGCATTTTATGGTGTTGCAGTTATTATGCACTCAACCAAGAATGAAAAAAGCCACATCAAACAGAGCATAAATCATAGTTTTTACAAAATAGAACAAATTTCTATCCAAACACTTTATATAACATTTAGTACAAAAATGAAACACCAGTAACTACGAATTACTACTGATCAATTACATAGCTTGATTTTAACTCCAATTGCTCCAACTTGCACAGAAATGAAACACCAGTACAAAAACAAAATTCAGCTTCTACTCCAATAGCTCCAACTTGCATGAACTCTTATCTGAAAATAAACATTTAAGATCATGCTTTATCCAATATTTATGAGAAATAAATAATAGGAAGAATAATTATACCAATTTATATTCGTCAAGTTGGCTTGCAATTTTTTTTGTTGTGTCCTTTGACTCCACATTTCGAACATGTAATAGTATTATGTGCTCTACTCATCCTTGAGGGATTTCTCTCTTCGTTGACATCCATAATCCTTTTCTTTTTTGGTCTGCCTGGAGCTCTTCGTCGAATCGGTGGTAGAATTTGTGTCGTTGATGTAATCGACCAAAGATTTTGTCCATTTGTAGGCAATATACTCTGACTATAGCATAATATATATGTAGATTTTTTAAAGCAATCAGACACATATTTAGCTATATCTAGCTTTAAGTAGTTCATGCAACTTATAGCGTGACGACAAGGTAGTCCACTTAGTCTCCATTTACCACATGAACAAAAATAATTATCTAATGAAACCACAAATTTTACTGGCACATGAACTACTTCAAATATTTTGTCACTTGACCAAATTGGCATCCACATTCCACTATGCTTGGCCTCTTCATCAATTTTTTTGCAATCTTAGGGTTAACCTCACTAACTTGTTTCTCAATTCTTTGTCTAATATTAGCCCACCTACACATCAAATATACTCGAATGTCCTCAAGCATTGTCAATATAGGTTTGTCGCGCATATCTAATATAACTCGATTGAAAGCCTCCGACATATTATTCACAACAACATCACAAGCAGGAAGTTCAGTGAATGAGTGCTTGCACCACAAATATTTATCTATTACAATTAGGTGCTCATATGCTTGGGGTGATATAGCTTTAATCTCACTCATTGTTCTACCTCATTCCTCTTCATAAGTAGCATTCGAGGCTCTCCATAACAAACACTTCAAGTTCTTACTCGGAAACTTCTTTCTAAAATTATTATACAAATGACGAACACAAAAGCGATGATCAACATCTGGTAACAATTCTTTGAAAGTTTGCACTAATCCCTGCATGTTAATCAATACAAATAAAATTAACACATAAAATTAACAAATAAAATTAACACACAAAATTATCACATACCATTTGCTGGTCTGATATATATGTGATTCCTCTAGATCCAATATCTCTAATTAGATTGTCAAGAAACTAACTCCAGGAATCTTTATTCTCGGCCTCCACAATTGCATATGCTATCGGTAACATTTGATCATTGGGATCTCTCCCAATTGCAGTCAGTAGTTGCCCGCCATAGTACCCTTTCAAAAAACATCCATCCAATCCAACAATAGGTCTACATACTTTGAATGACTCACGACATCCGGCAAGACAAACATACACCCTCTCAAATCGGGGTATAATAGATCTTGAACGGGGTATTATGGATTCATTATAAAATTCTGGAGGCCAACTAAATTTAAGAAACACTGAACTTCCTTAATTTGATCTTAATAGTTCTGCACAATATTGGTTCATATAATTATATTGCTCTTCAACACTTCCTTCTATGAAAGCACTAGCTTGCAGCTTTTGCTCTTGATGCCTTGTCCTTCGATATCCCTACCACCCATTTTTCTTTTACTTTTGCAACGATTTGTTTTATTTCAACGTTTGGGTTCTCTCTAACTTTTGATTCTATACGTTTACCTAACCATTTTGCAGTCAAAAGTTTATTGTTAAACTCTTTACTACAAGAGTGTTTATCTTTCATAGTTCTCACTTCCCATGTATCTTGGTTCTTCATTGGTGCCACATATATTTGCCATTTACATCCGAGCTTGCAAATGTACCGAACCCTCCTATTATCATTCTTCATCAACTTTAAACCTACATGCACCTATATGAATTGAGTATGTTGCCACTACATCCTTAAAATGATCTTTTGATTTAAAAATTAAACCAGTCGCCCATTTCATTTCTTTCATATCCTTCAACATAGTAAAAATAGGTTGACGTGGTTTTCTAGTAACGGCTCCACCTTC
Source organism: Platanthera guangdongensis (assembly GCA_039583875.1). Lineage (NCBI taxonomy): Eukaryota > Viridiplantae > Streptophyta > Magnoliopsida > Asparagales > Orchidaceae > Platanthera > Platanthera guangdongensis. The sequence goes on along the minus strand of CM077153.1, from coordinate 11,357,071 downwards.
ATCATCACTACTAAGTGATTGAATAGAATCACTTACATATTCTTCATCACTATTCTCTTTTAGAACCACTGATGTCTCGTTGAAAGTTTCAACATTAGTATCACCTTCATCAAATAATTCTTCCTCATTCTCAAATTGAATATCTAAAGCACTATCTTCGCTATTATTATCATCATTTCTGAAAATTTCTTCATTTAAATCCATCATCAACAACCTAAGTCCTATAAAAAATTATCAAAAAATTAATAGTTAAATCGGAGAAATATCAAAACTGAGACCATCAAAATGCAAATCTATGAATAAAGGGAATAAAAGTAAGCACTATCTTCATGTGAAAAATTTCACAGTGAAAAACTAAAACATAATTTCTTGCGAGTACATAATTTCTTTCATAGACATATGCATATCTAGCAGAAAATGTGTTCTGTTTTCTGTATCACAAATGACATTGAAGTGATAGAATTATTTGTGGTTGCAGCAGCAAAAGCTTGTTTAAGAAAGATAGAATTATTTGTGGTTGCAGGTTCTCACACATGGCATTGAAGTGAAGCTTCAAAGGAATGCTCTTAGTGTAATTGAAGCACCAACCGGTTATGAGGATGTTGATGAGCTTGAGTGTGAAAATGTTCGGTGGAATGGTTCTGATTTTGGTAAATCCCCTGCAAATTATATGTACATTGTCTCATCTTTTTCCTCATTATGTTTGTTGTGGCTATGATTGGAATTTATCAGTCTGTTACAGACACCCGAAGCTTAGAATGCTTCACTTTTTGATTCTTCCGAACATCAATTAGCCGCAGATCTAGATTGGAGAAGAAGCTGATTGTTAATAACTAGAAATTCCTATTTGGCTTTGAATAATTCTATGGTTTCTGTCTATGGTTTTGTAAATACAACAACAACAACACTCAAGCCTTTATCCCACACTATAGTGGGGTTATGGTTTTGTAAATGTCATACAAAATAACTATATAATGTCGAATAGGATGAGAGAGATCGTTCACTGCTCGAGTTCGGCGGGGGGAATTGCTCCCTTCAGTTAAGCCGGTGGGACCGGTCACGCGACCCGAGATGCCTGACTTCAAGGAAATGAAGAAGTAGAGACAATGGTGAACGCAAAAGAGCAGGAACTGCATGCGTTCATCAGCTGCTGCAAGATTATGCTTAGATGCCTTCTCCTCGACGCCCCGCGGGACAGCTTAAACCACTTATGTAGAATAGGAGAGCCGGAAGAAACCAAAGAAGAAGACGCAAAGCGAGCCTAGCCAGTGACATACCTGAAAATAAGAACAGGACTCGTCTCCAGCAGTGGGTCTCGTTGCCGGTAGTATGTCTCGTCCCCGGTAGTAGGTATCGTCGCTGGTTGCAGGTCCGACGGCGGTGGATTTCAAATGACTGTGACAACAGTAGCTCTCGAGAAAGGGGGAAGGAACTCACGCAGATGGGGGAAGACGTCTTAGGGTTTTGTTTTGAGATTAGGTTATTTTTAAAATAATGAAAGATTAATCTTTTTGCCCTCAGCATTTTGAACGGAAATGTTAAATGAGACTGTTTTGAAGCTTTAGCTAAAGACTAGAGACTAATTTCCAACATTTAAATCTTTAGGGACAAATTTCAAAAATGAGTAGAACTTTGGGGACTGATCTAAGGGTTTAGTAGCTGATCCGCTTAAACAAACATACCTTCTACGCCGCAGTTTTAAATTCAGCCCCGCCAAACACAATATTAGCCTAGCTGCACTTCGCCAGTGAGCCCGATTCCCCCATTCGCCGCCGGAAGTCCTCGACCCTCCTCCTCCTGCCTTCTACTCTTGTCGGAGGAGCCTGTTAATATATAAGCCCATTGTTAATATATAAGCCCATTGTAAAGCCCATTTATGAGCCCATGTTGGTTTTTTAGTTTAGTCCCACATTGTCTATTTGGGATTCCTCTTCTCTTCTCTCCCTATATATTTGTACTCATACATTTGTTTACACCTAATGAATAGAAGAGCTCGTTCATTCTAACATGGTATCAGAGCCAGGTTACCATTAATTTTTCTGTCCGCAGCTCCAGTCGCCCAGCCCGCATCAGTCCGTCTTCCCCCCAACCAGCCCGCAGCCCGCTTCCCCCAGCCCGCAGCCCGCTTCCCCCCAGCCCGCACCCGCACCCCCACCAGCTCGCACCCCCCCAGCTCGCCGCCCGCACCCCCCCAGCTCGCCCTGCCAGCGCCCCCCAACCACCCCCAGCCCGCCGCCCGCTCCTCCCCCCAGCTCGCCCCCCCAGCTCGCACCCCGCCCCCCCCCAGCCCGCAGCCCGCACCCCCAGCCCGCCCCCCAGCCGCAGCTCGCCCCCCACCAGCTCGCCCCCCCAGCTCGCAGCCCGCACCCCCACCAGCTCGCCCCCCCAGCTCGCAGCCCGCACCCCCCAGCTCGCGCCCACAGCCGCGGTCCGCCCCCCCAGCCTGTAGCTCGCCGCCCGCAACCCGCCAGGCCGACTGTCCGCCTCTCGCCGTACTCTCTGTTTTTCCCACCTCTGTTCGGCCACTCTCCACTCCGGCGTCATGACCACCCCGTTGATCTCGCCACCTCTGAAAGCTACTACCTTCCAACTTGCCACCGCCCGCGACTGGTCGGACTGGGCCCTTACTGTCGAAGCTGCCCTCTCCACTCGTGATCTCTGTGATCACATCATCGGTCCTCCCCGACCCCTGCAAGTCCTGCTCTCAGTTCTGCAAGCTCTCCTACAATCCACTCTGCATCTACCGCCACTGCCGCGACCACCCTGATGATGGTACTTTGTGGCGACGCCGCGATCAGGCTATTCGGGCTTACATCCTGGAGTCTGTCGCTCGTCCGCTCCTCACTTCCATTGGTCGCCTCTCCTCCGCCCGCAAAATGTGGGAGTACCTTCGGGACCGCTTTGTCCCCCGCGGTGGAGCTCGCTGTCATCGCCTCATTTGCGATTCTCAGTCTGCTCGCCAAGATGGGCGATCTATTCAGGACTTCACCATGATGAGCACCTTCTGGCATGAACTGGATTCCATGGTCCCCTTACCTTGCGGGTGCGCTCGTTCCTTGGAGTTTCAGCGCCATCTTTCCGAGGGTCATCTCCATCAGTTCCTTGCTGCCCTGCGCCCCGAGTTTGCTCTCCTAGCAGCACAACTTCTTCATCGTGTTCCTTTTTCGACTTTGGATGAAGCCCTGATTGCCCTGCTTGATGAAGAAACTCGCCTTCGTCCTCCTATGGATCCCCTGCCTCCTCCTCAGCCCGACACAGTTCTTGCTGTTCGACCACGGGACAACACTATTACCTGCAACTACTGTAAAAAGGTGGGCCACATGAAGTTCGAGTGCCCCACTCGTCCCCCACGGCCTGATGACAACCGTCGTCACAACCGCGGCAGGGGGCGGGGTCGTGATCAAAGTTCAAAACCCACCGCTGCAGCTGCTACAGATCGACTACAACGCCTCGAGGAACTCCTCCTTCAATCCCCATTGCTTCAACGAGCCACCTCGGCCGCTCACAGCCTGTCCGTCGCTCCTGGTACTCCTATTGTTCGGGCCTTACCAACTGCGCCTTCGTACTTTGACTCTGGGGCTTCTTGCCACCTCACCAATAATTCCACCATCCTCACCAATTGTACCTCCAACCCCATTCACCCTCAGGTCACCACTGCTGACGGGGGCTCTGTCCCCATTTTGCAGTCTGGCTCCATCACCCCAAGCTCCGCTCCCTATGGTCACCTTACCCTCTCCAACGTCCATCTTGCCCCTAGCCTCCACATGAACCTTATTTCTGTTAGTACACTTTGTGATCTTGGCCTAACTGTTTCATTCTCTTCTTCTGACTGTGTTGTGCAGGATTCACGGACGGCTCAGAAGATTGGACGGGGTCGTAGGACTGGTGGCCTGTATCAGCTGGAGTACCTTCACATCCCATCATCCTTACCTTCCCCTTCTGTTCTTTCTGCTCTGTTTGATGCCGACTTGTGGCACAGACGTTTAGGCCACTTGTCCGCTGCTCGACTTCAAAGTGTTATCCGCTCTGGAGCTTTGGGTCGAGTTTCATCTTCCCCCCTCTCTGCCTGTACTGGTTGTCGTTTGGCAAAGCACGTGGCTTTACCTTTTTCCACGAGTGCTTCCCAAACTTCCGCCCCCTTTGATTTAGTGCACTCTGATATTTGGGGCCATGCCCCCATTGCCTCTCATTCTGGTTATGTTTATTATATCAACTTTACTGATGACTTCTCACGTTGTGTTTGGGTATATCTTTTACGTCAACGCTCTGAAATATCTGCTGTGTACCACACGTTCACCACAATGATTCATACTCAGTTTGCGCGTCGCATTAAAATTTTCCGTTCTGACTGCGCTCAGGAGTTCCTCTCCTCCACCATGCGCGACCTCATCCAATCTCACGGCACCCTCCATCAGCAGTCTTGCCCTCACACCCACGAACAAAATAGGGTCGCCGAACGGAAACATCGTCACATCATTGAATCTGCCCGTGCCCTTCTCCTCTCCGCCTCTGCCCCTCCTTCTCTCTGGGCCGAAGCAGTTCTTACCGCCGTCCACCTTATCAATATCACTCCCTCCTTGGTGCTCTCCAAGGTCACTCCTTATGAACGTCTATACTCTCGCCCACCAACCTATGCAGCCCTCCGAACGTTTGGGTGTACATGCTTTGTTCTTCTCCCTAGCACTGAACGCACCAAACTCTCTGCTCGCTCGACTCGTTGCGTCCACTTGGGTCTCAGTCCCCACCACAAAGGATATCGTTGCTATGACCCCATGACTCGACGCATCCGAATTTCTCGTCATGTTTCCTTCCTTGAACATGAAATGTTCTTTTCTTCCTCACCGCCCCATCCCACACTTCCCACCCCACCCACTGTTTCTCCGCCACTCACCCTTCCTCTACTGCCCCCTATACCCACCCGCCCCAGAACGCACTTCGCCCCTCCTACACCGTTACCCATTAACCCCCCATCCGAGGATTCACCTTCCCCTACAGCTCCTCCCGCTCCGGCCCCCTCTGCTCCGGCACCGTCTGAAGCTCCGTCCGTCTCTCAGCCCGTGGATCCTGCTCCTCGCCGCAACCCTGCTCATCCTCGACTTACACCGGCTCGCTACGCCACCGACTCGGCTCGGCCTAACCCATCTGCTCTCGCCACGCCTACCTCTTATTCTCCTGCTTTTCAGGCCTTTCTCACCACTCTCCACTCCCACCGGGAGCCCCAGACATACCGAGAGGCAGTTGTACAACCCGAATGGCAGCGAGCCATGGCGGTCGAACTCCAAGCTTTTCACAAAACACATACATGGGACCTCGTCCCCTGTTCTCTTGGCGTCACTCCTGTCAGCTGCAAATGGATCTTCAAGATCAAGACTCGGCCGGACGGGTCTATTGATCGCCACAAAGCCCGCTTAGTTGCTCATGGTTTTTCTCAGGAGCATGGCATCGACTATGATGAAACATTTGCACTGGTTGCCCGAATGACAACCGTTCGCACACTTCTTGCCGTTGCTGCAGCTCGCAACTGGCCCTTACATCAGATGGACGTCACTAATGCGTTTCTTCATGGTGATCTTACAGAGTTGGTATACATGACTCCTCCACCAGGTCTCTCTGTTCCCGCCGGTCACGTCTGTCATCTCCGTAAGGCTCTCTATGGTCTCAAGCAGGCCCCTCGTGCTTGGTTTGAGCGCTTCCGCATGGCTGTTCTCAAGGCTGGGTTCATTGAACGACAGACTGATCATGCCCTATTCACTTGAACTTCTCCTCAGGGTTGTGTCATCCTCCTCCTTTATGTTGATGATATGATTATCACTGGGGATGACCATGCCACTATTGCCTCTCTTCAACAGCACCTCCGCCGTCAGTTCGAAATGAAGGACATGGGGCCCCTCCGCTATTTCCTTGGACTGGAAATCTCCCGATCCAGGCGAGGCATTTTAGTTTCCCAACAGAAGTACATCTCGGATATCCTCTCTGCTGCTGCTCTCACTGACACCCGGACAATTGATACTCTGATCGAGCTCAATCTGAAACTCCTCCCCACTGACGGCGACCCTCTCCCGGATGTCACCCGCTATCGACGTCTCGCCGGGATGCTAATCTATCTTACTATGACTCGGCCTGACATTGCCTATGCTGTTAGTTTTGTCAGTCAGTTTGTCCATGCTCCTCGCTCAGTTCACTACACCGCAGTGCTCCGGATTCTTCGCTACCGGCGCACCTCTGTCAACCGCTCATTATTTCTCTCTGTCACTTCTTCACTCACCCTTTGAGCATTCTCTGATGCTGATTGGGCGGGGGATGTTACAACTCGTCGCTCTACTACTGGCTTCTGCATTTTCTTGGGTGACTCTCTTATATCCTGGCGTAGCAAGAAACAAGACTCCATTGCACGCTCCAGCCCTGAAGCCGAGTATCGTGCCATGGCTTCCACTACTGCTGAGATAGTTTGGCTTCATCGTCTTCTTTGCGATCTTGGTGTATCGATCGTCGGGCCCACTCTCTTATTCTGTGATAATCGAAGTGCTATACAAATTGCCTCCAACCCTGTGTTTCATGAACGAACGAAACACATTGAAATCGATTGTCACTTCACGTGTCAAGAGTTCCTCGCCAACACCATTTCTCTGCCATTTGTTGCCTCTGAAGATCAAATCGCGGATTTCCTCACCAAGTCGCTCACATCTGCTAGATTCAGATATCTCATTAGCAAACTCTCGGTTCATGATCCACCGTGAGTTTGAGGGGAGATGTTAATATATAAGCCCATTGTTAATATATAAGCCCATTGTAAAGCCCATTTATGAGCCCATGTTGGTTTTTAGTTTAGTCCCACATTGTCTATTTGGGATTCCTCTTCTCTTCTCTCCCTATATATTTGTACTCATACATTTGTTTACACCTAATGAATAGAAGAGCTCGTTCATTCTAACAGAAGGAAAGTTTTCTAGCTTGGAATCAATGCATTTCTTATTTCATGAATTCAGCACTCATTACATATATATTTATACTAAGAGTCTTATAACTAACCCTTTACATTTTCAGTTACAGATCTGCCATAAACTTAAAGCAACAGTTACACCTTCTTCTTCAATGCTTCAGTTTTCATTCAGCTGCTGGTAACGGCTTCAGGTTCTGCTTCTTCTTTATTTCATCAGTTTCAACTGCTGCAACATCTGATGGCTGGTATCAATGCTCTTCAATTCAAGCGTGCCAAAATTAAAAATTGCAACTTTTTTTGCTAAAATTCGAGAGGATATACATGGATTTTATTGGGATAAAACAGCCCCCAATTTCTCTCAATCCCCGCCTGCTTCTGGCCTTCGTTAAACATGGCGAACAAATAGGCCTCAATGGCCGCCGGTCTCTTCGGCGTCCCCTGCCCCACGTGCTTTAACAAATTCGAATTGTAGGTCGCCGCATTTTCGACCGTTGCGCCCACTCCGCCGGCCGACGGCCATCCTGACTCTGAAACTACCACCACGATGGTATTCTCCCCGAGCTTCTCGAGAGCAGAGTAAACTGCGTCTACCATGGCGTCCAATAGGTTCTGGTATTGGAAAGGGCCGTCGATGACGACGGGGCCGGAGGCGGTGAATAGGGCGTAGTCGAGGGGAATGTTGGTGGGGTCGTCGGCGTAGGCGAAGTAGGGGTAGGTGTTTACGAGGAGGGGAGCTCCAGTGGCGGAGAGGAATTGGGAGATTTGGGCGAGGAAGGGGAGGGAAGCGGAGGAGAATTCGCCGGAGGAGGGAGGGTAGGAGACACCGAGCACTCCGGCGGCCACCGCCGTTGATACCTAGGAAAAATAGGCCAGAAAGAGTATTCTTTTCACTTTTTAAAAAAAAAATTTATTTTTTCAGTAATAAATCTATAAGCATTCTTACATTCAAATTATTAAATATTAATGATTACAACGTTAAATAATAATTAATCAAACAATAAATTACTAAATGAATAGATAAATATCACATATTGTGAAAATCAAACTAATCACCCCTTAGAGTAACTCCAACAGATCGTCATTGCTTCCTGTAAAAATAGAGTTCTTCTCTCTCCCCCTCTAAATTTAGAGGCGGGAGAGAGAAAATAGAGGGGCGACAAAAAAAATTAATGTATTTTTTTATTATTATTGTTTAAATGAGGTATTTATAAAACTAATTCATTTCAATGTATTGCTCGTAATCGTTACTATATTTTTTCAAATATGATATGTAATATATCAAAAAATTTGTTTTTTTAGAGAACTACAAAATAAGACTAATATTAAATACTTTCTAATTAGTATTGATCATGCAAATGCGAAAAGAAGACGTTTTACTAATTAAACGCGCGAATACAAAAAAATACATGAAAGTTAAAATGCATAAAATAAATATACATATATATATAATTTAAATATAAAAAAATAATAAATTATAATTATATATACATATAATTTAAATATATATATACATACATATATACATATCATATAAATAAAAAATATATAAAATACATATTTACATCATGTTCTTTAAATATAGAGAACATGGTTGGAATTGCTCTAACCATGTTATTTATATTTAAAGAACACAGTACAATGAAGATCTCTAAATATAAAGATCCCCATTGAAATTGCTCTTATACCTCACTTACCCAACTAAACCAATCCCCGTTGGCTTCTTTAAAAAGATTAAACATTTTATATACTAGTAAAAATGATCATAAAATTGTTTAAAATATAAATAATTCTTAATGTAATTTTATAATAATTCTATGTTGTTGTGTAAATATATGTTTTTTTTAATCGATCATTGATCACGACCATCGATCTGGCTATCGATATTTATCCAACATCAATTTTGTGTTAAAATGCTTTTTTTTTTGTTTCTTAGGCTCTGTTTGTGGGAACTTATTTTCACCGGTCAAACGGTTATGACCACATTAAGGTCTGGTTCATGCGATCGTAATCGCTTGAACGGTGAAAATAAGTCCCTCAAACGAAACCTTAATGTTATTAAAAAAAGTCGATTTTCATGATATTAAGTAAGCACTCTAAGAGGGAATTCATGTGTCCGGCGTGACAGTATTTTGTTGTAGGTTGCAGTGATGATCGGACCTCCAGACTTGGGATCCATTTGGCACGGCGGTGACGATCATAAACATGAGGGTTAAATTGTCATTCGCTAATGCCCACCTAAGGAACTTTATCCACTTTTATGTTCAAACTGACCAATGATTTTTGTTAGGAGATTCTTAACGAATGACTGTTTAACCCATGCGTTTAGGACCACCGCCACCGTGTCAAACGGAGCCTTATTTGGCGTCCTCTCACTCGGAAAAGAGCATGGACTGTGTTATGCACCACATGGTTCATTTCCACATATTTTTTGAATGCGAGGACGTCAAATGAAACTGTGTCTATAATCAGCGCACCATGTAGAAAGAAGAAGCCTAATAATGAAAATACTCTCGCGGTGTACGAGGGTTATCCCGTGCGAGAGTGAGCATACAAAGAAAAGCATGACCTTGATAACATGTTAAAAAACTTAAAATCATTACAACATTTGATTGAACAAAAGTTAAAACTCAATTAGTGAAAATTTCAACATATTTTAAATGAAATGATTTATATTTATACAAAATATCATATATATTTTATTTAGTGAGAGGGTAAATTTCAAAATATCAAGTAGATCGTGCTCGCATATGAGCACTTACAGTTGGAAGTTTCCCGTAAAGTGAACTCGATTCATCGAGACGTCCCAGTGAAGTCATACGTGAATTTTGAGCCTATACGGATTCATACGAGCACGCGTTATTTCAGTCGCGCGAATGGTCGAAGCCTGTGATAGGTGGGCCCGACCGTCTCGTAAATTTATTTGCAAGCTCGGTCTCACCCTTAACACCAAATTTTGGCATAATTATAAAATTTAATTCATTTCATGGGGTTTCATATTTTAATTGATTTTGTAGTTTTAATAGAATTGTTTTGTTTTTCCCATGTGAATTAATGACCGTCACTTGAGATGATTGAAAATCAAACCTGGTTGGTCCTAGATTGAACCACTTAATTGACAGTTAACCTTAATATCAAGTTCTATGTTGAATCAACATATATAGATATATTTGTTGTGTTAATTGTACAACCCCATATTCGCTGAGCCAGAGGGAAGGAGCAATGGTCACAGTTGGGTTAGCCGAAGTGTTCCCGCCCTAAGGAAGATCTCGCCCAAAGAAGGCGGAAACGGTTGCGCCTGATCGATGAACGAGGAACCATAAGCCAAGACCGTCAAGCGCGACCTACGCGGAAGCGCTCTCGCCCAAACCAAGCTCCTATCTCGAAGAGTTCTCGCCTACGCTGGGCGAGAACGTTCGCGCCACGCCCTGGGCCGAAGGGTCTCGGCACAGCTCTCGCCGAGTGGGGCCCAGGGTCTTAGGAAGAATGTCCTAATTGCCCTCAGGAGAAATTACTTCAGTACCCTCAGAAAAACAGCGGGATTCGGCTATTGGCAGACCAACTAGGGGCTTTTCAGTAAATTCAGGACAACAAAATGCTATAAATAGATCCATAAGGGCTCCTTAGAAAGCAAGCGATCATTATCTCTCAAATTCCAGCGCTTTTTGAGGAGCTCCTAGCCCAGCTTTGGCTTTGGAGAGGAAGCTCTCAGAGATCTTCCGGGTGTGAGGTGGGACCTCCCTGCTGAGGCTTTTGGGTCAGTCTTAGGTCCTTAGAATCCAGTCAAGGGGTGAGACTTGAGAGAAGTAGGTTTTGGCTGCACCCCTTTTTCTTCGAACTTCAGTTGGGGTCATATTTGGCTTCAACAGTTCTGGTGCGGTGAGCGTGGAAGACAGTCGATACAAGAAAGCCTTAAGTTTGGTCTCATGACTGGAGGTGAAGGTGAAGGGTCAGGTTCTGAAGGATCCCCCACCCGGGGAGAGGAAGCAACGAAGAGGATGCTGGATGAGTTCAGGAGAGAGGTCTTGCAAACAATCAGTCTGGCCTTCTCGGCAAGAGGCGAGTGGGCCACCCCTCAGGTCCCAATTGAAGAGGTCCCGCTCTTAGGCGAGAACGCCCCGGGGCAGCGCCCGGGGAAGGAGGTCCCGGGGGAGGCTGGCGAGAGGGATATGGCGGCGCGGGAGCTATTCCCAGGCCAGAGCCAGCGCCCGGGCAAGGAGGCGCTGACAGAGCCAGGCGAGAAGGAGGCGGCGGTGCGGGAACTCTTCCCAGGGCACGGTCTCGCGGATCGGGCAAGCCAGCCGAGGCCGCGAGACGTGCCTTCTCGCCAGGCAGGAGGCGAGAGCCCATTTAGCGAGCTCATTATCTCGGCTCCGGTACCGGAGGGGTTCCGGGAGCCCGACATGTCCTATTACTCAGGGAAGGATGACCCGGTGCAGCACGTACAGTGGTTTGAAGACGTTGTGTCAATAAGGCAGATGACAGATGACTTCAAGTGCCGGCTGTTCGCCATCACGTTGAAGGAGAAGGCTCGGGACTGGTTCCACCAGTTGCCAGCAAGGTCAATCTACTGTTTTGAAGATCTGCGGAGAAGTTTCCTGTTGAGGTTCTCAACCTCAAAGAAGCGGAAGAAGGAAGCGGAGTGTCTGTTTGCGGTGAGGCAGAGGCCAGATGAGACGCTGGGTCACTATGTTGACTGCTTCCAGGAGGAGATCCTTTTGGTCCAGGAGGTTCCGGGATACGCGTTGATGCTGGCCTTCACCCTGGGTCTGAGACCGGAATTTTTTAGCATGGAGTTGAAGAGGGTGCCCCCCCCCTCTCCTTTGAGGAGCTTATGGAGAGGGCGGCAAAAGAGATCGACTTCGAGAGGGCAAACCCAGCGTTCGCCAGAAAGTTGGCCAGGCTAGCAGGGGATGACGGGAAGGAATCAGCAACGGAAAGGCAGAAGGAGCCGAGGGAACAGAGGGGGCAAAGGGAAGAAAGGAGAAGGGAGGAGCCCCGAAGGTTTGGGCAGCAGCAGGGTTGGGGGGCCCGGGAGCCAATCAACCGGTTGGGTTGGAGGCCCCAGGAGGGTCGCCCCCAAGGCCCAGGAGAAGGCTATCAGGGGAGAGATAACCTGCGGGAGCCCCGGAGGTTCGATCGACCGGCATGGAGGCAGGAGCCGAGGGGTCGTCCCCCACCGCCGCAGGAGGCAATGGAAGTAGGAAGAGGGAGAGGAGCAGCCAGGGGAGCTCGAGGAGGTAGAAGAGGAAGGGGAGACGGAAGAAGGGGCGGGGAGGCGTTGCTCTTTTGTGACTTCCACCAGGAGGAGGGTCACACAACGGCCACCTGACCGGAGTTATTAGAGTTGAGGGAGGCCAGAGGAGCAGGGAGACAGGATCCACCGATGAGGATAGTGGAGGTGCAGCAGGGCGAAGTGGAAGACAGATGCGAAGACCGGGTGGATGTAGGAACCCGGGGAGGAATCGGGGTGATTCACGGAGGAGTGGGGATTGAGGCAACCCGTAAGGGGAGCCTGCAAATCATGTACCGGAGAGGGGTGGCCTCCACCTCCCAGGTTCCCCCACCAGAAGAAAAGATTACTTTCTCATCAGCGGACATGCCAGACTATGAAGATCCATTCTGCGACGCCCTGGTGATCCAGACGGCGGTGGAAAACTATACGGTCTCGAGGATACTGGTAGATAACGGGAGCTCGGTTAATGTCATCTTCAAGAAGGCTTTTGATGAGATGAGGGTTGAAGGGAAGAGGGTCTTGGCATCAGATGGACCTCTGTTCGGGTTCTCCGGGGAGAGGAAGGAGGTAGAAGGAGGAGTAGGGTTGCACGTAAGGTTGGGGGGCGTGTCGCGGAACTGCAGGTTCGTGATCGTGGATGCCCCGAGCAGCTATAATGCCATCTTTGGGCGTCCCCTCATCAGCGCCTTTCGCTGCGTCCCCTCTTTGTTCCATCAGTGCCTCAAGTTTAACAATGGGGGGGGGTGCAGGTCAGGGTGAGAGGGGACCCGAAGGTGGCAAGGCAATGTTACGTTACAGTGGTCAACACCGTTTCGTGGATGGCGGAGGCAGAAGAGTTGGAGATAGAGATGGCGGCCCTAGAGGAGATTGTTGAGGAAGAGGAGATGGTCCTAGAGGAGGCAAGAGAGATAGCTGGGGAGGAAGTCGGAGGGGAGGAGACTGAGGAGCTGCAAGGAGATGTGCAGGTGGTCCGGGGGGACGAGGAGCAGGAGAGCCCGGAAGGGGCGTTAGAAGCAGAAGGGAAGGCGGCAGAAGAAGTCGTGGGAGAGGCCCCGAGGGGCGTAGAAGTCGAACAGCAGCAGGGGGGGTAGAAGCGATGGAGATTGGGGAGGAGGGAGAAAGAGGAGAGCTTGAGCTGGAGCTGGAGGAAGAGGCAGGGACCGGTTGGGAGCAGTCGCGGCTGGAGCCGGCCGAAGAAGTGGTGGAGATGGAGATCTTCACCAACGCAGGAAAAGTACGAAGGGTGCGGGTCAGCGGGGGCTTGAGTCTCGAGGCCCGGGAGCAAGTGCGGGCTTGCATTCAAAGCAACGTCGACATCTTCGCTTGGAGCGCGGCGAACATGCCGGGCATCGACGCCGACGTAGCCTGCCACCGCCTGAACTTGGATCCCCGCACCCGCCCCATCCGTCAAAAGATGAGAGCCATCGCCACCAAGCTGGAGGAGCCCATTCGCGAGGAGGTCAAGAAACTCCTGGAGGCGGGCTTCATCTCAGAGATCCAGTATCCAGGCTGGATCTCCAATGTGGTAATGGTGAAGAAAGGATGTGGTAAATGGAGGATGTGTGTTGACTTTTCTTTGTTGAATAAATCATGCCCTAATGATTGCTACCCCCTGCCTCAGATCGACGCGCTGGTTGATTCAGCCGTCGGTTTTTCTGTCATGAGTTTTTTAGATGCTTTTTCATGTTATCACCAGATCCGGATGCACCCTCCTGACACCAAGGATGTTTCCTTCATCACGAGGGAGGGGTGCTTTAGTTACAAGATGATGCCCTTTGGGTTAAAGAACGCAGGGGCTACCTATCAGCGCATGATGGATCGGGACTTCCGGGACCAGAGGGGGAGGAACTTGGAGGTCTACGTCGACGACCTAATGATCAAAAGCAAGTGCATGGTTTCACACCTGCAAGACCTTGAGGAAACATTCGCCACCCTGAGGAGGTTTAAAATGAGGCTGAACCCCTTGAAGTGTGTCTTCGGGGCCAGTCGCGGGAAGTTCCTCGGGCATCTCCTGACTCCGACAGGAGTGGAGCCCAACCCGGACAAAGTCAAGGCCATCCTGGATTTGGAGTCACCTCGCGACGTCAAGGAGGTCCAGCGCTTGACAGGCAAGCTGGCTGGGCTAAGCAGGTTCCTCTCCCGGGCAGGAGACAAGTGTTCTTCATTCTTTAAAGTGCTGCGGGGGAATCAAAGGTTCGAATGGACGGCCGAGTGCGAAGAGGCCTTCCAAGGGCTGAAAAGACAGCTCTCTCAGGCTCCCCTCCTTCAGAGCCCAAAGGATGGGGAGGACCTGGCCTTGTACCTCGGGGTAGGGGCGGAAGCGGTGAGCTCCGTCCTAGTGAGGGAAGAAGGAAAGAAGCAGCTGCCCATCTACTACGTCAGCCGGATATTGAGAAAAGCAGAGCTTCGCTACCCCATCCTGGAAAAGCTCGCTTATGCCTTGGTCATCTCGGCCAGAAAGCTCCGGCCGTACTTTCAAGCGCATTCGATTAGGGTGGTGACCGACCACCCTCTTCGCAAGATCTTCGAAGGAGTGGAGCACTCGGGGAGGCTGGCTAAGTGGTCCATTGAGCTAAGCGAGTTCGACATCTCCTTTGTACCAAGGCTCTCCATCAAGGCACAGGCAGTGGCGGACTTTCTAGCAGACTACGTTGTTGAGGTCGAGGGGGAAGAGCAGCAACCGCGAGAAGCATGGAAGTTGATGGTTGATGGGGCCTTAGGAAGGCACTCCCTAGGGGCAGGGGTGGTGTTGACAAGTCCCCAGGGGGTAACCATAGAGCAAGCAGTCATTTTACATTTCCCCGTGACCAACAATCAAGCGGAGTATGAGGCCGTTATTGCCGGCCTTCGCCTGACAAAGGAGCTGGAGATTCAGGATGTGGAAGTTTTCACTGATTCAAAGGTAGTGACATCGCAGATCCGGGGAGAGTTTGAAGCTCGGGAGCCAACCCTCATCAGATACCTCTCCAAGGTAAGGGTGATCATCGGAGGATTCCGGTCTTTCTCAATTCAACATGTTCCAAGGGAAGAAAGTGTAGCCGCCGATCGACTGGCCAAGTTCGGACCTCAGGTAGGAGGGACCTTGACGGAGCTGTTCCGACCAGCTATCGAGGAAGGAGAATTGATGCTTGTGGATCGGCAACCCTCGTGGGTAGATCCATTTGTGGTCTTCCTAACCACCGGTGAACTGCCTGAGGGGACCAAGGTTGGAAGAAGCTTCAAGTGCAAAGCGGCTCACTACTTGATGATGGAGGGGGGTCTGCATCGTAAGATGTTGTCAGGGCTCCTAGCCAGATGTGCGACCGAAGAAGAAATCCCGAAGATTTTAAGGGAGGTGCATTCGGGCGAGTGCGGCAGTCACTCTGGAGGAAGGACACTGGAGGCCAGGGTGGTCAGACAGGGGTACTTCTGGCCCACCCTAAGGAAGGATGTCATGGAGTTTGCAAGGAGGTGTCAAAAATGTCAGCTCTACGCCCCCCTTCAACTCTTGGCAGCTCAAAGACTCTGGAGTATCACGCCACCATGGCCATTTGCCATCTGGAGAATGGACTTAGTTGGGCCCTTTCCTCCGGCTAGTGAGCAAAGGAGGTTCCTCTTGGTCATGGTCGATTATTTCTCAAAGTGGCTAGAGGTCAAAGCCTTAGCCAAGGTCACCTCGCAGGTCATAAGGAATTTCATCTGGGGGGAAATCATTTGTAGACATGGATTGCCCCAAGCAATAGTGACCGATAACGACCCCCAGTTTGCCAGCGAGGAGTTCATCAGCTTCTGCGCTCAACTAGGGATAGATCTCCGGTTTGCCTCCGTCCATCACCCTCGGAGTAACGGCCAGGTGGAAGCAGCAAACAAAATCATTGTAAACCTACTAAAGAAGAAGGTGGAAAACTTGAAGGGAAATTGGGTGGAGCAGCTCCCATCGGTCTTGTGGGCACTACGAACGACTCCGAACACGGCCACCGGTGAGACCCCCTTCAAGCTCTCTCATGGGTGTGAAGCCGTCCTACCAGTGGAGTTCGAGTTCCGGTCCCCGCGAGTTTTAGTCGCGGGCGAAGGAGACGAGGCTTGGAGGGTGGAGAATGAGGAGGGGCAGCGCCTCTCGTTAGATATGGTGGAGGAACTACGAGACGTGGCGGCTATCAGGCAGGAGGAGATCAAGCGACGGATGGCCAAACATTTTGATAAGCATGTCAGGGTCAAGCAGTTTGCTAAAGGAGATCTGGTGCTGAGAAAGGTCGACGCGGCAGGAAGGTCGGCTCCTGTGGGTAAGCTCCACCCAAACTGGGAAGGTCCATACATTGTGAAGGAAGTCCTCGGAACGGGGGGATACTACCTCCAGGACGTGGAGGGAAGAGCCCTAAGCCACACTTGGAGTGGTGATGACCTAAAGCGCTTCTACCCCTGAGGGGAAGAAGGATGTAACCATGTATCTCAAAAATAAACTTGTTATATTATATCGATTGATTCTCCCTTAACTAGTATCGAATTTTTCATAACATAGCATAATCGTATGTTCATCGGCACCCCGAGCTCGGCTCGGCCCCAGGTAGACCCGCTGCGCAGGCTCTCATCTAGCTGGCAGGTCCGAAGGCTCGCCTGTGGGAGATAGGTTTGGTTGGTTTGAGATCTTCATCGGCACCCCGAGCTCGGCTCGGCCCCAGGTAGACCCGCTGCGCAGGCTCCCATCTAGCTGGCAGGTCCGAAGGCTCGCCTGTGGGGGATAGGTTGGGTTGGTTTGAGATCTTCATCGGCACCCCGAGCTCGGCTCGGCCCCAGGTAGACCCGCTGCGCAGGCTCTCATCTAGCTGGCAGGTCCGAAGGCTCGCCTGTGGGGGATAGGTTTGGTTGGTTTGAGATCTTCATCGGCACCCCGAGCTCGGCTCGGCCCCAGGTAGACCCGCTTCGCAGGCTCCCATCTAGCTGGCAGGTCCGAAGGCTCGCCTGTGGGGGATAGGTTGGGTTGGTTTGAGATCTTCATCGGCACCCCGAGCTCGGCTCGGCCCCAGGTAGACCCGCTGCGCAGGCTCTCATCTAGCTGGCAGGTCCGAAGGCTCGCCTGTGGGGGATAGGTTTGGTTAGTTTGAGATCTTCATCGGCACCCCGAGCTCGGCTCGGCCCCAGGTAGACCCGTTGCGCAGGCTCCCATTTAGCTGGCAGGTCCGAAGGCTCGCCTGTGGGGGATAGGTTGGGTTGGTTTGAGATCTTCATCGGCACCCCGAGCTCGGCTCGGCCCCAGGTAGACCCGCTGCGCAGGCTCTCATCTAGCTGGCAGGTCCGAAGGCTCGTCTGTGGGGGATAGGTTTGGTTGGTTTGAGATCTTCATCGGCACCCCGAGCTCGGCTCGACCCCAGGTAGACCCGCTGCGCAGGCTCTCATCTAGCTGACAGGTCCGAAGGCTCGCCTGTGGGGGATAGGTTTGGTTGGTTTGAGATCTTCATCGGCACCCCGAGCTCGGCTCGGCCCCAGGTAGACCCGCTGCGCAGGCTCCCATCTAGCTGACAGGTCCGAAGGCTCGCCTGTGGGGGATAGGTTTGGTTGGTTTGAGATCTTCATCGGCACCCCGAGCTCGGCTCGGCCCCAGGTAGACCCGCTGCGCAGGCTCCCATCTAGCTGGCAGGTCCGAAGGCTCGCCTGTGGAGGATAGGTTGGGTTGGTTTGAGATCTTCATCGGCACCCCGAGCTCGGCTCGGCCCCAGGTAGACCCGCTGCGCAGGCTCTCATCTAGCTGGCAGGTCTGAAGGCTCGCCTGTGGGGGATAGGTTTGGTTGGTTTGAGATCTTCATCGGCACCCCGAGCTCGGCTCGGCCCCAGGTAGACCCGCTGCGCAGGCTCTCATCTAGCTGGCAGGTCCGAAGGCTCGCCTGTGGGGGATAGGTTGGGTTGGTTTGAGATCTTCATCGGCACCCCGAGCTCAGCTCGGCCCCAGGTAGACCCGCTGCGCAGGCTCTCATCTAGCTGGCAGGTCCGAAGGCTCGCCTGTGGGGGATAGGTTGGGTTGGTTTGAGATCTTCATCAGCACCCCGAGCTCGGCTCGGCCCCAGGTAGACCCGCTGCGCAGGCTCTCATCTAGCTGGCAGGTCCGAAGGCTCGCCTGTGGGGGATAGGTTTGGTTGGTTTGAGATCTTCATCGGCACCCCGAGCTCGGCTCGGCCCCAGGTAGACCCGCTGCGCAGGCTCTCATCTAGCTGGCAGGTCCGAAGGCTCGCCTGTGGGGGATAGGTTGGGTTGGTTTGAGATCTTCATCGGCACCCCGAGCTCGGCTCGGCCCCAGGTAGACCCGCTGCGCAGGCTCTCATCTAGCTGGCAGGTCCGAAGGCTCGCCTGAGGGGGATAGGTTGGGTTGGTTTGAGATCTTCATCGGCACCCCGAGCTCGGCTCGACCCCAGGTAGACCCGCTGCGCAGGCTCTCATCTAGCTGGCAGGTCCGAAGGCTCGCCTGTGGGGGATAGGTTTGGTTGGTTTGAGATCTTCATCGGCACCCCGAGCTCGGCTCGGCCCCAGGTAGACCCGCTGCGCAGGCGCTCACCTAGCTGGCAGGTCCGAAGGCTCGCCTGTGGGGGATAGGTTGGGTTGGTTTGAGATCTTCATCGGCACCCCGAGCTCGGCTCGGCCCCAGGTAGACCCGCTGCGCAGGCTCTCATCTAGCTGGCAGGTCCGAAGGCTCGCCTGTGGGGGATAGGTTTGGTTGGTTTGAGATCTTCATCGGCACCCCGAGCTCAGCTCGGCCCCAGGTAGACCCGCTGCGCAGGCTCTCATCTAGCTGGCAGGTCCGAAGGCTCGCCTGTGGGGGATAGGTTTGGTCTGGTTGGCTTGATTTGGACGAGGCAAGAGGCGCGTTGGGAATACCAAATGAAAAATGAAAAAGATGAAATGGATCTCGGCAGGAATAGATCTCGGTAGAGATAGATCTCGACAGGGATAGATCTCGGTAGGGATAGATCTCGGCAGGGATAGACCTCGGCAGGAATAAATCTCGGCAGGGGAGTCCCCATCAAAGGGATCTCGAGGTGGGGAGGCTTTCGCCAAAAAGGCTCCTCTCAGTGTTCTCGAACAAACAGGCGAGATCGTTATGCGACGGGCCAGAGGGGACTCACGCAGTCTAAAGGGGACGGTCCCGTCCTAAGGATTCGAGAGTCACGCTTCCGGCCGGCCGGTTACCTTGGGTTCTTGCTGATCCATCGCTAAGGATTTCCTAGGAGGGCCAAGGGCCTTGGCAGAAGCACACGCCGAAAACGTTCAACCACGACAATTACATCAAACACATTCGCAAATAACAAGACGAAATGTTCGCAAGAAAAACATTTGCCTTAACAATACTATGTACATGTACAAAATGATAGCGTCTCGCGCTTTACATAGAGGTGAAGAACAGAAGCGAGAAGGGGACCCTTAAGGAGACAAACTGTACCCCTCAGAACTCTCGTTGGAGCTCCCGCTGGAGCTTCCGCCGGAGCTCCCCCCGGAGGTCTCGCCACCCGCTGCGGGGGACTTTGAGACATCCGAGGGAGGGGTATCAGGGGCGCCCAGGGGCTTTGGAATGGGCTCGAAGAGCCATGGAACAAGCTGTTGAGCGGTGATATCTTTGCCCCTCCCGTCCCAGCAGTCGATGTCGCGCAGCGTCTTCAGCGTCAACTTTACGGTGGCTTGCGCGTTCCCCTGGAGCAGCTTGTCGATGTCATAAGCCGAGTAATACTGGCTCTTCAATCTCTCGTCCAACGGAGGGGCTGCACTCGCCTCGAGGCGCGCGATCTGCTCCCGCAGGAGAACGTTGTCATATCGGGCCTGTGACAGCTCCTCGCGAAGTGCGGCTTGAGCGTAATCCTGAACGACGGAAGGTTAGCATAAGAGAAGGGTTAGGAAGGCGAGAACAAGTGATTGTGAAAGGTCTCGCTTACCCCTTCCGCCTGGCGCGTGGATAACATTTGCTGGGCCTCGGCCAGCTCCTTGGCCAGAGAGGCCGCCTGGGCCACCGCATCGTCCCTGGCCTTGAACATGTCTTGAAAGTTGCGGTCTATCGTAATGCTCCGCCGGGCGCACATGTGCGCAAGCTCCAGCCCACACATCAAAGCGCGAGTGGAGTCGTAGGCCAGCAGCCGGGTCGACATCCTGTCGTAGACGCTAGCATCCTCCCGGCTGTAGAGGCAATAGCCTAAGGCGAAAGCTTCGCCGGTGACCTCGTCTCGCTCTGCCCAGCTTGGCAAGAGGGACGAGATCGAGACCTTGTTAGCGTCAGGGTCCAATTGCAGCAGTGGCTTGTTCTCCGCGTCCAGGCACCTCATGCCGAGACCGAAATTGCGATGGCCCCGCGGCACCTCTTCAGATGGGCGGTTGCCAGAGGTCCCGGCGGCGGCACCCACGTCTTCTACGGCGCCAGGGGCCGGGGGGATCTCGGCAGGGGTCTCATGGCCACCCCTGGTGGCCGCGATCTGGCTTACTGCCTGCAGGACCTCCTCAAAGGAGCGGCCGGCAGGGAGAGGTTGGACGGGCGGTACCACGACAGCCTTGCCCTTCTCGGTATCCGTGGTCTTGGGTCTCTTGATTGGCTGAGGCGCGGGGGCACCAGGCTTTCTCTTCGCGACGCCGCTTGGGGGGAGAAGGCCCGGCTCTTTTCGGCAGGCTTGCGCGGCGGCTTTCGCAAGATCCAGCGGGTCCTTAGGAGGTTGACTCTCTCTGGCGCGAGCCTCGTCGAAAGGCTGGCGAAGGGGGATCTCGCGCTCTCCTGCGAAAACAATAGCGATAAGTTCCAACCTTGGAAAAAGCAAGAAAAAGGCAAATACAGGCGAGATCCTACCTTCTCCCGGAAGTACAGGGGGAAGAGAATCGACGTCTCGTCGGAGGTAGAGGACGTCAAAATCCTTGGTTCCGAAGAACTCAAGGAGGGCGCTCTCGCGGGAGCCCAAGGACGGAGGCTTATAGGCGGCATCCTCATATTGGATGGGGACAAGGGGTACGTTCCCGAAGTCGCCGGAAACGTAGATGAACCTCTCGCCCTAGTGATGGTGCTTGTTGGCGAGACCGATCGTCTTCAGCAGTTGCCCGGAGAAGAACACCACGCCTCCTTTCGCGCGGAAAGTAAATAGCTTGCGGAAGATCGGCAAGCTAAACTCAATCCTCTCCGACCGCATATAGCATATGAAGGCCATGAGAATCGCCACGGAGTTAGGGTTCAGCTGTGCGGGAACCACCCCGTAGTATCGGAGAGCCTGCCGCATCTCAGGCCACAACGGAAGGCGGAAGCCCACCTCGAAGTGTTCAATAGGGATGGCGAGCTCCCCCTCCCCTGCGGTGTTTACTTTGTCGTGATTGCCCGGGGTCCGCGCGGTGAAGCCGGCGGGAACGTGCTGGGTCTTGATCAGATTGAACTCGTCCAGGGTGAGAGTGCAGGAAGGGAAAAGATGCTTTTGGAAGGCTTCCGCGCAATTGGATCGTCCTTCACCGCCGCCCGGCATCGCAATAGAGTTTGAAGGCGAGATCTACGAGGAGAAGGCGAGAGTGAGAACGGTATGAGAACGGAAGTAGAAGGCGGAGACAGGCGAGAGCTTTGGGAAGACCGCGAGAGCAACAGGAAAGGAGAGAGGCTTGGATCAGAGAAATGAATGTGGTAGGTGAGCCTCCAATTTATAGAAAATCGTGGTAATGATGGCCGTTTTCAAAAAGGCGGCGAGGGTACAGCCGGCGCGTTCTAGGTCAGCGGCGCTTCGTTTTTCCCGCCCGAATCTGACAGTGACCGATTGACTTAGTGACTTGCGCGAACGTTGCGAAATGTCATGCGGCCGGCAAGATATGCGGAAGCAAGGTGGCTCTCGCCACCCAAGGACCCGGGAAAATAACTCATACGCATATAAAAATATTAAAAACCGATCTATTGCTCTCGCTGAGCGAGAACGCGATAAAATAATAAGCGAATAAAGTGCAGAAACATTAGTTACAACTCTGAGCGAGTAAATAAGGGTACATTTGAGAAGGGAAGGCCTGGGGAGGAGGAGGGGAGGTCTCGCGCTTCAGTATGGCTCTCAGCGCCATTTCCCTTGCTCCCACCGCCATTTGCCTCGGTCCCGCAGCTTGGTCCGGGGGGCGCCTGCGGGTTGAAGTAGGACGACAGAACGCTGCATCCCAGGTCAACCCGGCGAGACAGATCCCGGATCCGCTCGATGCACCTCTCAGGTGAGGATCCGGCGGTAGCTCCCCCCGGCCGGTCCATCTCGCCTATAAGGTAATCTCGCTCCAGGGACTCTAGCCTCTTCTCCACTGACTGGCGAAACTCTCTTGCCGCAAGATCGCGGACCCGTTCTCGCCGGATGAGCTTCGACAGGATGGCGGCGACCTTCTTCCCCCGTCTTTTCGCGCTCCCGGCACCCGTCAGGATCTCCTCCATCTCGTCAGACGAAGGGAAGGGAGAGCTCTCGCCATCTTCTCCCTCTCTTTCTTCTTCTTCTTCTTCTTCTTCCTCTACCTCAGCTCCAAGCCGCGAGCCCATGTCCCCTGTCAAAAAGAAACCCCATTTTAGCGGGAGCTAAAAGATAGCCGCGATAAAATTTCCGTGTACCTTCAGAGTGACGAGGCCCCCCAGTCGACGGCAGGCGAGAAGGCCCAGCCCCCCCCCCCCCCCCTCAGCTCCAAAGAGGAGGTGGATTGGCTTTCCTTTTCCGGGGGCGTAAACTTTGCGGATGGTGATCCCAGCTTGGTCAGGAGCGGGGAGGCGGGTCTCCTCTCCCGCAGGAGGGCTAGCGTCTAACAGTGGCACGGGGATCTCGACATTATTTCCTCCCGCCAGTAGGGAGGAATCAACCGCATGGGCAGACTGATTCGCAGTTCTCGCCCCACTCTCCCGGGTGACGAGATCTGGAGGTGCGAAAACCGACGCTGCGAGAAATCAGGTCAGCATTTAAAAATACCAGTCGAAGGCGAGAGGGGAACCTTTACCAGCGGTGTTCGGGTCTGGTGGAGGGGGCGCCTCGGGAACCTGTGGTTGATCATCGTGATGGCTAGAGGGTGGATCCAAAGGTTCTCGCGGGGACGCAGCAGCGTCAGGAACCGTCTCCTGCGAGAGGTATCAAGTTAAACAATTGAGCAGCTGGTTGTTAATTGGTATATCAAGCTTACCTTCTGCGACGAGGTGCCGTTCGCGCGACTAGGGGTCGGGGTGGACGGGCTCCTGTTCTCGCGGGATAGGTCCCGCTGAACCACCTTCGCCTTCTTCTTCTTCTTCTTAGGCAGAGAGGGCTCAACAACCGACGATTGTCTCGCTAGCCATGGGGCGACCAGGGCACTATTAGCCCTAGCTCGCGCCTGTGCCGCGTTAATGCGGTCCTGCAGATCCTGCGGAAGCGGTTTGTCGGCACGCTTGGAAGGCATAGCGAGAGAGGGCGAGAGCTCAGGGGGAGAATGACGACTCGAGGGAAGTGTTATGGCCGTCTATCGGCACTCATATTTATAGGCACCGGACGGCCCACCGAAAGATTCCCGGATGTTGACACGTGCTCAGCGAATATTTTGGGTTTGACATGTCTTTTCGAGCGCGGTGCTAGCTCAAAAAGAGCGGGGATTGTGTACAACCTCATATTCGCTGAGCCAGAGGGAAGGAGCAATGGTCACAGTTGGGTTAGCCAAAGTGTTCCCGCCCTAAGGAAGATCTCGCCCAAAGAAGGCGGAAACGGTTGCGCCTGATCGATGAACGAGGAACCATAAGCCAAGACCGTCAAGCGCGACCTACGCGGAAGCGCTCTCGCCCAAACCAAGCTCCTATCTCGAAGAGTTCTCGCCTACGCTGGGCGAGAACGTTCGCGCCATGCCCTGGGCCGAAGGGTCTCGGCACAGCTCTCGCCGAGTGGGGCCCAGGGTCTTAGGAAGAATGTCCTAATTGTCCTCAGGAGAAATTACTTCAGTACCCTCAGAAAAACAGCGGGATTCGGCTATTGGCAGACCAACTAGGGGCTTTTCAGTAAATTCAGGACAGCAAATTGCTATAAATAGACCCATAAGAGCTCCTTAGAAAGCAAGCGATCATTATCTCCCAAATTCCAGTGCTTTTTGAGGAGCTCCTAGCCCAGCTTTGGCTTTGGAGGGGAAGCTCTCAGAGATCTTCCGGGTGTGAGGTGGGACCTCCCTGCTGAGGCTTTTGGGTCAGTCTTAGGTCCTTAGAATCCAGTCAAGGGGTGAGACTTGAGAGAAGTAGGTTTTGACTGCACCCCTTTTTCTTCGAACTTCAGTTGGGGTCATATTTGGCTTCAACATTAATCTTTTTCCATTGTAGTGGGCAAAACTATAATCAATCCTTGTATATTTGCTGGTTCCGTTGACGTCATGGGCATCATAAGAAAAAACACCTTGAGATTGTTGGGAATGACCGCCACCATGAAACACGAGCTCGAATTCAAGAACGGTATAACTCCAATTAGAGACTGTTAGTGCTTAGTTAAATTCGGTCCTAGAGGTTTGTGCGTCCCTGCATTCAGCATAATTTTCGGAAATATTTATTCATTGTAGCTACGCACATTCCAAAATTTTAATAATACTTATTTTTATCAAAACATATACATATGAGTAGTTAAGATAATCATAAAAATACAAATCAATATTCCTATTTTTATTTTGTAAAAACATAAACTTTTACCAAAAATATCAATTTTTTTATCCCTCTACTTCTCTTCCCCTCTCCCCCCTATTCCTAAATATAGGGATATGAGGGCTATAAAGATTCCCTCTCTTTTCTCTCTCTTCATTGGATAGTAGAGATCAAAAGTTTGGCACATGTTAGATGACTAAGATTAATTCTACAACTCCTGGTGTTAGGCCCCTCATGTGGTTGTGATAGTACCAAGATCACGACAATACTTCTGGTCGTGCACCCCATTACATCATCGTGCATGCGGTGGTACTAAATAAGTGTTAATAATTTTTATTTTTAATTAATAACCAATAATAATTTTTTCATTAAAATGGACGGCCAAGATAAAACATACGATGCACATTCCATTAAATCATTACGCGGTAAGGGGATATCTTTGAAATTTAACGTAAGAGTTAATATTAAAATTAGGGTTTTACTGAGAACCCCAGTAAAAATAAGT
Organism: Platanthera guangdongensis; assembly: GCA_039583875.1. Lineage (NCBI taxonomy): Eukaryota > Viridiplantae > Streptophyta > Magnoliopsida > Asparagales > Orchidaceae > Platanthera > Platanthera guangdongensis. The sequence continues at coordinate 11,331,831 of CM077153.1, read as the reverse complement.
ATACCTTGATCTGATTCGCGAGGCCCGCTACCATCAAAGCTCCCTGTAGGTTAGCCATCGCCGGCAACACGAACGGAGCGAGGTCGCCGGGGATGACCTCGTTTCCGACGGCCATGTACCTGAAGTCCACGGCGGGGTAGTGGGAGATAACGTTGGTCTGCACCCATGCAGCTACCGCATTTTGATCGGCGGCGAAGGACTGCAGTTGCTCGTTGGGGACGCCGACGATGAGCTGTATGCCGGAGCCGTTGAGGGCCTGGAGGGCACCCTGGTTGGGGTTGTAAAGCCTCATGGAGGGAATGTTCTTGGAATTGTAGAGGGCTATCACTTCTTGTGGCGGTGGAAGATCGTCTCCCAGCAACCCGTAGCAGACTCCCGTTGACAAAACATCTGCGAATAACAAGAAATACATGAAGAGGTCATTATTTTTGTTATTAGCACTTCTGAATTTGCTATTAGCCATCATATCACTCCAAAAAATTCAAATTTTGACACTAACAGGCTATATATTAGCACACTACCAAACAAAATTAAAATAAATAAGGCTTTGTTTGGTTAGGTGTTTGGAGGTTGCGTTTGGAGCAAATGTCGCCGGACGACGGGTAAACAAACGGTCCGCCAGCCGCGTTTGCTCTGTTTGTTCCGGAGAAAAAGCCCGCAAACGCTGTTTTGTTGCCCCACCTCCCTCCCTCCGGTTCCAAAACTTCCTTGCCAAACGCCGGTTGCTCCCGCCACCACCAAACCAAATAAAGTGTGGCAGCTATCACACATGGTGCACCACTTGTTTAATCTGGTTACAACAAGAAATGTTGTCTGAAGGGCCGACACCTGTTAAGGCTTCGTTTGGTTTGACATTTCGCCGTCTTCGTTTATAGCAAACGCCGTCGAACGGCGGGTAAACAAACGGTCGTCGATGACGTTTGCTCCATTTGCACCCGCAACAAAAAGGAAATGGCCCCGATCTGCTTCGTTTCGCTTTTACTGCCCTTATTGCTTTACCTCTCTTCCCTTGCGGTTGCCAAAATGGCGTTTCAGACGCCACCGATAATATCTGCCAATTGCTCTTCTGACAATGGCTTAGGCACCGAGCCGACCTGTTCTCGAATAAAGTGATAAGTTCTAAACGGAACGAAATTGCAGATGTGTTATCGCATTGAATCTTAGGGCTTTTATTGTTCTGTGCTTCAAAACCACTGTAACCACAGGGCTATTGGGTGTGGAGTCGTATATGAGATTATAGTTAGGTATCTAAAATATGTGCTTTTGAAATTAATGTTTGGTTTTGTATAGCGGAGTATTCTCTTGGCTGATTATACCATAACAGCATGCTCTGGTGTATATATATGATGATCTGTATTATGGGTGTTCCCATTGCTAATAGTCCATAATATGAGGGTGTCTAATATAAATGCACTTGCATTTCATACCGTTGAGTCATCATATTCTTAAAGTAATATGATTAGTTCATTATTAATCTTAGTGAGACTTTAAATGTAAAGATCCATAAGCTTGACGTTGATGTAGACGTTGAGATCCTACAGCATGAGGGCGGCTGACGTACACTATTTACATATCTAGCCTTACAACTAGTACATTCACAGAGCTACAACTTATTGCTTGTCTTGATTCGTCGGGCTGCTTCAGCTTAGGTCATCCTTACAGAAACGACCCCGATTTTTCGACCCCCATTCTCCCCTTGCGGTTCCAAAGTGATGTTTCGACCCACAGATCGAATGCACCCGCCACCGCCGAACCAAATATAGCCTAATTCGATCCAGCAAAGCTTTTCAATATTAACTTCAGAATTGGCTTGGTAAGCATGAGACTGAAGGGCGCTACCTGAGGACTCGGACTGAAGGGTTTACTTGGCTTCAAACACCCAGCAATATCCATAAAAGTTGTGTTATTTGATGTTTTTATGGGGTGCTAATATCCATATATGTGGGTGCTAATATAAATGCACTTTTGTTTTATTAAAGTATATATTATTCATTTTATTTATGAATTTAAATTAAAGACATAAGTTGAGTTGAGTGACTTGAGTCTACTCATGAGCCTGACTCCTTTTTTAAGAGCTTCAGAGCTAGCTTGTTCATGAGTTTTTTTCTCCAGCTCAGTATATTAATTGGTCTGGAGCTTGAGCTCGAGCCAAGCAAAATGTATTAGTCAAGCTCGAGCTTAAGTTTGTGAATTTTGTCAAGCTCGACTCGTTTGCACCCCTATCTTAAATTATCGATTGTTTTAGGGGGGGGGGGGGGGGGGGGGGGGGGGGGGGCAAAGATTGCTTTATTGTGGTGACAAAACATGTGTCATGCAGTTGTACGTTATGTAGTGGTGACGTTTTTGTGCACTGAAGCTATTAAGTTGGTTTTGAACTTTCAAAGCCACATGTTTCACCATCCCCACCTATCGGCCACCAATGTGAACTTTTCTCCAGAACGCCTATGTGTTTTGAATGAGCACATGCGAGAAAGTTTCTTGAAAAGAGGCTAAGACATGTGAAATGACTGTATAAAAGAGGAGGATGACAAGTTATGAATAACACACCACAAGTCAAACCAAAAGGAGGTAAAGCCTTGAGGAGGAGAGCAGCAGTGCACGACCGAAGGCGACGGTGGACGTCGACATCCGATAGCGGGCTGCATCGACAACATAGAGCGAAAATGCGCGGGTAAGTGGCAAGGCATCGGATTCGCGAGTTGTGGCAATGTGCCCGGTGCTCGATGGTTGTATGCTCATAGGCGGTGATGGTTGTGCACAAGTGGTGATGTTGGCGGGCCGCACATTCTCGACAAGGTCAAGTCTCACTTGGATCTCTTCTCGGTGGTGGTGGTGGTGGTGGTCGTCTAGCGACTACGAAGGTTCGCTCTGGAACGAATTTTGTGCTTTCGTTTTACGGATAACAGTCAAGTTTATATTACTCCTGCAGATTTTTAGAATCTGAGTTCTTCTGCTGTATAATTTCAGATTTGTATCTCTTAATTTTGAGTATTTATTAATTTTATTGTGCTAATAAAATTATGCAAAGTGTGTATTTTCATGTGACTCTGTATTTAGTTATTCCCGGAGATTGAGCTTTCGCGACCGAAAATCTCAACAAGTGGTATCAGAGGGAGGTTCTGTAGGTGACTGATTTGACATTTAAGGAAAGATTTGTCTCCAGTAGTGAGCGACTAGGTCCTTCTCCTATCCTTTAAAATCCAACCTTGAGTTAATCAGGTCTCCTAATCATACTGGAGGACAACTATGATAGGGAAGAATGCAACTTCGGCTCGGTACTCGGTGGAGAAGTTTGATGGTAGCGAAAATTTTAGTATGTGGCAAATTCATGTCAAAGATATGCTAGTTGAGCAAGAACTGATGCAGGTTTTTCGAGGACGATAAAAATTAGCGCTGAAGTGAAGGACGAGAAGTGTATTGACTTGGATGAGTGTGTCACTAGTGTCATCAGGATGTTGTTTGATGATAATGTGCTCTTTAACATTGGCGTCAAGGAGTCTGCAATCAAACTTTGGGAGAAGCTCGAGAGATTGTATCTGGCCAAGTGGTTGACAACAAGGTTGTTATTAAAACAATGACTGTACACGGGATGAAGAGGGATATCGTTGATTTTTTGACACACTGAGAGGCATGCCAACGGGTGAAGGTCAAGTGCAATAGCCTTGGAGGATTACTGCAGCCACTACCAGTGTCGGAGTGGAAGTTCAGGGATATTTTGATGGATTTTGTACACAGGTTGCCTCGCACTCACTCCGGGCACGATTCTATATGGGTCATCATAGACCGATTGACCAAGGTAGCTTGGTTCATCCCGGTCTGGAAGGACGCTCCAGTTGGTGTATTGGTGAGGCTGTTCGTAGAGGGATATCGTTGATTTTGTTCATCCCGGTCTGGAGGTTGTTATTAAAACAATGACTGTACACGGGATGAAGAGGGATATCGTTGATTTTGTGACACACTGCGAGGCATGCCAACAGTTGGAGGTCGAGTGCAATAGCCTTGGAGGATTACTGCAGCCACTACCATTGTCGGAGTGGAAGTTCGAGGATATTTTGATGGATTTTGTACACAATTTGCCTCGCACTCACTCCGGGCACGATTCTATATGGGTCATCATAGACCGATTGACCAAGGTACCTTACATTAGTTTGTAAGGTACCATGGCATACCCAAGACGATTATATCGGATCGAGACGGTCGATTTACTTCCAGGGAATGGAGGACAGTGCAAGAGTACTTAGGTTCCCAGCTCGCATTTAGCACTGCTTTTCATCCACAGACCGATGGGCAGACGGAGTGGACCAACAGGACCATGAACGATCTGTTGCGGTTGTGTATACTTGATACAGGGAAGCCCTGGGAGCAGTTGTTGCCATTGATTGAGTTATCTTACAACAACAACCATCAGGCCATCATTGGCATGGCTCACAATGAGGCTCTGTATGGGAGGAAGTGTCAGACACCGCTATCTTGGGTTTAGGATGAGGACTCGAAGTCGCTTGGGTCAGATTATGTCAAGGATACGGACGCACTCATTTGACCAATTAGAGACAGGATGCTAGAGGCTCAGAGTCGGCAAACGAAGTATTACGACATGAGACATCGTAAGGTAGAGTTCCAGGTGGGGGACAAGGTGTTTTTGAAGATACGTCTGATGCATGGTATTTCGCGGGTGCATAGGCACAAGAAGCTCAGCCCTAAATATATGGGGCCTTATACGATTCTGGAGCGGATCGGCCCCTTGGCATACAGGCTGGATCTACCGGCAAAGTTGGCAAACCTGCACGACGTCTTCCATATCTCCTCACTTCGGAAAGCATTACTTCGGCCGGAGCAGCAGATTACTTCTATCTCGGGCCCGATAGCATCTGATTGGTCAGTCCATTTGGATCCAATCCGAATCGACGATACATCGGCCCGAGTTTTGCGGAAGAAGAGCGTCCTTTTGGTCAAGGTGTTATGGTCCAATCATGGGCAGGAGGAGCACACTTGGGAGCCCTTGGATCTCATGTGGAAGAAACACTCGGAGTTCTTCACCTCAGGTACAAACTAAACCTCCTACAAGTTGATCTTTTCTTCACTTGTGAAAACCCATAGACCCGAGCTTGAATTTCGAGTACAATTTTTTTTTATTGGAATTTTTTGCATCCCCCACACTTCCAGACCCCCTAAAGTTAGGGTTAGGGCTTGAGTGGTGCATGAAGGCTCTAGTGTGACCCTAGCTCATCTTGAACTTAGGGAAATGACTAAGTGCACCCCTAATGTGCACAAGTCAACCTAGGTCAATTCACATTCACATGGACTCACCACCTCAAGATAAGCTCATTAACACTTCCTTAACCCTAAGAGAGAGACAATTGAGCAATGAACTCAAGGTTAGGTCAATCAAGTGGGATGAATCGACCAAAGTAAATTTTAGGTCAATATAGGTCAAACCTTCACCTAAGAGGTCTCATTGGCCTTAAAACCTAAAATTGACCCCACCCCTAGCCTTGTAATGCCATTAGGGGTCAAGTGGTCCCAAAAGCCTCATCATGGGGTCAACAAGTTTACCAATTTGACCAAAGTCAAACTTTGCCCTATTTAGGTCAAAATCACACTATTTGGCAAAGTGGGCCTATAGGGCATCACCATGATCCAATCAACATTGAGTGATGTCAAGGGACTCAAGACACACCCCTTGGACAAGTCAACCCATCAAGTTGACCAAAGTCAACCCCAAGGTCAACCATGGTCAAATTAACCCTAAAGGCTAAATGAGTGCCCAAGTCAATTCAAGTGGGCTAAGGCCTTGCCCAAGGCCCATCCTAAGGCCCACTAAGTTTATCAAATTTATCTATTCTGAATTAGGTCATTTAATTAGGATTTAATGAGGGTAATTAGGAGAGAAGTTTCATTTGGAGGCGGGAATAATGGAGGGAGGCCAAGTGACACTCTCTTCTTCTTCCCCAACCCCTCATTTCATCTCCCCTGATGATGAGGAGGAATTTCCAGGAGTTATAGGTGGGGCACCATTAAGGAGGGTCATTAATGGTCATGGCATACCACCTCCCATTCATGGATCTCCTATATAGAGGCCCTCAAAGCTCAATTCGACCATTTCATCACCTTTAGAAGCCCTCAAGCATTTGAAATCAACACTTGGATCAAAGCTTTCGGTGAAGAATTGAGATCAGGAGAGGTTCGCCGGAAAACGCCAAAAACCATGGCCACCCGCCGGAGTAGCTGAATCCAAGCCCGAAATCACGCGTGTTTCTCCCCTTCTCCCCTTATGCTAGCTTCCTAGATCAATAGGACTTGAAGTCGAGCTCAATTGAGAGGATTCCAATATTGAAATCCATGGAAATTTTGAGTTTGGGCTTTCTCTCGGGTTCGTCGGAAACCGCCCCTCCGGTGGCCGAGCCACCACCCGGCGATAGCCACGACCTCAACGGAGGTGGTGGCGGTGGCCGGCCGGGGAGGGGGTTGGATTGCCGAAAAACAACCTTAAAATGGCTCTAGGTTTGGACAATCGGGGCCGCCGGCTGGAGGAGGAAGATGATGTCGGAGTTGTTGGATTAGATCTGTATAAAAATATTATAATTATAATTATTATAATAGTGTTATTTTATCCCTATAAAGTGGACTTTTTGAACCAGGGAAATAAGGCTCTTAGGTGCTGAACCATGAAAAGCACCCAACATGAAAAAGGTATGATGCAGTGGCCTGACTCTTATACGGTGGCCCACTACCGGCCTGCAGGCCATGCACCCCACCCATGACCGCACCTATTCTCAGTACGGCGGGATGTTGAGGCGGGGTCTCGAACCCTCGCCCCCTTGATAAAGAGTTTTCCTAACAGCTCCTATCACCAACTGAGTTGTAGCCAACATCCAGCAGAAGTATAGTTCCAAAAACATTTGGCTTCGTCGTCGTGACGAGCAACGTGGCTCTGTAGTACCCTAGTTCGATTTTACCTTCATACTCTCCGGCGCCAGGTCGTAGAAACACTCCATGAGCCATACAGTCGTGAATCTTTCAGCAATGCCATGCAGTGTGTATTGCGGCACCAAACAAAACACATTGAGGTTAACCTTGTTTTTTTTGGTATGCTAACAACCATTCAGGGTTTGCTAATAACAGCACCCTATAACTATAGGTGTTTAGAAACTGAATCGAATAACTTTTCAATCGAATGCAAATTTGACATAGAATGCAGATATTTGGATTTGGGTTTGGATTCGTTCGAATATTCATTGTCGAATTTGAATTCATCATGAAATGCTGGATTTCAATTTGAGTTCGAATTCAAATTGAAATTCGGATTCAAACATGAATTCGAACTCGAACGTGTATTCAAATTCAAAATAAAAATTGTTAATGTTTAATTATATATAATTTCAAATATAATTATATTTAGTATTTAATTATGTAAATAAAATTTATTTAACTATATAATATATTATTCGTGAAATATTTGTGAATCCTTTGAGCAGAAATAAATTTATTCGAATTTGGATTGGATTCGTATTCGAGTTCGATAAATATGAATTTTAATCGAATATTCACGAATCAAATACCAAATTATTCACGAACTATATTATTTGTGAATACTCTTATTTATAACCACTGCACTACGTTTATGGCCCCTGCCAACGAAGCCTATATCCAAAAAAATTTGTATATTATAGATAAATACAATACATAGAAGAGAGAGAGATAGAGTTAGAGAGATAAATACAATACATAGTAAGAGAGAGATAGAGTTAGAGAGAGATTACCTGTTGGGCTCAAGAGGAAAACTCGAAGAAGAAATCCAAAGAGAGGCATGAGAGTTCTCCTCAGCCTTGCCATGGAAAATACTCAATTAATAAATATATTAATATGAATTTTGAGGCTGAGATGCATTTTCACTAAATCTCTTCACTTTTTATAGAGCTTAAGTTTTTTCTTGTACATTTAATGAGCATATATTAATATTTTAATATTTTTAATCCCCTTGCATGGTATCGGGACTGACAATATTTCAGTTGTTACTTGTTACAGTATTTAACGATATTATGCATGTATTATACGAGTGAGTACACGGAAGAGGCCTTTCGTGCGCGTCTGCCTCGACTGTGACAGTGTTACTTTTTTATAATAAAAGGTGATTGTTAATCGCAATCTGGTTTTGGCTATTCATATCTCATTTTTAACTGCAATCTGAAAATATAACTGTATCCCATTTTTTTCTTGCCGCACCCCGATATTTGTTTGACGCACCCGAAAATATCCACTAGTGATGTGCGTGAGATGACTAATAGAATAGTGTTGGGCGATGATTTCTCTAGGGTATTATACTTGATGCAGCATGTGGGAGCGCCGGTGCTAGTAGGGGAGATGAGAGTGGCTCGGCGAAGAGGGGGACACGGGCGTTGATGGAAGGAGCACGAGGGAAGGAGTGCAGACTTGTTAACCGGAGAGGAAGATGGCGCGAGGAAGATGTCAGAGACGGGAGCAGCTCGGCGAAGAGGAAGACCGGGTGCATGCGGCTTCCGCGAAGTGAGGGAGATGGGGTGCGAGTATAGTTTTAGAAAAAAGTTTTTTAAAACAGAATGGGGGTGTAGATAGCCATATGAGGAGTGTGATTAACAATCGCCTAATAAAATGATAGAAAAACAAGGCAGAAATGATACGGGGCTCTGCCACTATGTTGGTGCAACGGCGAGCCGGGTAATGGTAGAAAAAGATAAAACGTGCACCAGAGGTGATAGGGCTCCCATCAAATTTCTGAGCCAAGACAGTTCTAGTAAATGTTGGGGTTGTGGAACACTTCCGTCCTCTTGTTTCTCACACCGGGTTCGCCCACGTGAGCTTAGAGGAATCGAAGTGTGATCCCCCCTCGACATCTCCGGGACCCACGACAGCGGGGGTCCGGGGGCGGCAGCCCCCGGCGGACCGGACAGCGGGCAGGGGTCCAGGGGACAGCGTCCCCGTGGGGGCTCGGGGGCAACGCCCCCGGACCAAATTTTTCTGATGTGAATTTTTTGGATCGGCGATCGTCGAACGCTGTGGTTCGACGATCGACGATCGTCGACCGGCCCTTTGGTTCGACGATCGTCGATCGTCGACCGGCCCTTTGGTTCGACGATCGTCGACCGGCCCTTTGGTTCGACGATCGACGATCGTCGACCGGCCTTTTGGGTCGACGATCGGGGTCGCGATCGTCGACCGGCCTTTTGGGTCGACGATCGACGATCGTCGACCGGTCTTGCTTGGTCGACGATCGTGGTTGCCGGCAGACGTTTATATACGTTGTTTTTCCCGATTTAGGGATACGGCTTCATTACAGTCTGTGGCGGCGGATTCTTTTGGAGACGATACGAGGTATCTCGTTGAGATCGATCCAGAAGGTATTCTTCTTTGGTGTTTCTTGTCCAGAAGAGAGGAGAAGAGGTAGGATCGGATTTGATCCTTGCAACCTTTGGTAATCTGTTTCTTTTTGGTGAATACAAGAAGGAAGAAGAAGGGGAGAGAGGACGTAGCCCGGTTTTGGGTGAACCTCTGTAACATCTTGTGTTTGTGACTGCTCTGTTTTTTGTTCTGTGTTTGTTATTCGATATTCGGATTTCTGCTTCTCGGCACCCCGGATTTCCTACAGTAAAAGTGAGCCCAACAGGTACAGCGGCACGCAGAGAACCGTAAGCACCCGGGAAGACCAAGCAAACACGCCAGGCCCGCGCCCGGGCACGCACGGCCAGCGCGCGAGCCGGCCCGACCAGCGTGCACACCGCCGACGGCCCTCGCATTCGCACTCCGCCGTCGGCCCCCTCCGCAGCCGGGGGCGCCCGCACACCGTGTAACATCCCGACTTTTATTGGGCCACCGGAACCCTAGTGGGCCCAATAAAAGTGACCCGAACCACTACTCGTGACCCGGTAGGAGGCAACCCTGGGCAGGGTATAGAGCCAAGGAACTCCGATTTGAGTTCTGTCAGTTCCTGTGGCCTCGTATAGTAAATACGAGCTCGTCGAAACTCATTCCGTTGAACTCTGAGGTCATATGATGGAGATGATCGTTCCTCGTAGAACGTCTCGAAATGAGATTTTTGAATATCGAGCTAGAGAACTCCGATTTGGGTTCTGTCAGTTCCTGTGGCCTCGTATAGTCAATACGAGTGTGTTGGAACTCGTTCCGTTGAATTCCGATGTAATTTTGTAGATATGGCCGCCCCTCGCAAAACGTCGCGAAAACGAGATTTTTGAATATTGACCTAGAGAACTCCGATTCGAGTTCTGTTAGTTCCCATGACTTCACATAGTCAATACGAACGCATCGGAACTCACTGCTTTGCGATTCGAAGTCTAACGATGATTATGAGCGTTTTGACCATTTTAGCGCGTCACGACGCGCAAATTTTGAATACTTAGCAAACGAACTCTGATTCAACCGCGGTCAGTGGCATTGGATTCATATGGTCAATACAAAGTCAACGGAATTGGTCCTGGTCAGTTTCAATGACGGGTGGTCAAACTGTGGTCAAATCAAGCTCAGTCGTGCACCGAAAAGCGTGCGCAGACCGATCGTGACACGATGCCCCAACTTTGACCCTACACCCGATGACTTGGACCTAATTTTACTTTGACCAGCATAGGGGACCCATTCGTGGTTGACTTTTGGTCAAACCCTCCCCAAAAGCCCTTTTTTTGGAATTTTCTAAGGAAGAGTACACTCCTCTCCATGGTTTGCTTGGGCCTATTCCCTCCACCCTTGGGACACCAAAACAGCAAGGCAAAAGAAGAGAAATAGGCCATGGGCTAAGGTGAGGCCCAAACCTTCTTTTCTCCCTCTCTTCCTCACTCCCAAGCCCAAGCCCATAAATCCCTTTTGTCTTTGATGCTAACACCTGGCTATACACCCTATCCAGATATATGACATCTGTCCAGCACAGTTGGAGGGAGGAGGAGCTCATTTCTCTTATAGGGATTTACCTCACATCGTTAATAACTCAAAACCACCTCTCCCCTTGCCTATATAAGTCCATGAACCCTCAGCCCTTTCTCACACCAGCTCAGAACGAGCTTCCCCCACCTGGACGGAGCTCCAGCTCGCCGGAAATAGCCCACCCGAGCTCCACCACCTTCCACTGCCATTAATGGCGGGACTTGTCGGAGGCCGCCGGAGACCCCAAATAAGTAAGAAACCTTCCCATCTCCTTCCTCCCTATCTTCTGGACGGGTTGCATGCGAGCTCCGGCGGCCGGAGCGCCGCCGCCGTCAACCTCTCCCCTCCAAATATAAAAAAAATATTTAGCTAGAGAAGACCCGCAATATGCGGTTTTTCTGTACAGGTATCGGGGATGGGGGGAGTACTGGATCACTATCAAAAGTGATGTGTTGTAAAGGTTTTGAGCCTATAAATATGTTGGCTGTAATATCATAATATATGGTGAAATAAGAGGTTTAATAACACTATCAAAAGTAAATGTGTTTTGCTCTCCTCTGCCCTGTTTTGTTTCATATCAAATAACAGTGGTATCAGAGCATTTTTGATCCTTTTAGTTGAGACATCATCGAAGAGATATTGATATGACTTCCGCTAACACTTTCTCTATTTCCCAAACCTCCATTCCTGTGTTTAATGGAGAAAATATGACTATTGGAGCATTCATATGAAGGCCGTGTTTACTTCACAAGGACTATGGGATATAGTTTTGAATGGGCCTTCTCTATCTCCTGTCCAGCCTTCTGAATCAGGTAAAGAAAAGGTAGTAAAACTAATACCAACTGATGAAGATATACACAGAGATGCTCGGGCAATATGTCTTATTTACCAAGGAGTATCTGAGACTATCTTTCCCCGTATCATGGGAGCTCTAACTGCCAAAGCAGCTTGGGACACCCTTCGAGAAGAATATATAGGTGATGGAAAGGTGATCGACCTAAAGTTACAAAATGCCTGGAGAGACTTTGAAAACCTATCTATGAAACCTGGCAAAAAAGTCTCGCTTTACTAACAAGAACTCTACATATCATTAATCAGATACGTAGTTATGGGGATACTATTGAAGATAAAAAGATAGTACCCAAATTACTACGAATTTTACCCTCTTCCTTTTATCAAGTTGTAACTGCCATCGAGGAGTCTAAGGACTTAAGGACTCTATCATTGACAGCTCTTATGGGGTCCTTAACTCTTCATGAAGAGAGACTGAGTCAGACTACTCAGCCGTTAGATCAAGCCTTTCAAGCTAAACTTTCTTCTTTTACACCTAAAATGCAAAAGTTAAAGAAAGGACCTCCTTATCAATCCAAGACTTCCCAACAAAAACAAGACTCTAGTACTAACTGGAAACATGACAACAATAGAAGACATTTGTTTCAAAAGACCAATAACCCTCAAAAACAAAGAGGACAAGAAGTACAATATTGTATAATATGCAAGAAAAACAATCATACTTGCAAAGATTGTTTTTTCCGATGTAAGACATGCAGGTTTGCAAATCATTCTGATTCTAGATGTTGGTATAAAGGCAAAGAGGAAGTAAAATTATCTCAAATTACCCCACCGGTTGAAGACATGTTCTATTCTTCCACTTCTTCAACAAAATCAAAACCTGATACATGGTTTGTGGATAGTGGATGTTCATGTCATATGACTTACACTAAAGATAATTTTACTAACCTAGATGAGCAAGCTAAAGCTCAAGTGCAACTAGGTATTGGAATTACTGCAAGTATTGAAGGTAAAGGAACTATTGCCTTTCAAATCAAATCAGGTGAGACAAAGTATATTACTGATGTTTGTTATGTACCTACACTAACTCAAAATCTGCTAAGTGTGGGGCAGCTAGTTCAAAGAGGCTACTCTTTCACCTTCAACACTATGGGAGGACATATATGGCATGAGGCCTCTGGTGCCCTTTTTGGCTCAGCAACAGTTACAAATAACCGTTTGTTTGCTCTTAACATTTCTAGCATGAAGCAACAAAACTTTCTTTGTCAACAACAGATTCAAGATCCTTCTATAAAACTGTGGAATCATCGCCTCAGACACCTTCATTGTCAAGCCCCTCATATGATGAAACAAAAGTCATTGGTTGTTGGATTTCCTGAATTCAAAGGGAAAGAACCAACCTTTTGTGAAGAATGTGCATATGGTAAGTCCCATATATTACCATTTCCAAAATCTGTATGTATTAGAACTCATCAACCCTTGGAGTTAATTCACGGTGATCTTTGGGGTCCTGCACCAACTCCTTCAATTGGAGGTAAGATGTATTTTTTACTATTGGTTGATGACTACAGTAGATATATGTGGCTATTTCATCTTGTCACCAAAGATGAAGCTTTTGTCACTTTTCAAAAGTTTAAAAATTTAATTGAAATAGAGATGGGTCTAAAGATTAAAGCCCTAAGAACTGATAGAGGGGGAGAATTTACTTCCAAGCTCTTTAATCAATTTTTTCAAAAAGCTGGCATAAGAAGAGAGCTCACTGCCCCTTACTGACCTCAGCAAAATGGGGTAGTAGAGAGAAGATACCGTACAATACTTGAGATGACAAGAGCCTTACTTCTTGGAAAACATTTACCAAAGCAATACTGGGGAGAAGCAACACAAACAGCTATGTATCTACTTAATCGTATCCCATCTAAAGCTCTCTCAAACAATACTCCTTATGCTTTGTTAAAACAAAGAAAACCGTCAGTTGAACACTTGAAAGTGTTTGGTTGTGTATCCTATACTCTCTCTACTGCACAACAAAGAGATAAGCTTGACAGGAAGAGTAATAAGTGTATTTTTTATAGGCTACAGTGAACATTCTAAGGCGTATCGATTATATGATCCAATTGCCAAGCGTTTGATTATATCTCGCAATGTTTTATTTAATGAAAATACAGCTTGGGAATGGGAATCAGAAAAGTAAGAGCCTTTGCAATCCTCAATATGGATTAAACATTATCATAGCCCCATCCAGATCACTGAAATAGAGCATGAAGAACAATTTAGTCCTCCTCAACAATTTGCTTTTGCATCCAGTTCTAGCTCATCACCTTCATCATCTCCCATAAAGACTCGTAGCATTGAAGAAATTTATAAAACTACTGAAACTGCTTTTCTAACATCTAGTCCACTCACATATTATGAAGCTAGTTCTGATCCCATATGGAAAGTTGCTATGCAAGAAGAGTGGAATACAATTCAGCAAAATAAAACCTGGACACTGGTGGATCTTTCATCCAACAAGTCTGATTTTGGCCTCAAGTGGTTAGTTAAAACCAAGTATACAGAAACTGGGGAGATCTTCAAGAAAAAAAACTCGATTGGTGGCTAAGGGTTACTCTCAAAAACCAGGGGAAGATTATGATGACACATCTGCCCCTGTAGCCCGACTGGAGACAATCAGATTGGTGCTAGCCTATGCTGCACAAAACCAATATCCAGTATATCATCTTGATGTAAAGGCAGCATTTCTAAATGGTACAATTAAAGAAGAGTTATATGTCGAACAACCAATGGGCTTTGTGTGTAAAGGAAAAGATCAAACTAAGGTATATCGACTTCATAAGGCACTCTATGGACTGAAACAGGCCCCAAAAGCCTGGAATGAGAACATAGACAACTATTTCCTCTATCAAGGCTTCCACAGATGTGCCAATGAACCTTCCTTATATACAAAATGGGAAGGAGAAAAACAAATGATAATTGGGCTATATGTTGATGACATATTAGTTACAGGTAATTGTGCAAAGATGATTACAAACTTTAGACAATAAATGGAAACAACTTATGCCATGACAGACCTCGGCCGAATGAAAGCATTCTTGGGATTACAAGTCCAGCAAATGGCTTCAGGTATGCATATTTCTCAACATAAATTCACTTTGGACATCTTACAACGAATGTAGTTTGATCAGTGTAATGCTACACTTACACCAATGCCCACAAATCAAAAATTAAGAAAGGAATCAGCAGGAGATGATGAAGTTGTAGATGCTCAACAATATAGACCTACAATGGGATCTTTAATGTACCTAACAAATACTCGTCCTTATATTGTTAATGTTGTAAATCAAGTGGCATGTTATATGCATAAACCAACAAAAAGCCATTTGCTCACAGTTCATCGTATTCTACGTTACCTTAAAGGAATGACAGATTTTGGCCTTATCTACAAGCAAGATGCAAAACCAGAGTTAACAGGATACTCTGACTCAGATTGGGGAGCTAATTTGGATGATAGAAAAAGCACGAGTGGCTTCATCTTCTTCTTAAGCTCCAAACCCATTGCTTGGGGTGTTCGAAAACAACCAACTGTTGCATTATCAACGATTGAAGCTGAATATGTCTCCCTCAGTTCAGCTAGCTGTGAATGCCTATGGCTTACACGCATTCTGAGTGAACTCAAAGGTACAAAATGCCCTAAATCAACTATCATCTACTGTGACAACACATCATCTATATTTCTTGCACAAAATCCAACTACTCAGAAGAAAAGTATACATATTGACCTGCGATTCCATTTTATCAGTGATCTTGTGGAAAAAGGCATAATTAAAGTAGAGTTCTGTCCTACCGAGAGGCAGGTTGTGGATATCCTAACAAAACCGCTAGATCATGGATGATATACAAAACTGCGTGCAGAAATGAGAGTCGGTGCACATACGGCGTAAGGGAGGATGATGACTTAAGCCGATCTACACAACTCTATTGAAGGCATAACTTCCTGTCAATCAATACCAGATGATGACAAAACTGCAGTCAACAAAAGGGGTGCTTGGATGCCTACATTCACAGCTCTTGGATTAGTAAAACTACACCTGGAAAGTAATGTCTATGTAAGATACTGGATCACTATCAAAAGTGATGTGCTGTAAAGGTTTTGAGCCTATAAATATGTTGGCTGTAATATCATAATATATGGTGAAATAAGAGGTTTAACAACACTTAAAACTGTGTGTTTTGCTCTCCTCTGCCCTGTTTTGTTTCATATCAAATAACAGGGAGAAGATGAAAAATATATATATATATATAAATATATATATATATTATAATAATTACAATATTTATAAATATTATAATATTATAATTGGTATTTTATTTTCTAGTGACTAATCTTGGCTCTTAAGAAAAACATTTTGAACATGAAAGTTGTTCCCCTTAGTGAGTGCAGTCTACACAAAAATTTTGGAAATTTGTGGAATTGATTTGGTATTTTTAAAATCCTAAATAAGAATTATTTGACCAATTTAGAGGCCTAAAATAGCTCGGAAAATTTTGAAAAAAATACTAAGCTCTTTTTAGGCCCTCTTAAAGGTTCTATTAAAATTTGAAAACTTTAGGATAAAAATTGAATATTTTCCAATTTTTGGAGCCTTGGGTCGCGCTTGGAAATTTACGCGCTCAAATTATTTGAAAATGAAAATCGAAACGCGCGACCACTTTATATTGGATGTTAAGTTCAATTTATTGAGCGACGAGAGTTATCGATGCAAGATTTCCAGCTCCGAGTAATTTTGAAGTTTTTGCCAACACCACCTAGCGCCTCGTTCTTAAAATAACTCTCATGCATTTTGGGTAGACTCGGAAGATGAAAGTATGAGCTTCGAGTAATATATTTTACAATCTCATTTCGGGTAAAAAATTTCCCTCATGTGTTGGGAATGATTTTTCAAGGTTGAAATTCGAGGAAGAATGTGCCCTCTAACGAGATTCTCAGATTCGATCTGACGCAAGAAATCGATTGGATATTTATTTTCGGATAAATAATAAAAATATAACTCATGATAAGCTTCTCCTGATCTGATTAAGCTGTGATTAAAAAGTGCGCAACTGAATTGATATCGGATCTTAATAATGAGGGTGTAACTCCTGATAAGCCCCGATCTGATTAAGTCGTGATTAATAAGGTGCAATCAAATCATAATCGGATCTTAATAATGGGTGTAACCTAAGGAAACCTTATTAAAAACTGAATTAGAACTGAATGTGCCTCCTGTGATCGGAGATGGAACTGAATGTGCCTCCTGAGAACGAAAATGGAATGGAAGCCTCCTAGGTGGAGTGATTGGACTACTAACCTTTTTTTTATTATTCCAGTCTTGCACTGGTCCAACTCCTTTATTCGTTCAGTACTTTCAATTCAGTACTACTCCAGTCTCGTACTTTTCAAGTTCATTTCAGTTCAGTACTTTCAATTCAGTACTACTCTGGTCTCGTACTGGTCAAGTTCATTTCAGTTCAGTACTTTCAATTCAGTACTACTACAGTCTCGTACTGGTCAAGTTCATTTCAGTTCAGTACTTTCAATTTAGTACTACTTTAGTCTTGTACTGGTCAAGTTCAGTTCAATTAAGTACTTTTGTTTAAGTACCACTCCAGTTTCATATTGGTCACGTTTCATTTCAATGCTTAAATTTGTAGCTTTTGTATAGCAGTTTTATTTACCTCACTTCATTTCTGTATTTCTCTATTATAAACTTGTATCCTGCTCACAAGCAGGTGTCTTTTAAGGTTGAGTCTTAGCTGAGGATAACCGAAGTTGAGGTGTTCCTCCAGGTTTAGCCTCAAATAAAGCGCTCCCACACTCCTTGTCGAAAGTTGAGTTGAGTGTCGCTGCTTGAAGGTTAACGTATAGTAGGGCACACCGCCGTAGACTTGGTGCGTATTAGCATGATTGTATGATTGATTACTTGTGAATTGCTTGCGTAAAATTGTGCCGGGTCAGTCCCTTTCGTAGACCGTTCGTATCGGTGCGGGAAGGTTAACGACTTAAGGCGACAGGGAGATGTGTGTCATGGGTAACCGACCGTTATGTTTTTCCCTCGCATTCGCACTCCGCCGTCGGCCCCCTCCGCAGTCGGGGGCGCCCGCACACCATGTAACATCCCGACTTTTATTGGGCCACCGGAACCCTAGTGGGCCCAATAAAAGTTACCCGAACCACTACCCGTGACCCGGTAGGAGGCAACCCTGGGCAGGGTATAGAGCCAAGGAACTCCGATTTGAGTTCTGTCAGTTCCTGTGCCCTCGTATAGTAAATACAAGCTCGTCAAAACTCATTCCGTTGAACTCTGAGGTCATATGATGGAGATGATCGTTCCTCGTAGAACGTCTCAAAATGAGATTTTTGAATATCGAGCTAGAGAACTCCGATTTGGGTTCTGTCAGTTCCTGTGGCCTCGTATAGTCAATACGAGTGTGTTGGAACTCGTTCCGTTGAATTCCGATGTAATATGGTAGATATGGCCGCCCCTCGCAAAACGTCGCGAAAACGAGATTTTTGAATATTGACCTAAAAAACTCTGATTCGAGTTCTGTTAGTTCCCATGACTTCACATAGTCAATACGAACGCATCGGAACTCACTGCTTTGCGATTCGAAGTCTAACGATGATTATGAGCGTTTTGACCATTTTAGTGCGTCACGACGCGCAAATTTTGAATACTTAGCAAACGAACTCTGATTCAACCGCGGTCAGTGGCATTGGATTCATATGGTCAATACAAAGTCAACGGAATTGGTCCTGGTCAGTTTCAATGACGGGTGGTCAAACTGTGGTCAAATCAAGCTCAGTCGTGCACCAAAAAGCGTGCGCAGACCGATCGTGACACGATGCCCCAACTTTGACCCTACACCCGATGACTTGGACCTAATTTTACTTTGACCAGCATAGGGGACCCATTCGTGGTTGACTTTTGGTCAAACCATCCCCAAAAGCCCTTTTTTGGAATTTTCTAAGGAAGAGTACACTCCTCTCCATGGTTTGCTTGGGCCTATTCCCTCCACCCTTGGGACACCAAAACAGCAAGCCAAAAGAAGAGAAATAGGCCATGGGCTAAGGTGAGGCCCAAACCTTCTTTTCTCCCTCTCTTCCTCACTCACAAGCCCAAGCCCATAAATCCCTTTTGTCTTTGATGCTAACACCTGGCTATACACCCTATCCAGATATATGACATCTGTCCAGCACAGTTGGAGGGAGGAGGAGCTCATTTCTCTTATAGGGATTTATCTCACATCGTTAATAACTCAAAACCACCTCTCCCCTTGCCTATATAAGTCCATGAACCCTCAGCCCTTTCTCACACCAGCTCAGAACGAGCTTCCCCCACCTGGACGGAGCTCCAGCTCGCCGGAAATAGCCCACCCGAGCTCCACCACCTTCCACCGCCATTAATGGCGGGACTTGCCGGAGGCCGCCGGAGACCCCAAATAAGTAAGAAACCTTCCCATCTCCTTCCTCCCTATCTTCTGGACGGGTTGCATGCGAGCTCCGGCGGCCGGAGCGTCGCCGCCGTCAACCTCTCCCCTCCAAATATAAAAAAAATATTTAGCTAGAGAAGACCCGCAATATGCGGTTTTTCTGTACAGGTATCGGGGATGGGGGGAGTACTGGATCACTATCAAAAGTGATGTGTTGTAAAGGTTTTGAGCCTATAAATATGTTGGCTGTAATATCATAATATATGGTGAAATAAGAGGTTTAACAACACTTAAAACTACTGTGTGTTTTGCTCTCCTCTGCCCTGTTTTGTTTCATATCAAATAACAGTGGTATCAGAGCATTTTTGATCCTTTTAGTTGACACATCATCGGAGAGATATTGATATGACTTCCGCTAACACTTTCTCTATTTCCCAAACCTCCATTCCTGTGTTTAATGGAGAAAATATGACTATTGAAGCATTCATATGAAGGCCGTGTTTACTTCACAAGGACTATGGGATATAGTTTTGAATGGGCCTTCTCTATCTCCTGTCCAGCCTTCTGAATAAGGTAAAGAAAAGGTAGAAAAACTAATACCAACTGATGAAGATATACACAGAGATGCTCGGGCAATATGTCTTATTTACCAAGGAGTATCTGAGACTATCTTTCCCCGTATCATGGGAGCTCTAACTGCCAAAACAGCTTGGGACACCCTTCGAGAAGAATATATAGGTGATGGAAAGGTGATCGACCTAAAGTTACAAAATGCCTGGAGAGACTTTGAAAACCTATCTATGAAATCTGGCGAAAAAGTCTCGCTTTACTAACAAGAACTCTACATATCATTAATCAGATACGTAGTTATGGGGATACTATTGAAGATAGAAAGATAGTACCCAAATTACTACGAATTTTACCCTCTTCATTTTATCCAGTTGTAACTGCCATCGAGGAGTCTAAGGACTTAAGGACTCTATCATTGACAGCTCTTATGGGGTCCTTAACTCTTCATGAAGAGAGACTGAGTCAGACTACTCAGCCGTTAGATCAAGCCTTTCAAGCTAAACTTTCTTATTTTACACCTAAAATGCAAAAGTTAAAGAAAGGACCTCCTTATCAATCCAAGACTTCCCAACAAAAACAAGAATCTAGTACTAACTGGAAACCTGACAGCAATAGAAGACATTTGTTTCAAAAGACCAATAACCCTCGAAAACAAAGAGGACAAGAAGAACAATATTGTATAATATGCAAGAAAAACAATCATACTTGCAAAGATTGTTTTTTCCGATGTAAGACATGCAGCTTTCCAAATCATTCTGATTCTAGATGTTGGTATAAAGGCAAAGAGGAAGTAAAATTATCTCAAATTACCCCACCGGTTGAAGACATGTTCTATTCTTCCACTTCTTCAACAAAATCAAAACCTGATACATGGTTTGTGGATAGTGGATGTTCATGCCATATGACTTACACTAAAGATAATTTTACTAACCTAGATGAGCAAGCTAAAGCTCAAGTGCAACTAGGTATTGGAATTACTGCAAGTATTAAAGGTAAAGGAACTATTGCCTTTCAAATCAAATCAGGTGAGACAAAGTATATTGCTGATGTTTGTTATGTACCTACACTAACTCAAAATCTGCTAAGTGTGGGGCAGCTAGTTCAAAGAGGCTACTCTTTCACCTTCAACACTATGGGAGGACATATATGGCATGAGGCCTCTGGTGCCCTTTTTGGCTCAGCAACAGTTACAAATAACCGTTTGTTTGCTCTTAACATTTCTAGCATGAAGCAACAAAACTTTCTTTGTCAACAACAGATTCAAGATCCTTCTATAAAACTGTGGAATCATCGCCTCAGACACCTTCATTGTCAAGCCCCTCATATGATGAAACAAAAGTCATTGGTTGTTGGATTTCCTGAATTCAAAGGGAAAGAACCAACCTTTTGTGAAGAATGTGCATATGGTAAGTCCCATATATTACCATTTCCAAAATCTGTATATATTAGAACTCATCAACCCTTGGAGTTAATTCACGGTGATCTTTGGGGTCCTGCACCAACTCCTTCAATTGGAGGTAAGATGTATTTTTTACTATTGGTTGATGACTACAGTAGATATATGTGGCTATTTCATCTTGTCACCAAAGATGAAGCTTTTGTCACTTTTCAAAAGTTTAAAAATTCGATTGAAATAGAGATGGGTCTAAAGATTAAAGCCCTAAGAACTGATAGAGGGGGAGAATTTACTTCCAAGCTCTTTAATCAATTTTGTCAAGAAGCTGGCATAAGAAGAGAGCTCACTGCCCCTTACTCACCTCAGCAAAATGGGGTAGTAGAGAGAAGAAACTGTACAATACTTGAGATGACAAGAGCCTTACTTCTTGGAAAACATTTACCAAAGCAATACTGGGGAGAAGCAACACAAACAGTTATGTATCTACTCAATCGTATCCCATCTAAAGCTCTCTCAAACAATACTCCTTATGCTTTGTTAAAACAAAGAAAACCGTCAGTTGAACACTTGAAAGTGTTTGGTTGTGTAGCCTATACTCTCTCTACTGCCCAACAAAGAGATAAGCTTGACAGGAAGAGTAATAAGTGTATTTTTTATAGGCTACAGTGAACATTCTAAGGCGTATCGATTATATGATCCAATTGCCAAGCGTTTGATTATATCTCGCAATGTTTTATTTAATGAAAATACAGCTTGGGAATGGGAATCAGAAAATTAAGAGCCTTTGCAATCCTCAGTATGGATTAAACATTATCATAGCCCCATCCAGATCACTGAAAGAGAGCATGAAGAACAATTTAGTCCTCCTCATGCTTTTGCATCCAGTTCTAGCTCATCACCTTCATCATCTCCCATAAAGACTCGTAGCATTGAAGAAATTTATAAAACTATTGAAACTGCTTTTCTAACATCTAGTCCACTCACATATTATGAAGCTAGTTCTGATCCCATGTGGAAAGTTGCTATGCAAGAAGAGTGGAATACAATTCAGCAAAATAAAACCTGGACACTGGTGGATCTTCCATCCAACAAGTCTGATTTTGGCCTCAAGTGGTTATTTAAAACCAAGTATACAGAAACTGGGGAGATCTTCAAGCATAAAGCTCGATTGGTGGCTAAGGGTTACTCTCAAAAACCAGGGGAAGATTATGATGACACATCTGCCCCTGTAGCCCGACTGGAGACAATCAGATTGGTGCTAGCCTATGCTGCACAAAACCAATATCCAGTATATCATCTTGATGTAAAGGCAGCATTTCTAAATGGTACAATTAAAGAAGAGTTATATGTCGAACAACCAATGGGCTTTGTGTGTAAAGGAAAAGATCAAACTAAGGTATATCGACTTCATAAGGCACTCTATAGACTGAAACAGGCCCCAAAAGCCTGGAATGAGAACATAGACAACTATTTCCTCTATCAAGGCTTCCACAGATGTGCCAATGGACCTTCCTTATATACAAAATGGGAAGGAGAAAAATAAATGATAATTGGGCTATATGTTGATGACATATTAGTTACAGGTAATTGTGCAAAGATGATTACAAACTTTAGACAATAAATGGAAACAACTTATGCCATGACAGACCTCGGCCGAATGAAAGCATTCTTGGGATTACAAGTCCAGCAAACGGCTTCAGGTATGCATATTTCTCAACATAAATTCACTTTGGACATCTTACAACGAATGTAGTTTGATCAGTGTAATGCTACACTTACACCAATGCCCACAAATCAAAAATTAAGAAAGGAATCAGCAGGAGATGATGAAGTTGTAGATGCTCAACAATATAGATCTACAATGGGATCTTTAATGTACCTAACAAATACTCGTCCTTATATTGCTAATGTTGTAAATCAAGTGGCACGTTAAATGCATAAACCAACAAAAAGCCATTTGCTCACATTTCATCGTATTCTACGTTACCTTAAAGGAATGGCAGATTTTGGCCTTATCTACAAGCAAGATGCAAAATCAGAGTTAACAGGATACTCTGACTCAGATTGGGGAGCTAATTTGGATGATAGAAAAAGCACGAGTGGCTTCATCTTCTTCTTAAGCTCCAAACCCATTGCTTGGGGTGTTCGAAAACAACCAACTGTTGCATTATCAACGATTGAAGCTGAATATGTCTCCCTTAGTTCAGCTAGCTGTGAATGCCTATGGCTTACACGCATTCTGAGTGAACTCAAATGTACAAAATGCCCTAAATCAACTATCATCTACTGTGACAACACATCATCTATATTTCTTGCACAAAATCCAACTACTCAGAAGAAAAGTATACATATTGACCTGCGATTCCATTTTATCCGCGATCTTGTGGAAAAAGGCATAATTAAAGTAGAGTTCTGTCCTACCGAGAGGCAGGTTGCGGATATCCTAACAAAACCGCTAGATCGTGGACGATATACAAAACTGCGTGCAGAAATGAGAGTCGGTGCACATACGGCGTAAGGGAGAATGATGACTTAAGCCGATCTACACAACTCTATTGAAGGCATAACTTCCTGTCAATCAATACCAGATGATGACAAAACTGCAGTCAACAAAAGGGGCGCTTGGATGCCTACATTCACAGCTCTTGGATTAGTAAAACTACACCTGGAAAGTAATGTTTATGTAAGATACTGGATCACTATCAAAAGTGATGTGTTGTAAAGGTTTTGAGCCTATAAATATGTTGGCTGTAATATCATAATATATGGTGAAATAAGAGGTTTAATAACACATAAAACTGTGTTTTGCTCTCCTCTGCCCTGTTTTGTTTCATATCAAATAACACAGAGAAGATGAAAAAAAATAATATATAAATATATATATATATTATAATAATTACAATATTTATAAATATTATAATATTATAATTGGTATTTTATTTTCTAGTGACTAATCTAAGCTCTTAAGAAAAACGTTTTGAACATGAAAGTTGTTCCTCTTGGTGAGTGCAGTCTACACAAAAATTTTGGAAATTTGTGGAATTGATTTGGTATTTTTAAAATACTAAATATGAATTATTTGACCAATTTAGAGGCCTAAAATAGCTCGGAAAATTTTGAAAAAAATACTAAGCTCTTTTTAGGCCCTCTTAAAGGTTCTATTAAAATTTGAAAACTTTAGGATAAAAATTGAATATTTTCTAATTTTTGGAGTCTTGGGTCGCGCTTGGAAATTTACGCGCTCAAATTATTTGAAAATGAAAATTGAAACGCGCGACCACTTTATATTGGATGTTAAGTTCAATTTATTGAGCGACGAGAGTTATCGATGCAAGATTTACAGCTCCGAGTAATTTTGAAGTTTTTGCCAAAACCACCTAGCGCCTCGTTCTTAAAATAACTCTCGGGCATTTTGGGTAGACTCGGAAGATGAAAGTATGAGCTTCGAGTAATATATTTTACAATCTCGTTTTGGGTAAAAAATTTCCCTCATGTGTTGGAAATGATTTTTCAAGGTTGAAATTCGAGGAAGAATGTGTCCTCTAACGAGATTCTCAGATTCGATCTGACGCAAGAAATCGAGTTGATATTTATTTTCGGATAAATAATAAAAATATAACTCATGATAAGCTTCTCCTGATCTGATTAAGCTGTGATTAAAAAGTGCGCAACTGAATTGATATCGGATCTTAATAATGAGGGTGTAACTCTTGATAATCCCCGATCCGATTAAGTCGTGATTAATAAGGTGCAATCAAATCATAATCGGATCTTAATAATGGGTGTAACCTAAGAAAACCTTATTAAAAACTGAAATAGAACTGAATGTGCCTCCTGTGATCGGAGATGGAACTGAATGTGCCTCCTGAGAACGAAAATGGAATTGAAGCCTCCTAGGTGGAGTGATTGGACTACTAACCATTTTTTTATTATTCCAGTCTTGCACTGGTCCAACTCATTTATTCGTTCAGTACTTTCAATTCAGTACTACTCCAGTCTCGTACTTTTCAAGTTCATTTCAGTTCAGTACTTTCAATTCAGTACTACTCCGGTGTCGTACTGGTTAAGTTCATTTCAGTTCAGTACTTTCAATTCAATACTACTCCAGTCTTGTACTGGTCAAGTTCATTTCAGTTCAGTACTTTCAATTTAGTACTACTTCAGTCTTGTACTGGTCAAGTTCAGTTCAATTAAGTACTTTCGTTTAAGTACCACTCCAGTTTCATATTGGTCACGTTTCATTTCAATGCTTAAATTATGCAGCTTTTGTTTAGCAGTTTTATTTACCGCACTTCATTTCTGTATTTCTCTATTATAAACTTGTATCCTGCTCACAAGCAGGTGTCTTTTAAGGTTGAGCCTTAGCTGAGGATAACCGAAGTTAAGGTGTTCCTCCAGGTTTAGCCTCAAATAAAGCGCTCCCACACTCCTTGTCGAAAGTTGAGTTGAGTGTCGCTGCTTGAAGGTTAACGTATAGTAGGGCACACCGCCGTAGACTTGGTGCGTATTAGCATGATTGTATGATTGATTACTAGTGAATTGCTTGCGGAAAATTGTGGCAGGTCAATCCCTTTCGTAGACCGTTCGTACCGGTGCGGGAATGGTTAACGACTTAAGGCGACAGGGAGATGTGTACCATGAGTGACCGGTCGTTATGTTTTTCCCCATTGGGTTTTCCTCCACTGGTCGGCCGAAAATAAATCGTCAGATGTCACACACATCCAAGAGTACCCAGGGATGTACGTTAGGGACTGGGCTGTGCAGTACGACCACCCCCAGAAGTGGCAGGATTAGCCACTGTCACCGACGGCCACATCGGTGAGGCCCGCGGGGCTCGTTACACTGCTGGAACAGAATCGGTCCATACTATGTCGACATAGAGTTGTGTTATTTGTGGTTGTGAATACATGCGATGTATTATGTGCGGCAGTGAATGCCTATGATGTGTTATGCGCGACTGTGAATGCCTGTGATGTGTTATGCGCGGCTGTGAATGCATGTGATGTATATGTTGTATAACCCGTAATTCGTTGAGATCAGAAGTACCCCAGCAGACGGCTATCCGCAGACCATTCGACGAGATGTGATGAGCTTGGGCGAGCTGTGACGAGCTTGGGCGAGCTGTGGAGAGCTTGGGCGAGCAGAAGCGAGCTGTGGCGAGCTTGGGCGAGCAGAGGCGAGCTTGTGAGAGCTTGGTCGAGCAGAGGCGAGCTGTGGCGAGCTTGGGCGAGTAACTCGCGAGTATGGGCGAGTATCTCTTGGAACTCGCTGGCAGAAGCTGGATACTCGCCTATACACCCCCCCTCCATGATTTATCTATAAATAGCCCCCCCCCCCCCCAGGGGTACTGGAAATGGAACTTTTGGAAGAGGTTGAGGTCCCCTCAAGTGGATACTCGCCCAGTCCATGCCTGCCGAGTACCTCGCCCGACCTTTTGGTTGTGGAGGGGAAGCTTCTTCTAAGATTTCGGGTACGTTGTGGGACCTCCCTACTGGATCACTTGGGATGTGCTTATAGATAGTTTCCTCTTTCTCTCGCTAGTCATTTGAATTGTGATGTCGGATCGTAGAATTAGTAACTTTAGGCTGTCTTGATCCTATTTTTGAGGTTGGGATTTTTCCTGGCTTCAACACTTGGTGCGGTGAGCGTGGATAGTAACCGAGGAAGAAATTTTTACGAGAAGACTTCATAGCTTAAGATGACGAGCTGGACACCAAAGGCAGGAACTCGCGAGTTCTCGGCAAGGTGGGCGAGTTCTCGACAAGGTGGGCGAGTTCTTAGCAAAGTGGGTGAGTTTCCTGGTTACTCGCCCATAGTTGACTTCACGATGATAACTTTCAAGCTCGATGGCTTAATGGGGCGAGCTTACCTATTACTTGCTCATAAGCAAGTTCCAGATCGCGACCTCCTTAGGCGAGTTCCAGATGATGACTTCGGTTAGCGTGTATATGCGAGCGAGTTCATGCAGGCGAGTTACGGATGGTGATATGCTCTGGCGAGTTTCATACAGAGAGCTCCAAATCAACTCGCATGTGTACTGTTCACAGGTTGGCGAGCTTCCTTGTTACTCGCCCTTAGGCGAGTATAGGCAGGATTGGCGACTTCAAATCAACTCGCAGGTGTATCTTTCTTACTCGCCCATATGCGAGTTCTGCAGGTGAAGAAGCGAGTATCTTTGTTACTCGCCCAAAGGCGAGTTGAAGGAGCGAGTATCTTTCTTACTCGCCCAAAACCCGTGAGTACTTTTTGTATGACTAACAAACAGGGCGAATCACGACATGTTCACCACCAGGGAAAAACATGTGAGGTGCTCTACAAGCTCCTACTTGCGATGATCTCCTCCGACAACCTATATTCCATGAGACGGCTTACTCATGTCATCTTCCAGCTAGTATTCTACGAGCTCCTGCTCGTGATGCTCTTCATGCTTACTTGGTGCTCTCTTCGATTCCGCGAGTTCCATACTCGTGATGTCATCTCTTCAACATCTATAGTGCTCTCCTTTAATTTCATGAGTCCATACTCGCGAGATCACTACTTTAGCAACTATGGTGTTCAAATTCTGCGAGTTTATACGCGCAAGGCTATCACTTCCGCAACCAGGACGGTATGCTATTCCTTCCATCTCCTCAAATATCTGGAGTGGGGATGACCTGAAAAGGTTCTACCCCTAGCGGTAATACATATTGCTTACCTATAACATTGTTTCTAAGTTGTTTATACATTTCCTCGCCCCCGGAGTCACGGGTTAATGCGAGTTGTCTTCTTTGTGTTGATTCATCTCAAGTTAGCTAGAAGCATTGAAGTTCAGCTCCACGATTGATTTAGGAAACCAGCGTTCGACCTATTTCTCCTATTTAGC
Source organism: Platanthera guangdongensis (assembly GCA_039583875.1). Classification (NCBI taxonomy): domain Eukaryota; kingdom Viridiplantae; phylum Streptophyta; class Magnoliopsida; order Asparagales; family Orchidaceae; genus Platanthera; species Platanthera guangdongensis. Next base: position 11,303,839 of record CM077153.1, on the reverse strand, counting down.
CCAGGGATGACGATGGGATGATGCCTCGGGATTTAAGTATCCTTGTAAGACCGAGACCCTCCATTGACGACCGAGATCAGCTCCCCCCTTGCATGTCGGCCTAGCTACCCCCGATTGCATCTCTCCTCTGACTAGAGGAACTATCAAGAACGGGTCTGGATGCTAACCTCCTAAACTCGATAAAGGATCGACCTCACAAAGTGATGCCTTGTACAAAGGCGTCATCGGTCTTTGATAAAACTAAAAGACCCGCTCGTAGGGAATGTTTGTCATGTAAGCAGGATGCATCTCTATTGTTACCAAAGCAGGATAACCTACCGAGCTCTGAGAAGTACAAGTTCGCAGAAGGATGGTGGGCTCGAGTGTGTGTCCTGTGGGACCCCCCGAGGGCCATTTCCCTTCGCTCGTACGCTGACCTTCGTAGCCAAGTGGCAGAGCTGAAAATGATCTCCACTGTTGGATTGAGAAGAGAGCCTTCGACCTGTTTCTCCTAGATAGCCCAGGTCGGATGATGGGAGGATGCCTCGGGATGTAAGCATCCTTGTAAGACCGAACCCCTGCATTGACGTCCGAGATCAGCTCCCCCCTTACATGTCGTCCTAGCTACCCCTGATTGCATCTCTCCTCCGACTGGAGGAACTATCAGGAACAGGGCTGGACGCCAACCTCCCAACTCGACGGCGGCGGGATCATCGCTCTCTTTATAGTTTCTTCATCCTAAAAGATATTGATGCATTTGATTAATTGGCAATCTCTTAAGCAGTAGTGAAAAACCTCTCCAACAATGTTCAAGTCCTCGAGTGGCAGTGTCATCGTAAGTCCAAGTCCCTCACGAGCTCCTCTCCTGCATATTGGCCAACGACCTCCTCGAGTGAGATCAAGTTCCTCGCTGGAGTGATGTCATAGTCCGTGACCTCTGTACGAGCTCCTCTCCTGCAGACCGGCTACTTGCCTCCCCGAGTCGACTTACATCACTCTAGTTGAGCAAGGCTCCTGAGAGCTGTCGACTCTAATGATGTTCGAAGTCCTCGAGTGACAGTGTCATCGTAAGTCCAAGTCCCTGCACGAGCTCCTCTCCTGCTTATTGGCCAACGACCTTCTCGAGTGAGATCAAGTTCCTCGTTGGAATGATATCGTAGTTCGTGACCTCTGTACGAGCTCCTCTCCTGCAGACCGACTACTTGCCTCCTCGAGTCGACTTACACCACTCTAGTTGAGCAAGGCTCCTGAGAGCTGTCGACTCCAACAACGTTTAAAGTTCTCGAGTGGTAGTGTCATCGTAAGTCCAAGTCCCTGCACGAGCTCCTCTCATGCGTATTGGCCAACGACCTCCTCGAGTGAGACCAAGTTCCTCATTGGAGTGATGTTGTAGTCTGTGAACTCTGTACGAGCTCCTCTCCTGCAGACAGACTACTTGACTCCTCGAGTCGACTGATTCCAACCACTAGTTGAGCTCGGCTCCTGCGAGGTGTCGACCTCTTCTCTCTACCTTCAGTTGAGCTCGGCTCCTGCTAGCTGTCGACCTTTTTCTCCACCTCCAGTTGAGCTCGGCTTCTGTGAGGTGTCGACTCTCCACATCCAGTTGATCTCGGCTCCTGCGAGGTGTCGACCTCTTCTCTCCACCTCCAATTGAGCTCGGCTCCTGCTAGGTGTCGACCTTTTTCTCAACCTCCAGTTGAGCTCAACTCCTGCTTGGTATTGACCGTATTTTGTACCTCCGGTTGAGCTTTCTCTTGCGAGGTGTCGACCTCTTCTACAGTTCAGTTGAACTTGGTTCCTATGAGGTATCAACCTTCTCTCCCCTTTTAGTTGAGCTCCACTCCTAGGAAGGACCTCACACAGTGCATCGTCTAGCGTCATCTCTCCGAACAACGGGTTCAGCATTATTTTTCCAATCTCGTGCCGAGCTCGAAAAGAACGGGGATTGTGTACAACCCGTATTTGTCGAGGATGAGTCCTAGCACAGCCAGGTCAGCAGAAGTCAAGGTCAACAAATCAAGACAGAAGTCAACATCAGCGTGCAAAACCTTAGAAGGCCTGAGCGAGTATGACGAGCTCCCCTCGCATACTCGTCAAGTAGGCGACTAGGCGAGATACTCGCCCAGCCCGTGCGAGTTTCTCTGGAAGTCGCTTAGTCGCCGGGGGGTGGGGGTATAAATATGACCCCCACCTCCTTCGATTTTCCTATAAATAGGACCCCAGTGGTACAAGGTGAGGGACTGGAAATCGTCTGCAGGATACTCGCGAGCTCTCTTTTCAGGATACTAGCCAAGTATTTGCATTCTTTTTCCTTAGAGGCAAGGTCGCGACCTTGCGACTTGTCATCAGCTGGTCTCCCTCGTACCCAGTTCGGTAATTTTTTGTTGAGAAGGGGCTGCTCCTTTCGAGCATTCGGGTATGTGGTGGGACCTTCCTGACGCAATATATGGGGTCCTGTTGACCTTTATCCTTCATTATTCATCCTAGTCGTCTGATCTAACCTCTGAGCAGGTAACCTTAGGTGGCATTGGTCCGAATTCGAGGTTGGGAATTTTCCTGGCTTCAACATATGTGGTTGTGAATGCCAATGTTGTTTGTACGGGTTATGAATACCTGCTATGCTGTTGTGCTAGTGGAGCTTAAATTATAACTGGTGTATATTACTGCTGTTTTTCCAGTTATAATATGTTGCGCATCTTTATAATTGCTCCTAACCTATATGTATGAAATGTTGTGCTAACCCTCTCAAGCTTCGGATATCTACTTTTGTTGGGTGCGTGAGCTCGTCCCCAGGATATGGATCCGGGGAGGAGATTTATTTCGACTTAGTTCTATGACTAACGGTTATTTAAATAACCATTCACAGGAGATGGAGAACCGTAACAACCAACTGCTATAGGACGATACGCCAGCTGATAGGACTACACGAGCAGAGGCATCCCCGTCGTCTCTAGAGTTTCAAGACGTGAGTACTAATGAGCATAGTTGAGGGAGAGAGGAGATGCTAGTTGTAGTACTATTATAGTCTACGGGCTTCATGTATAAATAGTGGCTCCGACCTTTTGAGGTTTTTGTTAAATATATATTGTTATATATATTTACTGTGGTTTCCTGTTAATGTTTTTTCAATACTCTATGATGTGATGTGAGTGTTGTGATTCAAGTTGTGCAAGGCGGCCAACTAGTGCTTATCAGAGTGGGTCGTTACCCTTAAGGAGCACTGGGTGGACGTCTTGGGCAGTAACATCCCCTCCGGCTCGACCCAGAGCAAAGGCTGGGGGGTTTTACAATTGGATCAGAGCGATCACGATCTGTCCTTGTGGAGCAATCTCAGGATCCCTCTGTCCCTCGCTTCGTTCTTTGGTTCGGGACGAACCATGCAGCGGAAGCCTGGTAGACCCTAATGTAGAGGCTTAGGGATTCTTGACTTTGTGATAGCATGCCCGCACACCTTTGTTTCCGCTTTGTTAGTCTTTTGCAAATTTCACCTACTTTTGCAAAATACTGACACTTGTTTTCCCATTACTTCTCGAGACATACCAGAGTCTAGTAACGAGAGATCCTCCTCTAGAGGATATGTGCTTGCCACCCCACCTCCAAAGCAGTTGTACCGTTTGTTGACACCAACTTGTGGGCAAACATTGACGGCTATCCTGACGACCTTCCGGACAGTTTTGGCACAACCACCGTAGTAGTTGGTGATACCCACTGACCTACTGACGATATTCTGGGGGCTGAGGCCTCCCACTCTCAAAGACAGCGTAAGCAGCCATATAGGAGCCCACCAGCACCCCTAACACTGCAGCAAGAGCCCATGCCAGCTCTAGTACCACAGCTCGCGCCAGTAATATGACGATACGTTCCCCTTGCAGGGAACTGCTTTCTGTGCCAGCAGCTAGGATGCATGAGGGCTTTCTGCCCGCGGGCGGCAGGAAGGCCAGGATTAGGAGCAGTTCATGGAGGACAGGCAGCGCGTGGACAGGGCCAAAGAGGCTGAAGGGGTAGAGCTGGCGGGAAAGGTCAGTAGGCCGAGCAGCGCCCTTGTAAGCTTATACGTTGGACCTTCAGCATGGACCGACCCCCGATATAGTGATAGGTATATATCTTAGACGTTAGAGTTACGTCAGATATTGATACCTATGTTATATACTATATGCATATGTATGCCTACATCGAATGCATGTTTTGTTGTATGATATATATATACTCCTCATCTACTTCAAAATGAAGAATCAAGTTCAAGTGCTCACCAAAGTTCCGGTGGTGCGAAATTTTCCGATGTTTTCCCTGAGTCTCTCCCGGGTTTGCCACCGCAGCGAGAGGTTGACCTTCATATTTAGCTTGTGTCCGGAGCTCGACCAGTATCCCGAGCACCCTATCGAATGGCCCCTAAGGAATTGGCGAAGTTAAAGACCCAGCTTCAGGAACTAATAGATGCTGGAATTGTCCGCCCAAGTTCCTCGTCCTGGGGAGCCCCTGCACTATTTGTAAAAAAAAGACAGGACACTGCGCTTGTACATAGACTATGGAGAAATAAACAAACTCACTATACGGAATACATACCCACTTCCAAGGATTGATGAGTTGTTTGATCAACTACAAGGTGCATCTGTATTCTCCAAAATGGACCTAAGATCTGGTTGTTATCAGCTTCGGATCCGGGAGGATAATACCCCCAAGACTGCCTTTAGCTCTTGATATGCTCTATACAAGTTTATTGTGATGCCTTTTGGGCTCACTAACGCCCCCTCTGTCTTTATGGCTCTGATGAATTGGGTATTTTAGCCCTTTCTGGATCACTTTGTGATTATCTTTATCGACGACATTTTGATCTACTCGAAGACCAAGATAAATCATTCTATACATCTGTGGTTGGTGATACTTAAACTTAAAAAACACTCTCTCTTCACCAAATAAGTGTGAATTCTGGTTTGAAGATGTCTGATTTTTGGGCCACACCATCGACAAAAGTGAAGTAGCAATAGATCAAGCCAAAATCCAGGCCGTTCAAAGCTGGCCGCCACTTAAGACGGCAGCAAACATATGAAATTTCCTTGGTCTTACCGAGTATTACAGGAAATTTGTGGAAATTTTTCCGAGATTATGTTACCCCTTACAACTTTTACATGAAAGGATGTTGCATTTCGATGGATGTCGGAATGTGTCACTGTGTTCGTTGAATTAAATAAGCGGCTAACTTTTACTCCAATCCTTACGATCCCCTCAGGAATTGAAGGATTCCAAATCTATACTGATGCCTCCCTGAAAGGATTGTGAGTTGTTCGGATACAACATGGTAAGGTGGTGTACGTCTTACGCACCTCGCCAGCTAAAGCCGCACGAGTTAAATTACGCTACCCACGATCTAGAGTTGGGCGTCGTTGTTCTCGCCATCAAGATCTGGAGTCATTACTTGTATGGAGTAAGATGTGAGACCTTCTCCGACCACAAGAGTCTCAAATACATCTTTACTCAGAAAGAGATGAACCACTGATAGTGCCGATGGTTGAAATTTTTTTATATATATGTGATTATGATTTCGCCCTCCAGTACAACCCCGAGGAGGCTAATAAAGTTGCTAACGTGTTAAGCCGACATCCCTCGATAGTCAATAGCTGTATAGAGAAGATTCCAAGGGAATGGTTTCAGTCTTTGATAGACTTTAAATTTACTCTTATTGCTAATAGGGACCCGAAAGAGTACCAGACACAACTATATTGGATAAAAATTCAGTGCGACATCTGGGATCGAATACGAGAACCCCAAAATGTCGATCCGGAAGTGGTCCCGATCATCCAGTCCCTACAAGATGAGTACATGAGGAGTTCAACTTGTACAATGGAATCTTGCAGATAAGACACCGCATTTTTATTCCTTCCACCGAAGGAATCTGAGATGAGATTCTTCGAAAAGCGCACCAATCTAGGTATTTTATTCACCCTGGTTTGGTTAAGATGTATGTTGATCTGCACAAGACCATTTTCTGGCCCGGAATGAAAAGAGAAGTCACCAACTTCGTGGCCCAGCGTCAGGCCTGTCAAAAAGAAACTAAAGCTGAATGTCGCAATCTAAGAGGCCTGATACAGCCACTGCCGATGCTAGAATGGAAATTTGAGAATGTTTCCATGGGCTTTGACCACGGCTTACCTCGATCTCATGCTGAAAATGACTCTATATGGGTTGTTGTGGATCAACTTGCCAAGGTAGCATGGTTCGTTCCACACTGACTTGGTAATGGAGTTGACGTTCTTGCCATATAGTTCATAGAGCAAGCAGATCGGTTCCATGGGTGTCGATGTCCATTGTGTCGGATCGTGATGGACGTTTCATATCCAAGGAGTGGAGGCAGGTGCATGCAAACTTGGGAACCAAGTTGTCCTTTAGCACCGTCTTCCACTCTCAGACAGATGGGCAGACAGAAGGGACGAACTGGACGATGGAGGATCTACTCTAACTATGCATAGTAGAGCACATTGAGCCATGGGAATAGCTGTTGTCTTTTGTTGAGTTTTCTTATAATAACAACTATCAGGCCAGCATTAAAATGACACCGTACGAGACTTTGTATGGAAGGCGTTGCCGAACTCCATTGACTTGAGCTCAAGATGAGGACCTGAAAGCCTTAGGAGTGGCTTATATTGATGATACTCTGGCAGCGATACGGCTAACCCAGGAGCAAACACGGGAAGCGCAGAGCCGGCAGGCCAAATATTATGACGCGCGGAACCGACCTGTGGAGTTTAGCGTGGGAGATATGGTATTTTTGAAAAAAAAAAAATAAGCATATGCATGGTGTCTCCCGATTGAGAAAGAAGAAGAAACTAGATCCCCGCTATTTGGGCCCCTATCAGGTGATAGAGTGTGTTGGCCATGAAAGTTGTTCCCCTTGATGAGTGCAGTCTACACAAAAATTTTGGAAATTTGTGGAATTGATTTGGTATTTTTAAAATCCTAAATAAGAATTATTTGGCCAATTTAGAGGCCTAAAATAGCTCGGAAAATTTTGAAAAAATTACTAAGCTCTTTTTAGGCCCTCTTAAAGGTTGTATCAAAATTTAGGAACCTTAGGATAAAAATTAAATATTTTCCCATTTTGGAGTCTTAGGTCGCGCTCGGAAATTTACGCGATCAAATTATTTGAAAATGAAAATTGAAACGCACGACTTTATATTGGATGTTAAGTTCAATTTATTGAGCGACGAGAGTTATCTAGGCAAGATTTCCAACTCCGAGTAATTTTAAAGTTTTTGCCAAAACCACCTAGCGTCTTGTTCTTAAAATAACTCTCATGCATTTTGGGTAGACTCGGAAGATGAAAGTATGAGCTTCGAGTAATATATTCTCCAATCTCGTTTCGGGTAAAGAATTTCCCTCATGTGTTGGGAATAATTTTTCAAGGTTGAAATTCGAGGAAGAATGTGCCCTCTAACGAGATTCTCAGATTCGATCTGATGCAAGAAATCGAGTTGATATTTATTCTCGGATAAATAATAAAAATTTAACTCTTGATAAGCTTCTCCTGATCTGATTAAGCCATGATTAAAAAGTGCGCAACTGAATTGATATCAGATCTTAATAATGAGGGTGTAACTCCTGATAAGCCCCGATCCGATTGAGCCGTGATTAATATGGCGCAACAAAATCATAATCAGATCTTAATAATGGTGTAACCTAAGGAAACCTTATTAAAAACTGAAATAGAACTGAATGTGCCTCCTGTGATCGGAGATGAAACTGAATGTGCCTCCTGAGAACGGAAATGGAACTGAAGCCTCCTGGGTGGAGTGATTGGACTACTAACCATTTTCCTTGTGATTATTCCAGTCTTGCACTGGTCCAACTCCTTTATTCGTTCAGTACTTTAAATTCAGTACTATTCCAGTCTCGTACTAGTCAAGTTCATTTCAGTTCAGTACTTTCAATTTAGTACTACTCCAGTCTCGTACTGATCAAGTTCATTTCAGTTCAGTACTTTCAATTCAGTACTACTCTAGTCTCGTACTGGTCAAATTCATTTCAGTTCAGTACTTTCAATTCAGTACTACTCCAGTCTCGTGCTGGTCAAGTTCATTTCAGTTCAGTACTTTCAATTCAGTACTACTCCAGCCTCGTACTGGTCAAGTTCAGTTCAATTAAGTACTTTCGTTTCAGTACCACTCCAGTTTCGTATTGATCACGTTTCATTTCAATGCTTAAATTATGTAGCTTTTGTTTAGCAGTTTTATTTACCGCACTTCATTTCTGCATTTCTCTATTATAAATCTGTGTCCTGCTCACGAGCAGTTGTCTTTTAAGGTTGAGCCTTTGTTGGGGATATTCGGAGTTGAGGTGTTCCTCCAGGTTTAGCGTCAAATAAATAGCTCTCACGCTCCTTGTCGAAAGTTGATCTAAGTGTCGCTGCCTGAAGGTTAACGTATAGTAGGACAGACCGCCGTAGACTTGGTGCGTATTAGCATGATTGTATGATTGATTGCTTATGAATTGCTTGCGGAAAATTATCGCTGGTCAGTCCCTTTCGCAGACCGTTTGTACCGGTGCGGGAAGGTTGACGACTCAAGGCGACAGAGAGATGTGTATCATAGGTGACCGAACGTTATGTTTTTCCCTGTTGGGTTTTCCTCTACTGGTCGGCCGAAATGAATCGTCGGATGTCACACACATCCAAAAGTACCCGGGGATGTACGTTAGGGCCTGGGCTGTGCGGTACGACCACCCCCAAAAGTGGCAGGACTGGCCACTGTCACCGACGCCCACATCGGTGAGGCCCACGGGGCTCGCTACCCTGCTGGAACAGAAGCGGTTCATACTATGTCGACATAGGGTTGTGTTATATGTGGCTGTGAATGCCTGTGATGTGTTATGCGCGGCTGTGAATGTCTGCGATGTGTTATGCGCAGCTGTGAATGTCTGCGATGTGTACGTGGTTGTGAATGCCAATGTTGTTTGTACGGGTTATGAATATCTGCTATGCTGCTGTGTTAGTGGAGCTTAAATTATAACTGGCGTATATTATTGTTAATTTTCCAGTTATAATATGTTGTGTATATTTATAATTGCTCCTAACTTATATGTATGAAATGTTGTACTAACCCTCTCATGCTTCGGCTATCTACTTTTGTTGGGTGCGTGAGCTCGTCCCCAGGATATGGATCCGGGGAGGAGATGTTTCCACTTAGTTCTGTGACTAACAGTTATTTAAATAACCATTCACAGGAGATGGAGCACCGTAACAACCAACTGCTGTAGGACGATACACTAGCTGATAGGACTACCCAAACAGAGGCATCCCCGTCGTCTCTAGAGTTTCGAGACGTGAGTATTAGTGAGCATAGTTGAGGGAGAGAGGAGATTATAGTTGTAGTACTATTATAGCCTACGGGCTTCATTTATAAACAGTGGCAACCGCCTTTTGAGGTTTTTGTTAAATATATATTTGTTGTGGTTTCCTGTTAATACTTCCGCAATACTCTATGATGTGATGTGAATGTTGTGATTCAAGCTGAGCAAGGTGGCCAACTAGTGCTTATCAGAGTGGGTCGTTACCCATAAGGAGCATTGGGTGGACGTCTTGGGCAGTAAGATCCCCTCTGGTCCGACCCGGAGCAAAGGTTGATGGCGATAGCGACGCATCGTTCGTCAAGCTGCACTCGACGTATTCAACGCATGCGACGAATCATCGAACGGATATCGCCGATCGGCGACAGTGGGTATCATCATATGGCGATAGTGAGAAGCGTTGAGTCGTCACTCGACGCTCTCGACGCTCATGACGCACTCAACGCCTGAAAGCGTTGAGTGTCTTGATATCCCGGGTGATAGTGGATATCGCTGGGTGATAGTGCCACGTGGATGTTAAGCGACCAATAAGCGATGGTTGACCTAAGTCAAAGCGGTCAAGGCGGTGAAGTCGATATCGCCGAGTGGCGACAGTCGATATCGCCAAGCGATAGCTCCAAAGTTGACCGGTTAACTCAAATCCTAGCCTTTTCTTTATTTTGATTGAGAGATCATGTGGTTGGGATTACTCCCGAATCCACTTAACTAGAGAAGAATAGGAAAGAGATTTCATTCTCTTTCTTTTTCTCCCTCTCTTCGTCTCTTGAGTTTCCTTGAGTGAAAAGGAAGAAGAAGCTAAGGAAGTGTTGGGCTGAGCTTTGTGAGCTGGTTGAAGGAGATCTTATGGTCGGTGGCCAGATCCGAAGATAAATCCGCAAAGAGGAGAGTGACATGCTCCTGTCCATCCGCGTAGAAATGCTTCGTCATGGCTCCGAAGAGAACTACAAGGGTAATGAATTTCTCCTAGATAAGTGAAGTCCTTAATATGCATATTTGCATGAAACCCTCACCAAAAGGTGAAAAAGGGTGGATTCCAATGGGTAGATCAGTTTGATCCCCATATATTCTTGTATAGAGATCCGGAAATGTAGAGTACAAAATAAGCATGCTGTGTGAAGCCCATCTGGACAGGTTGGTCTGGATTGATGATGTTTAATTTGCGTGCCGGAGAAGACTCCGTGGATATGCGTGTGAAGTACGTGTAAAATATGGAGTCAAGGGGTGTGCAGGATGCTGCACCAAAGTACTGGAAGGATTTCCAGGAAAATACCCAGGAATGATTACAGTTTTGTGAGTTAGTATTATGAGGCCTGTCTTTAAGAGACCCGGGGGCCGTTGTATGTAGGCTGTGTGCTTAAGTTGCCTGGCCTGTGGTGGGTGTCATCCCGAAATGGACAAAACCGTGTGGCTTGTGATGTGTTGTGCCGTGAAGGCCAACTACTGTGCCATCAAGTTAAGTACCTATAAACGACTGAGTCGTCAAGTTAAGTACCTCTGAATGGCCAGTTGGTCGTCAAGTTAAGTACCTCTGAACGTCGTAGTCATCAAGTTAAGTACCTTTGAATGACGTAGTCATCAAGTTAAGTACCTCTGAACGACAAAGTTATTGTTAAGTCGTGGACCTCTGAACGGTGGTGTTATACAGGGGAGTCTGGTACACCGAAAATATGCCCTGAGTGCACGGGGCGTGTGGTCGTGGGCCAACGTCTGTGGTGAATGGTGCCAAAACGCACCTTATTGTTGCCATATATATATTATGCCTTATTTGCAGGGATGGAGAAATGCTGCCCCAAGTAAGGGGTGAGATCGTTATAAACGGGTCAGCAAAATGCTGACCGTTGCTTTGTTTGCCACGTTTGGGTGGGCCCTTTTATGCAGGTGCTGGAGAGCCAAGTGAAAAGTAGCATGCTGAAGCCTATGTGCTACAATTAGCTGGCCTTTGAAGGCCCAAAAGGCAAACTTTACTATTTCATATGTGGTCGGTCTGCATGCCGATGTATGAAGTCACTTTTATTAACTGAAACAGTTGTAATAAGATTATGTCCAAAACATGTGATGTAATATATATGTCATTCCTTTTGTGTAGTGGACATCCTTATTGTGTATGGGTTCTTAACTTAAAATGCTTCTGCTAGAATGCTCTATGGTAGGACGCGTTTCTACTTGAACCTGAATTTGGCTTACTGTAACACCTTCATCCGTTGCATGACATATAATAGAAGGTTCGGCCGGGGCCCCACACCATATGCCACAAACAGGAGGCGATGTTACGGGTTAATATCAGAGTATTCTAATGTAAGCTTTTAAGTTGATTGAACTCAACTCATCTGACTGTCCACAATATATAAACCAACATTTATATATAACAAACGAAGGAATGTTCTCCAAATACACGACAAGTCTGGCCTTATGGCCTTACAGTTAAGCTTTATACATATGAGTTGCATACATCGGCACGCAGGCCGGCCACACATGAAAATACTATCATATGAACTTCTTTGGCCTTCGAGGGCCAACAAAGCAACAGCAGCAACAACAACAATGGCTTCAGCCCCCTATTTTCTGCTCGGCTCTCCTACACCTGCACGGGACAATCCACCACACGGTGGTAAACAAGGCAATGGTCAGCGTTCAGCTGACCAATTTATAACGACCCTACCCTTTACCTGGGGCAGTGGTATTCCTTCCCTACAGGCATAGCATTTCACAAGCAGATATATATCACACAATGTGCACTCATGCAGAATCAACATATCACAAACGTCGACCGCACGACCCGACGCTCCGTGCACTCAGGGCATATTCTTGGTGTACTGGAAATACCAGTCGCCCACCGTCATTTAAGGCCCGAAGCCCAATGACAAACTTGAGCATTTTGCTCCACGACCTTCAGTCGGAGACTTTAGTCTTAGAATAACGACCCGGGATTGGCTCGTAGCCCCCCATGGCATCGTGGCGCGCAGGCATAAGCCTCTCGTATTCTTGTAACGACCCGGGATTTGGCCCGTAGCCCCCCATAGCATTGCTACTGAGTGGCGCGCAGGTCTAAGACTCCCATTATGTGTTTTTGTCGAATGTCAGGCGCCCAGGCACTCATGGCGGACAACTATAACGCGGATACAGTTCAGCCCTTGCTCGTTGCACAAATCGTTAGTTCTATGACCAGACTAACGCGAGTCGGCATCCCCTTATCCGTTCAGCATGAAGCCTTTTCAAGAGATCACAAGGCTCACAAATAGCCACACGGTCCCCAAAGGACTGGCTTCACAATCACAGGTTAGCTAGGAGCCATCGCCAGCGACACTCACCCTCGCCCGGCGTTAGCGACAGAACTCACTTTCCATCCCTAGCCCTAACCTTGTCTGGATCAACCATCCAGCAATCCCTGCAGCCATCTACAATACCAAAAACACTGGTCTTTCAAAGCATACAGCACAAGCACTTTGCGGGTATTTTCCTGCACTTTCACACCAGTACTTCCTGTTACTACCCTTCATAGGCACAACCCACTGAATCCGCAAACATATTCATTTATACACGGAGTCTTCTCCGGTGTAAAACATAAAACATCACCAATCTAGACCAACCTGTCCAGATGGGCTTCATACAGTATGCCTATTTTGTACTTCACGTTTTCGAATCTACATCCAAGACATCTTGGGGATATCCAGAATCAACCCAAGGGGAATCCCTCAACAATCCACCCTTTGGTGGGGGAAACTGTTGGGTACATTGGAAAATGTGTACCAGATTTGAAGAAGCCTCACCTTACTCAATGATATGCATCAAGGTGTATTTGATGTTGTTTTGAGTTTATATGTGCAGGTTAAGAAAATGCAGGAATGCAGGAAAAGTTTCTAAGTCCATAAGTCGGCACCAGAAGAAGTTGTGTCGACACTTATGAAGGCTTGTGTCGACACTAGAGAAAAGCTGTGTCGACACCTGGAGTCAATTGTGTCGACACTTGGAAAGGCTGTGTCGACACCAGAAGAAACTGTGTCGACATACAAAGGCAGTGTCGACACACAGAAAAGCTTAGTCGATATCAATTGTGTCAACACACGGAGGCAGTGTCGACACACAGAAGACTTTGTCGACATCAACTGTGTCGACACACAGGACTTGTGTCGACACATAGCAGAGTTTCAACAAAGTTGATTTTTGTGAAGAGAAGAAGTGACTGTGTCGACACACAGAACTAGTGTCAACACATTCTACAGAAGCTGTGTCGAGAAGCAGTGTCAACACCAAGGGAGCTGTGTCGACTCCACCAAGGCTTGTGTCGACACTTAGTCTACTTGTGTCGACACATGATGAAGTTCAGTCTCGACACTTTGCTGACAGAGACAGAGTTTCAAGAAGTGACTAGAAGACTTAACAGCTGTCATAACCAACCGGTCTACTACAACTGTTAGAGCTGTCAGAAGTTCGTTAGAAATCGGATCAGTCGGTTACCATGGAGAAAGTCTATATAAAGGCATTCTCCATCAATAGAAGAGATACAACATACATAGAGAAGATACATACACTTAAAAAAAGAAAACAGAAGAAGATTTTCAACAGAAGATCTAAGAAGACATTCTCAAGTGGTGATCTACTCAGAGTTTGTCAAGAGAATTCAAAGAAGAATTCAGAAGAATCTTTAGAAGAATTTGGAGAGAGTGAGATCCATCTATTCAAGTGAAGAAAGGGACTTACATCAACAAGTCCCTAAATTGCAGATTCTGAACCAGGCTGCCAAGAAGAATTCAGATTGATTTCTGAATTTCAATAAAGAAGCTGATTGAAGATCGACTTCAAAGGAGATCAACCATACTGTGTTCAGATTCAAGAAGCTTTGAAGAAAGCTAAGACAGGTTGATCTCTGTCATCAGATTCTTTCAAGAACTGATCAAGAAACCTTCCATCCTTTCTCTCTCAACCAGGATGGTGGTTAACTTCAAATTTACATCTATTCTCTGTAGGTTCTTTTTAAGATCTGAGTTGTAAGCCTGAATTATAAAGGCCGAGTTGTAGGAGATTAAGTTCTCTGAGTGGTAGGCCTTGTGGAAGGCTGAGGTAAGGCTGAGAGCCTGAGTTATAGGAGATTGTCATCTCTGAGTTGTAGGCCTTGTTGAAGGCTGAGGTAGGGCAGATTGTCTGAGCTGTAGGAGTGTGGACTCACTCTGAGTTGTAGGAGCCTTGTTTGGGTTCTGAGCTGTAAGATATGCGGATCTGAGGAGAATGAAAGAAGTTAGGCCGAATCTCGCACACCGCTAGATAGGCGAAGGGGGAAAGTGGATGTACCCAGACCTTGGGGAACCACTATAAATCAGTGTGTCATCTGTGGTTGTGTGTGGTATTATTATTTTTGTGCTGTGGTAGCTGTAGAACTGATTGATTTAATTTGATTATCTGAATTAATATTCTGCCTTAGCATAAAAAGGAATTGCACCTATTCACCCCCCCTCTAGGTGTTTAGGAACCAATTCTTTCAAGTGGTATCAGAGCTAGGTTACTCAAGGAAAGACTTAACAGTCTGAGTAAGATCTGTGAGGCAGAAATAAGTTAAAGAAGATGGGCTCAGGAGAAAACCATAAAGAACTTGGTTCAATGAAGTTGTCTATCTGCAGGAAGGAAATCTTTGGAATATGGAAGGAAAGGGTCAGACTATTTATGGAGGCATCTGATCCTAGAATTTATATAACAGTTAAGGAAGGACCATATATTCCAATGAAGGTTTCTGTTCTTGATGCTAATCAAAGGACTCCTAAGGATTTTTCAGAAATGACTAAGGATGAGATCATATTGGCTACAATGGATAAAAGAGCATAGAATATTATAGTGAGTGTCATAGATGACTCAACATTCCAGAATCTGATTCACTGCAAAACCTCCAAGGAGATGTGGGACACATTGGTTGTCTCCATGGAGGGTTCTAAAGAGGTTAGACAAGATAGAAAGACTATGCTTAATCAAGAATATGAGAGTTTCAGGCAAGCCAAGTCTGATAGTATAACTGAATGTTATAAGAAGTTCTACAGCATTGTAAATGAACTAATGTCCTATGTAAGGATCTTCAGTACATATGAGCTGAATGACAAATTCCTTAGGTCTTTGACTAAGGATTGGGATACAAAGATCTGTGTCATAAGGGAAGTGGCCAGACTGGCAGAGATTTCACCTCCAACACAGTTTGGCAAATTGTTGTCTTATGAGATGTAGTTGTTCGCCAGAAAGGAGGAAGAGAAAATTACAAAGGGTGATTATAGAGATAAGTCGGTGGCCTTCAAGGTAGAAGCCACAAGGAAGAATAGGAGGATGTCTCCATCTTCTCCTAAGAAAGATGCAGAAGTGATCTCAGAAAATTCTGATAATCACAGTTCAGACAGCAGTAATTCTGATGAAGACCTTTCTGCTTTCACAAGGCAGTTTCAGAGATTCTTAAAGAAGAAGCAGTTGAAATCTAAGTCATCCTCATCTCAGTCCAAGGATGATTATTATCAGAAGAGGAAATCATCCAGGAAGGACAGGAGTGGGACAAAGCCTAGCAAGTTAACTACATCAAAGATTATTTGTTATTGCTGCAATAGACATGGACATGTTGTGGTTGACTGTCCAGACAAAAGGAAGGAGTCTGCTGATAAAAAGAAGTCTCAGCACAAGAGCAAGAAGGAGAAATCCTTGGTAGCTAAGAAAGAGAAAAGTTGGACAGATCAATCAACTTCAGAGTCTGAATCTGAGGCTGAGGCCTATATTGGTTTGTTTGTAACAGAAGAAGAGGATGAGTTCTTGAATTTACTGGACTCTATCTATGAGCAAGAAGACCATTAGTGCAAAGGACTGATGGATGTGTCTGAAGAAGACCAGTGTCAGGATCAACCTGGTCCCAGTAAGGTAAAAAGTTTATCTGTAGATTCTGATTACTACACTGGGTCAGAATCAGATACATCTGCATCAAGGGATGTGGATGGGTCTGAATCTGAAGGAGATATTCATCAGCTTATAGATGAATATGGGGATTTGTTGCAGGCATTTAAGAGATGCAAAAACCTGACTAAAATTCAGGCTAAGGTAATTGTAGCTCTTAAGTTGGCTGCATCAGATTCAGAGAAGTTGCTGGATCAAAAGATGAATGAGATTACCAAGCTGAAAAACATAACTATTATTCAGATGGGAACAATCACATTCAAAAATGATCAGATCAAAAGTCTGGAAGATATACTTCAGAAAGAGAAGGAAATAGTTGCTAGTTTCTTTAAGTCAAAATCTGTCCTACCCTTAATTGATGACTTTGTGTCTCAAAAGGGTAAGGCAGAATTAAGCTTTAA
The DNA here is from genome assembly GCA_039583875.1 of Platanthera guangdongensis. Lineage (NCBI taxonomy): Eukaryota > Viridiplantae > Streptophyta > Magnoliopsida > Asparagales > Orchidaceae > Platanthera > Platanthera guangdongensis. Next base: position 11,287,214 of record CM077153.1, on the reverse strand, counting down.
GGGAACTACATGGGCTGCCCAGTCCAATAATAAAGGCAAATCCCTAGCACAAAGCAAAAGATCTGCTGCTAACAATACAACTAAGATTGTACCTAAAAAGAGGTATAATAAGTATGAGTGCTGGTGCTGTGGAAAGATAGACCATTATGCCTTAGACTGTTGGCACAACACCAGTATCAAGGAGAATAGCAGTCTACCTATTAGAAGAGCTGCAGGCAGATTTGTCAAGTTTCAGGCTAACTTGAACCAAGGACCCAAAAGTTATTTGGGTTCTAAGGTTAAGTAATCTTTGTTGCAGGTGAGTCCAAGTTGTCATGCCCCTATATGGTACTTGGACAGTGGATGTTCCAGGCACATGACTGGAACAAGAGGATTGCTGAAGGACTACTCACCAATATTGAATGGGCCTAAAGTAATCTTTGGTGGTTCTGAAAAAGGAGTCATCAAAGGTTTTGGTAACATTTCTAACAACGTAATCACTATCACCCAAGTGGCTTATGTGAAGGGTTTGAAACACAACCTAATAAGCATAAGCCAGCTGAGTGATCTAGGATATGACATTTCATTTGTCAAGAATGGGTGTCATATCATGCGGTCAAGTGATCAAAAAGTCATATTGATTGGCTAAAGAAAAAGAAATGTGTATTGCCTAAATTTTGAGAGTGAGAATAAAAATTCTCCTATCTGTCTTGTGGCTGATGAGAAAGCCTCTCATTGTGTCAAATAGCACAAGAGGCTAGCCCATCTTACCTACAAGACTATTGGTCAACTCTTTAGTAAAGAGTTAGTGAGGAATGGTCCTCAAGTTAAGTGCTTTAAGGATGGAATATGCTCAGCTTGTCAAAAAGGCAAGCAGACCAGATCCTCCTTTCATAGCCTAGAAACCAAAGACTCAGTGAGGTGCTTATACCTCTTACATATGGATTTATTTGGTCTTATGCCAGTTCATAGTCTAGGTAGGAAGGTCTACACTTTTGTGGTTGTAGATGACTATTATAGATTTTCATGGGTATTCTTTCTGAGGCAGAAATTTGAAACCCCAAAGGTCTTCTGCAATTTTGTCAAACAAATTCAGAATGAATTAGATAGTTCAGTGGTCAAAATCAGAAGTGACCATGAAACTGAATTCCAATCTGAAAGTATGACAAGGTTGTGTGAAGAATTTGGGATTCATCAGGAATTCTCCTCACCTAAAACACCTCAGCAAAATGGCATTGTTGAAAGAAAGAATAGGATATTGATTGAGCCTGGAAGAATACTATTGAATGACACTTCTCTCCCAGAATATTTCTGGGCTGAGGTAGTAAACACTGCATTCCATGTGCTCAATAGGGCTTTCATCACCAAAAGCCACAAAAAGACACCCTATGAGGTTATGAAAGGCAGAAAACCAAACTTATCCTATTTTAGGATCTTTGGTTGCAAGTGTTATGTGCTTAACAATGATAAGTCTCACCTAACTAAGTTTACTGCCAAATCCCAAGATGGGATATTTGTTGGATACAGTAATAATAGTAAGGCTTATAGGGTCTACAATTTGGCTACTCAAGTTGTAGAAGAGTCTGTTCATGTCATATTTGATGAATCTAGACTTATTAACAGTGAGTTGCTTAGTAGTTCTTGTAGATCTCCAGGTATACAGCAGAAGATGGACCAGCTTACTATCAGAGAAGATCCAACTGCAAAGCAGGATGAAAAAAATGGTAGTTGTTGTCCAAAGGGAGTACAAGACACTCAAGTGGCTGATGAAGACCATGAGGTGCAGCATAATGAAGAGATTGAAAAAGGACAAACTGTTGATAGATTACCTCTAACAGTTAGACATTTAAAGGATCATCCTGCATACCAAATCATTGGTGATCCAAGACATGGAGTACAAACAAGAAGCAAGAACTTAAACACAGTTCTTTGCTCAAGCTTCTTATCTCAACTAGAACCCAAGAGATTTGAAGAAGCTATTCAAGACCCACACTGGATTGATGTTATGCAGGAGGAGTTAAATCAATTCAAAAGGTGCAAGGTCTGGGAGTTGGTTCCAAAACCAAAGGGCCACAATGTCATAGGGACAAAGTGGATTTATAGAAACAAGCATGATGAGAGTGAGATCATAGTGAAGAATAAGGCAAGACTAGTTGCCAAAGGATACAGGCAGGAAGAGGGCGAGACTTTGATCAGACTTTTGCCCCTGTGGCAAGGTTGAAAGCTATCAGGCTATTTCTAGCCTATGCAGCATATCAAGGCTTCAAAGTGTTCCAAATGGATGTTAAGTCAATATTCTTAAATGGAGACTTAAAAGAGGAGGTCTATGTAGAACAGCCCTTAGGTTTTGTTGATCTACTCAATCCTACTAATGTTTATAAACTTAGGAAAACTTTATATGGGTTGAAACAAGCCCCAAGGGCTTGGTATGAAACTCTATCTACTTTCCTCATTGAGAATAAATTCTCAAGGGGGAAAATAGACAAGACTCTATTCCTTAAAGAATCCAAAGGAAAGATCATCCTAGTCCAAATATATATTGATGACATAATATTTGGTTCTACTGAAAACAAACTTTGTAGAAAGTTTGTAAAACTTATGCAAGGGAAGTTTGAGATGAGCAGTATGGGAGAACTTAAGTTCTTCTTGGGACTCCAAGTAAGATAGACTGATAATGGCCTGTCCATATCCAAGTCTAAGTTCACCCAGGAGTTAATTAAGAAGTATGATATGGAGTCATCCACTACCATGAGAACTCCAATGAGGACAAGTATGTCTCTAAGCAAAGATGATGCAGGGAAACCTGTAGATGAGACTTTGTATAGAGGAATAGTTGGCTCCCTCCTTTATCTGACTGCTAGTAGACCAGACATCATGTATGTTACATGTGTTTGTGCTAGGTACCAATCCTGCCCTAAAGAATCTCATCTTATTTCTGTCAAAAGGATTTTGAGATATCTTAAGGGCACACCTAATCTAGGCCTTTGGTATCCTAGGAATAGAGATTTTCTACTAATAGGTTATTCAGATGCAGACTTTGCAGGTTGCAAAGTAGATAGGAAAAGCACAACAGGCACCTGTCAATTTCTAGGAGGAAGATTGGTGTCATGGAGCTGTAAGAAGCAGACTAGTGTGGCAATTTTCACAGCTGAGTCTGAGTATGTTGCTGCAGGAAGTTGTTGTGCACAGCTGTTGTGGATACAACATCAGTTAGAAGATTATGGTATTCATGTAAGTAGAACTCCATTATTATGTGATTCTACTAGTGCTATTTCTATTGCTCATAATCTTATTTCTCATAGTAGAACAAGTATATAGAAATAAGATACCATTTTCTTAGAGATCATGTAGAGAAATAAGATATTTCTTTAGAATTTGTTAATACAGATTTACAAATTGCTGACATGTTCACTAAGTCATTAGATGAAACTAAATTCAATAATTTCAAAATAGAATTAGGAATGTTGAGCATAAATTAGTTTAACAAATTTGGCTAAGTAAAATTGTGTCGACACAAAAAGTTATCTGTGTTGACACATAGTGGTTGGTGTCGACACTCCAGGAAAGTGGTGTCGACACATCTAGAAAAAACGTGTTGACTCTTCAGAGAAGTTATGTTGACACATCCAGAAGTTATGTCGACATTTAGAATCAACACACAGATTTCGTCGAGCGTAGAATCAACTGATCGTCGAGAGCAGAATCGACACATATCATCAAGCGCAGATTTAACAACACTTCGTCGACCACAAATCGTCGACTTCAAGGGTTCTTCGTCGAACATGACCAAGACAAATAGAATTGTTGTCGACATATAAAAGTCAACACTTCTGTCGAGACATTAGAAGTCTGTGTCGACATATTTCAACTGTGTTGAAACATTAAGAGAATTTTGACGTGCCTTTTGAACTTCATTATTTAGAAGGGTATAAATAGGTCAACAACAAATCATGTCGACACGCTCTCCACATTTTTCGATAACAAAACCTTGTGTCGACAAATTCTCTCTTCTCAATCCAAGATTTATCACAACCCCAATGGCGCCAAAGTTTGAAGATAACGTCAACGAAGGCTAGGAGCTGGTTCGCAATGCTTTTGATAATGCAGAACTCGAGATTAAAACAATAGTAACCCTAATTGCAGAAAATGGTTTGGAATTTCTAGTATCCGAACCTACAAAGATATGGAAGAAAGAAATACTGGAATTCTATGGCGCAGCTACTTTAGATTCGACTGGACTTAAGATCAAATCTATAGTTCAGGGAGCTAAAGTTAAACTTACGTTGAATAGCTTGAGAAAAACTCTTCAACTCCCAAGAACTCAAGAAGAAGAAGAAGAAGAAGTACCCTCTACCAAGACCAGGGAAGCACTTCAGTGGTGTGGATTGGATCCCACCATGAAGATGGGATCTGTAATGAACAGGAAAGGGATGAATCTGCAAGGAAAATTACTTTCTAAAGTGGTTGGAAAGGTCATTCTCTGCAAGCCAGGGGGACATGATAGGGTTTCGGCCTATATATTCATCCTGATGACCAGGATTATCTTCAGACTGAACACAGATTGGTCTACAGTAATCTTTGAAAAGATTAAGGAAGGCATCAAGAAACCAAATCTGGTAAGAATCATGAGTTTATACTTGGCTGGAACAATTCCAGAAGTAATGGAACAGATTATTGGTTCTAAGATCAACCACATGAGAAGAATGGATATAAGGATAATCTCCAGATGGGATAGAGTCCTAACAAAGGACATGCCTGATGAAGAGAGGCCAGAGATTCCTGAAAAATCACCTGCTCATGACATTAGACATGATGATCAGATGTAGGGGGATCCTCATCTTGAGGAAGTGTCAACACATTTAGAAAGTGACATGGCTACTCAAACTATTCTTGAGGTAATCCAAAATATTAATAAATCAATTGTCAATAATGAGGATGAAACAGTAACTGAGCCTTTAGTTGATGTTGACCAGACCACTCAACTAAACAGTCAAGCACAAGATGTTATCATGAAGGATACATCTACAACTGTTGATGCTCCTGAGTTGGTGGTGCCTCCAGTCCAACCTCAACAAGAGTTTACCCTTGAAGAGTTGTTCCCTGATATAGAGCAAGTCAGGACTGAGGGGGTGGAGCAAGGGACTCAGGGGGAGCAACCTAGGAACTGTCTCCTAGTCCTCAGAAAAGAGTTGATATACCAAGTACCTCAGCTTCTGAAGATGAAACATAAATTCAAGCAAAGAAGAGAAAGCTGATGGTTTTCAAAAGAAGAAGCCAAAGCTATAAAAGGGCATTGCAAACTGCTCCACAATCTGCCTCAGCCACTGATTATAGTTCCTTGTTGGTCTCTTTGCAAGTTAAGTTAGATGAACAAAGGATAGTCATGGAGAAATATATGGATGAGACCCATAAAGATCTGCAATTCTCCGTGGCTCAAGATATTAAATCCATAAGATTTGAAGTAAATCAGAATAAGAGGGAGATGACAGATTGCTTCCATAAAGGAGGTAATGCTGTAGTTTTTCTGGCAAAACAACAAGACGTCATAAAGACTCAAGTTGATGATATTGCTGTTAAGCAAGGCTATGTCCTAGAAAATCAACTAAGAATGAATGACAATCAGACTGAATCACATAATGTGATTGTTACAGAATTAAAGAATACTGCTACTGCCTAGACTGAGGCAAGGGTTAAAACCAAGTCAGATTTTGATAAGCAATTACAGGAAGAACTAGCTGATGTACAAACAACTATTAAGAATTCTCAAAAGATCATTTCTGATCAGCTACTGAAACTAAGGTCATTTTATAAAGATGGTGTTAATTATCTAGATGTCCAAGTAAGATTTCAGAAAGATGACCTCAGAGATCATATTGAAAGAGAAGTCATAAAGGGGGAGAGAGTGTTAGTCAAAGTAGGCTCCGATCATGGTAAATGGATATCTAATAGCATTAGATCCACCCTTGGATATCCACCCCTATGTGATGATGATAATGTAGCTGAGTCAGGTGTGCAACCTTCTTATTTTGAAGGTGATCAACCTGAAGTTGCTCAGGTCATTTACCCTCCAGCAGATTTTGATATGATTCAGCAAAAAGTACAGTCAACGTATAGTCCTCCACAGGAGGTTGACAATATTATTACTGAGAAAGTAGAAATGTCAGGGGCTGGCGAGGAAGCTTAGAAGGAAGCTCTATTGTCTAAGAAAAGGTTCAGAGAACAGGCTGAATTGAAGCCTGATTTTGAGCAATGGAGCCCTACTTCCAGGAATATTATATTGACTGCTTGGAAGGCTATGAAGGACAAGACCCATGATAGGGGCAAATGGTACACTGAGCAAGAATTACAAAAGCATGAAGCTAGGCAGGAAGCCATTCTATAATATAGAAGAAAGGCAAAAGCTGGGAAGCTACCTCCTAATGCTCAGGAGCCTAGCAAATACCTCTCAAAGCCTTTTCATTATTTTGAAAGGCAAAGGATAAGGGCTGAAGAACAAAAGAAGAAAGATCTGAAGGACAAAAATGCCAGCTGAAGATACTGAAGCTCCAGTACAAGTCAAGATCCAGTCAGGCAAAGACATAGTCATCAAGGAGCCTGATCATCCTTGAATAGATTAACTAGATTTTACAACATTGTAATCTTTAGGTTTAAAAATCTATGTAAACTATTGTTAAGAAACTTTTGAAAGTTTAAACAAAACAATGATTAATGTTCATTATGTTTGCATCATTATTCTGTGATGATATTTTATACATGTTTTGTTTATAAGTTACCCTGTCATGTAATGTTTTTATACATCATAATGTGTGTTTATTATGAATGGTGTATATCATTGACTAAGGGTTATGACTTCTCCAAATATGAGGATATTGTTGGGTACATTGGAAAATGTGTACCAGATTTGAAGAAGCCTCATCTTACTCAATGATATGCATCAAGGTGTATTTGATGTTGTTTTGAGTTTATATGTGCAGGTTAAGAAAATGCAGGAATGCAGAAAAAGTTTCTAAGTCCATGAGTCGACACCAGAAGAAGTTGTGTCGACACTTATGAAGGCTTGTGTCGACACTGGATAAAAGCTGTAAGACCCCCCTCCCCCTTACCAAGGAGGGCTACCGGATCTTATGCCCAGAATCGTCGTCTTACGGTGGCACTAACTCACGGGTTAGTCGACACCGCAACACGCCGATTCTGCCGGCTAGTACGATCATTTAACCTGTAGGCCAATATGAGAAGAAAAGAAGCAAAACAGTATATGAATCCATCAGTCCACCAGCCACATAGTACAATCATAAATAGAATGAAAAGTACATCAATATAGTCCACAGAAGAGTACAAGAAAGAGTAAAAAGGGCTTATGCCCAGTATATCAAAATCACTCTCTCTCAAATAAATAAATGCGGAAGCTATACTAGAACATCAGATCTCGTCCCACCTGAGGACGCACAGTAGTAGTAGTAGCCTGCTGAAGCGGTATCTGCTCCTCATGTCCTGCCTCCTCGACGTGCTGGTGCTCCATCTCCGCGGGCTCCTAAAAATAGTTGGTCACCGACCATTAGTCAAAAAGACTAAGTCGTTTCCTCCGCACCTCGCCCCGCAGCTCCTAGGCACCGAGCGGGAGGACGAAGCGGAGGACAACAAAGGGGTAGCAAAGTGGAAGCAGGTGACAGAATCTAACTAGAGTTGTAATAAGTAGATGTTGTTCTAGTCTAGCAGTTCTAAGTATGGTACAAGTAGTAAGTAAGAGCAGTGCAGTAAAGGAAAGTAAAGGCAGTAGTAAAAGTAAGTAAATAACTAATCTACCACTATACTATCATCACAAACGTACCCTAACTTATATAAATGCTCATACTGGTGTAGGGATGTTTGTGAGATGGACGTGCTTACGCTAACGGCGGGTACCCATCACAGAACATAGAAAAAATAGGAGAGTGCTCCGACCAAAAGCGAACGAAAAGGGGTCGGTTGGCTCTCAAAATACGGGACTCGATACAACGTCCTTAGGACCTACTCTCCAACAAGCACACGACTCGCGCCTAGCCGGACTCGATACCACGACCTTAGGACCTACCTCTCCAACAAGCACACATCTCACCGCACCTACACAAGCATCTATTCTTTTCACAATAAGCCGTCAATCGCAGCAAAAATATATTTAGGAGCGGCGGTAAACGATAAGGAGGGATCAAGAACAAGTTGAGATTAACTCCCTTGTTAGCACCAAAGCGTGCCCAATCTTGGAGAACAAGTCAAGGCTTGGCCTAGTTTGTTCTCTAGCGGATCTTCAATCCGGAAACAAGAGGGTCAATAACAACGTTCGATTCAGATTTGCAAGCGAAAAACACTTTAAAATCGCGGAAAAGACGGATGAATAACCTCCACAAAATTCTCACAGCAAGAAACACAAAGATAGGGAGAGATTACCCAACAAGAAGAAGATCACACAATATTTGTGGGAGAATCACTCTCTCCACGGTTCCACCGGTTTCACACCGAAGGGGCTGCTTCCTTCTTCCACGGAGTCGCACCGAGAGAAGCCACGCCGGAGTCGCACCGAACGGGGATGGAGGAGGCAAGGCTTGGCTTCACACCAAAGGGGAGGAGGTGGCTATGGCTTTCCACCATGGTGGCCGAAATTCCTCAAGGGGGTTTCTTTAGGTTTCTTTTTCCAATGCATAACTCATCATAATAGCCTCCTTTAAATAGGAGTTACAAAAGAGATCCAACCATCCATGATGGAGATGAAATCTCATCCATCCGGGCGGTTACATACACACCAAGGGTTTAATAGCACACCAACATGAAATAAAAAATAATACAAGCCAAATGTTTTAAGCAATAAAATAAAACTAAGTAGAATTATTAAGCAAGCTTTGCGCGCCGCGGACGGAGGTTGTATCGCAGCTTTCCGTTAGCGTCCGTGGCGTTGTCATGACGCCGCAAATCTTTAACTTGTTGCGCCGCAGCAACCGGGTCATCATCAGGAAGTGTTGGAGGGGCCGCAGCAACCGGGTCATCATCAGGACGTGTTGGAGGGGCCGCCATCAATCCTCCCCCACTCAAATCGCGCATCTCCGATGCGTGGGCTGATAGAAAGCGGCGGAGAAGCTCGACATCCAAACGTTGAAGCTCTGTCGCGAGTACCCATGAGTCGTCCGACGGTGGGCGGTCACGCCAACGGATGAGGAAGCGGTAGGTAGTACCGTCAGGAGTAGTAAGTGGCTCAGCAGCGAGTATCATATCTGGATGGAGAAACATCTTGGGAAACCTGGGGAAACATGTCAGCAGTAGGAATAAAAGAAGGCAACGTACCATCCGATGTTATACCTGCGGGGACCGGAGGAGAGAGATCATCCAAACTACCACTCCCCAACCCATTAGAAATTTCAGTGGAGGGAGAAGACGACAAAGAAACCAACTCTTGAGGGCGCAACAAACAACGTCAAATCCGAGACATTAAAAATAGGGGAGATACCCCATTCAGCAGGCAAATCCAAAACGAAAGCGTTGTCACCTAGCTTCTTGATAATCCGAAAAGGACCGGCGCGTTTTGGAGCTAACTTTTTAACGGTGCCAGTTGGCATTCGTTCGGGAACTAACCGTACTAAAACCAGATCGCCGACCTTAAAGTGTGACACCTTCCTATGTAGATTAGCGTGCGCTTGATAAGACTCATATTGAGCAGTCAAGGTAGCTCGTATACGTGCATGTAAGTCGTGAATATGTTGGGCGAAGGATTGTGCAAATGACTTGTTTTGTATGTGGGAGGTAAGGGGACCAAGTCAAGTGGCACAGGGGCCTTATACCGTGGACAATTTCATTCGGAGACATACCCGTGGACCGATTTTTAGAATTATTGTAAGCCAGTTGTGCATGTGGAAGCAGTAAATCCCAAGTGCCTTTATGGTCGCTCACGAGACATCGAAGAAGATTTCCTAGGCTCCGATTGACTACTTCGTCTGGCCATCAGTTTGTGGGTGATAAGCCGCGGAGAATAATAATTTTGTGCCCATAAGAACCCACAAGGTTTTCCAAAAGTAGCTAGTGAACTTGACGTCCCTATCTGAGACAATAGTCTTCGGAACGCCACGATGACTAACGACGTCTTTAAAATACAGTTTCGCAATGTGAGAGGCGTCGTTGGTCTTACTACAGGGGAGGAAGTACGCCATCTTGGAGAACCTATCCACAACAACGAGTATAGAATCATGACGTCGCAGGGTGGGGGGAAGGCCTAATACAAAGTCCATGCTCACGTCTTCCCACGGGACGGACGGAATAGGTAGCGGAGTGTATAAACCTACATTGGACTTAGTACCTTTAGAAACTTGGCACGTACGGCAACTGCTCACAACTTTCCCAACCATCGCCTTTAGTTTAGGCCAAAAGAATTTCTCCTCCACGAGCGTTATCGTTTTGTCTCTGCCAAAGTGGCCACTCAAGCCACCACTATGTAACTCCCAAATGATGTGGAGTCGCAAAGAGGAGTGGGGGATACACAATTTTCCGTGTTTGAATAAGTATCCGTCTCTAAGTGAATAGGTCGTGATGGTCGTGGGAGAGCTATCCTGGGCAGATAAGTATGGCTCCTGAAAATCAGGGCATGTGGCGTATCATCCTTTATGCGCTCGAACCCTACCACGTGGACTTGCATGGAGGAAAGTAAGAGGGTGAGGCGACTGAGTGCATCGGCAACTCGATTGTCGGTCCCTTAAGGTGCTTGAGAGTAAATGTGTATTCTTGCAAGAAGGATACCCATTTAGCGTGGCGCGGGCTGATTTTGTGCTGACCATTGATGAATCGCAACGCTTCATGATCAGAGAGGATCACGAACTCCTTATGAAGGAGGTAGTGCCTCCAATGATGCAAACATCTAATGACCGCATAAAACTCCCTATCGTAATTGGAATAATTTAATTTGGCACCCGCTAACTTCTCACTAAAATAACTAACCGGGGACCTCTTGACTCAAGACACCTCCAATCCCTACGCCAGATGCATCACAAGTAAGCTCGAAGACCTTGGTGAAGTCAGGGAGACGTAACACCGGTGCTTCGGTCATAAGCTCCTTAATACGATGGAATGCAAACGTGGCGGATTTGGACCATGTGAATTCTCCTTTCTTCATGCAGTCCGTAATGGGTGCCATAATGCTACTAAAATCACGTATGAAACGACGATAAAAGGTAGCTAACCCGTGGAAACTACGCACCTCACGAAGGCTAGGGGCTCGGGCCAGTCTCTAATCACTTGAACCTTTCCTGGGTCAACACGAATTCCTTCAGAGCCAACTATATAACCTAAGAATTCAACCTCCGAAACATAAAACGTGCATTTCTTTAGATTTAGATATAAGGTTTCAGTCCTTAAGGTGGAGAGGATACTTTGATGTGAGAGAGGTGTTCGGCGGGGAGGTACTAAACACTAGGATGTCATCAAAATACACTACAACAAACTTCCCCATATATGGCCTAAAGATGTGCGTCATCATCCGGGAGAAGGTGCTGGGGGCATTGGATAGCCCAAAGGGCATCACAAGCCATTCATACAACCCGTCCTTAGACTTGAACGCCGTCTTCCACTCATCCCCTCTCGGATCCTGATTTGGTGGTAACCACTCCGTAAGTCCAGTTTTGAGAAGATAGTGGCACCTGATAGGACATCAAGAGATCATCTAGTCGCGGAATTGGAAACCTATATTTTATAGTAATTTGTTGAGAGCTCGGCTATCAACACACATGCGCCAGGTGCCATCCTTCTTAGGGGCAAGAAGAGCGGGGACAGCACATGGGCTCATACTCGTCCTAATAAATCCCTTATTTAACAACTCCTCTATCTGGGTTTGTAACTCTATGTGGGCAGTTGGATTAAGCCTATAGTGTGGTTGGTTGGGTAAGGACGATCCGGGGATAAGGTCTATTGCGTGTTGTATATCTCTAAGCGGTGGTAACGACGAAGGCAACTCCTCCGGGTATACATCCCTAAACTCATCCAACAATACCCGTAGCTCTCGGGGTAAATCTTCCAACACGCCACCGTCAGTTTTTTCACTCAGAAGTACAAGAGCGTACATTATTCCCCCAATAAAGGGATCCTTCACAAATTCTTCCTACCAACTAAACTCAAGGCTTTCCTCTCAACTGGGATGGTGGTATCCTTAGCCAACACTACGGCTCTTTTGGCACAGTCGGTCTCAAGGTGACGATCTTGCCATTGAATTTAAACTCATAAGTGTTGGCACGACCATAGTGCGTCACATCACGGTCATATAGCCACGGGCGGCCTAATAACACATGACAAACGTCCATTGGTAGGACGTCGCACCAAACCTCATCCGTGTAGGATTTGAAAGACAGGGGGACTAGGCACCGTTGGGTAACCTTAATAGTAACCTTACTAATCCAAGCGACCTGGTAGGGGGTCGGGTGCGGCTCGATGGTCAAGGACATACGCTTAACGGCATTCTCAGAAACGGCGTTACGCAACTACCACCATCAATAACTAATTTGCAAAGTTTTTTCTCCACTCTTAAAGATCAGGGAAAAGATGCTCGTCCTCTTCCAGTCGTCTACAGGATGAGGAGTGGTCAAAATGCAACGCATCACCATAAGGCGATGATCGTCCTCCAAGTCACTAGGGACTCCGTCAGGGTCGCTCTCCTCTTCGGCCTCATGGACATAGTCGTCAGGGTCGGTAGTGGACTCTAGTAAGGCTATGGCCTTCGTCTTGGTGGGGCATTCATAGGCATAGTGGCCCTGAACACCGCATGAGTAACAAGTGGTGTTAGCCTTGCTAACCTTTCCAACGGGGATACGCTCACTAGCGGGGTTCTTGGTATTTCTCGCGGTAATCACAACGGATTTCGACTCGGAGGATCTAAATTTTCCTTTATCAGGAAAAGTGGAAGAAGATGCCCCAGCGGTGGACTTATTCTTTGCATTAGAATAACGGGAGTGAGCTTTAGATGCTAGGTTCTTTTCAATGTCCAAGGCGGCATTGAAAGTCGTATTCAAGTCCGTGTGACCATAACGCAAGAGTTTCCGCTGAATGTCGGGGTGAAGTCCCTTTCGAAATCTAGATAAGGTTACTTCGGGGATCTCTCGAAGGTCACATCGTACCATACGGTCCTTAAGTTCTCCCATATATTCAGCAACGGACATTGAGCTTTGCCGAAGGGTGGCAAGCTCATCGAACATTTGCGTCTGATGGTACGCGGGAACGTACTGATCGGTTAGCAGGTTCTTCATAACAGCCCATCCAATGAGTGGGACCCCGTGCCCAGCTCCTAACCTACGTTCTTCATTCAGCCAATAGGTTTTGGCACGTCTCATTAATTTCATCCTGGCAACTTGAACCTTTTGGGGGTCCGTGAGGTTGTGTCATTCGAAATAACACTCCATGTCTATAGCCCAATGGAGGAAGATCTGGGGATCTCTCATGCCATCATAGGTGGGGGCATCTATCTTGATAGCGCTCGTGATATCAAAGCCTCGCTCGGGGCGGGGTTCTCGAGGGGGCATACGGGGAGAGTTTCCCTCAGAATCCGAATCAAAGTTCGGTTGGTGCCGGTTGGGCTGCCCAGCATTAACGGGAGGTGGGGGTGGCCTTGCTTGATTTTGTAGGATCTGGGCTAAGGCGTTCCTAAGCTCTGTCATTTCGGCACGAAGACCTGCTATAGCCTCGGTGTTGGGATCACCATGCTCGTTCGCAGCCATCCTAGACGTAGACGGGGTTGCGTACTCCGTTCCTAGCCTTGTGCGCATTCAGGTTTAGGGAGGCCCCGGGCAAGATGAATTTTCCTAGGACGGAAGCTATATTGAAAATAAGATATTTTTATATACTCCCGATGAGAATAACACGTAGATCGTTAAAAAAAATTTTCTTTGAAATTTTGCTGAAAAATAAAGTTTTCAGCCCGCTATTTGCAGACCACAGAAAATATTTTTTTGGAGTTCTAACGATCGGATCTCTAACAAGGAACGCAGAGAGGATGTTTGCAACGTGAAAGTTGAAACAACCTCCCTCTGATACCAAATTGGTGTAGGGATGTTTGTGAGATGGACGTGCTTACGCTAACGGCGGGTACCCATCACAGAACATAGAAAAAATAGGAGAGTGCTCCGACCAAAAGCGAACGAAAAGGGGTCGGTTGGCTCTCAAAATACGGGACTCGATACAACGTCCTTAGGACCTACTCTCCAACAAGCACACGACTCGCGCCTAGCCGGACTCGATACCACGACCTTAGGACCTACCTCTCCAACAAGCACACATCTCACCGCACCTACACAAGCATCTATTCTTTTCACAATAAGTCGTCAATCGCAGCAAAAATATATTTAGGAGCGGCGGTAAACGATAAGGAGGGATCAAGAACAAGTTGAGATTAACTCCCTTGTTAGCACCAAAGCGTGCCCAATCTTGGAGAACAAGTCAAGGCTTGGCCTAGTTTGTTCTCTAGCGGATCTTCCAATCCGGAAAACAAGAGGGTCAATAACAACGTTCGATTCAGATTTGCAAGCAAAAAACACTTTAAAATCGCGGAAAAGACGGATGAATAACCTCCACAAAATTCTCACAGCAAGAAACACAAAGATAGGGAAGAGATTACCCAACCAAGAAGAAGATCACACAATATTTGTGGGAGAATCACTCTCTCCACGGTTCCACCGGTTTCACACCGAAGGGGGCTGCTTCCTTCTTCCACGGAGTCGCACCGAGAGAAGCCACGCCGGAGTCGCACCGAACGGAGATGGAGGAGGCAAGGCTTGGCTTCACACCAAAGGGGAGGAGGTGGCTATGGCTTCCACCATGGTGGCCGAAATTCCTCAAGGGGGGTTTCTTTAGGTTTCTTTTTCCAATGTGTAACTCATCATAATAGCCTCCTTTAAATAGGAGTTACAAAAGAGATCCAACCATCCATGATGGCGATGAAATCTCATCCATCCGGGCGGTTACATACACACCAAGGGTTTAATAGCACACCAACATGAAAATAAAAATAATACAAGCCAAATGTTTTAAGCAATTAAAATTAAACTAAGTAGAATTATTAAGCAAGCTTTGCGCGCCGCAGACGGAGGTTGTATCGCAGCTTTCCGTTAGCGTCCGTGGCGTTGTCATGACGCCACAAATCTTTAACTTGTTGCGCCGCAGCAACCGGGTCATCATCAGGAAGTGTTGGAGGGGCCGCAGCAACCGGGTCATCATCAGGACGTGTTGGAGGGGCCGCGCCATCACATACAAATATATAAGTTAGGGTTTCCAGGAAATTTAACTTATCATATAAAAGAGCCCATACTAATTTATATGATAAGGATCTATGAAGCGTATGACCTAATATGAATGAATGTTATGATGCAATTTTATGCACAGGCAAGTGCAACTCACACACAACGACTCTGTTATCACAGACCTTTAGTTCCCACTTTTTGAGAGCTAGCATCACTCTCGGGTACCACCGTTGTGGCTACGGCAGCAACGGAGTGGGCGTCTCCGCTTCTAGACCGGTATGCACACTACCAAGCCTTAGACCCCTCTCATACGCCTCTGTACACGTCCAAGGTGCACTCTACAGTCTCGCGTACGTACTTTGCTGACAAACCCGTCAGTCTTGTTGGGTCGGATGTGTGTTATCGTGGATCGTCCTCCAAACCGCAGTGTAAAACAACCCACTGGCCCCTCTAACTCTCACAACTGCCTGGTGCACCGTACTGCCATCGGTGTGACGAACGGCCAGTACCGCATGCCCCGCCACGATATTTATGCACATGCAAGTAATTCATTCCGAGCCTCCCGCTCGCAGGACCAAACCCGTCCTGAGTCCCTCAAACCCAAACCCGAGTGAGAACGCACATTAGTGTCTTTATACCAACTCCCTCAGACCCCAAAACGGGTGAGAACGCACATTAGTGCCTTTATACCAACTCCCTCAAACCCCAAAACGGGTGAGAACGCACATTAGTGCCTTTATACCAACTCCCTCCAACCCTAAACGGGTGAGCATATATCATGAAACTCTCCAACCCAACGCGGGCGAGAAGGTACAACAATGTCCTAACCTATTAGACTACTCTTGTCTACGGGTTATTATACTTACACCATGTCCTATTATTACCCTAAAATGTGATCTTCCAAACCTTAAGGCATCTTGCCCCTAAATATTTATCCTAGGGTGGTATGGGCTAAGGGAACTACCCTATGAATTCTCATAATTTTTCTTGGCCAAATAGTCCTTTAATTAAATCTTTTAAATTAACTACTAGGTCACTTTACACATGAAGTAGTGTGATTTAACATCCACTGACCTAGGTAATTTTTACTGAGTTGTATAATGGCAAAATATTGCTGTCTACAGAGTTTCATAATTTTTCTTTAATTATTTATTCTCATTTCTTATTTAATACCAAAATCACATAAATTCCATTTTCCAAATGAAGTATAGGCAATATGTAATCCAAAATTCAAGCAAAAATTACAGAACATTTAAAACACTAATTTATGACTATTGGCAGAGCCTCATCGATTTTTATGGTGTAATGGCCTATAAAATTCCATTATAACGTATTTACCAAAAATGTCATTGTATTAATTTAACAACTAACAATACATCCATTAATTCTGAGAAATTTATACAAAACTAATAATACCATTTTATAGCAGTAGAATAAATTCCAAATTTTTCTGAGCTGCATATCCATCATTTCAAGAATTAAATGAAATAAGGGTAAAATGGGAAATTTAAGATATCTAATCCAAGAGCTATTCAAAACAGAGGGATCATATTTTTCCTAAGTCAAATGTAACCTTATCTATGCCTTGGCAAAATTTTAGGATTTGTGCTTGATGAAAACCTATTTTCCAATTTTATTTCCAAAATAGCTATATTTAAAATAAATTCCAATAAATGGAATTTTTGATTCCAAAAATTTCATGATTAATTTGAGGGATGAAATTTACCCTAATGAACCACTGTAAATAATTCCAAGATCTTTGCATGCCACCATTGGGCTGAATACACCATATTTGAAGTTTTGATATTTGCACACCAAGGCAAAACATGAACTAACACATGCAAGTGGATTCTCCAACATGCAGTGAACCCAAGGTTCTGAAATTTTTATCATGCACCAAGTATGTCCCCATTGACCTACCACCAAGATTTGGGACCATGGGGAGGTGTAAAACTCCATATATTTCACTTATTTATATTTTAATATTTTGGCAAAAACTATAGGACACTTTTCTCTAAAAATTCCTAATTTTTGGCAGGGGCTAAGTATGCCCTGTAACATCCCGCCTTTTATTGGGCCACCAGAGCCTTAGTGGGCCCAATAAAAGTGGCTCGAACCCTACCCATGACCCGGTGGGAAATAACCCTAAGCGGGAAATAGAGCTAGAGAACTCTGAATTGAGTTCTGTCAGTTCCTGTGGCCTCGTATAGTCAATACGAGCGCATCGGAACTCGTTCAGTTGGACTCCGAGGTCTAACGACAATTTTACACATTTCGACCATTTTAGCGCGCTGCGACGCGCAAATTTCGGACTTTCGTCAAACGGACTCCGATTCAACCCCAGTCAGTGGCGTTAGACTCGTGTGGTCAATACGAAGTCAACGGAAGTCGTCCCGGTCAATTTCGATGACGATTGGTCAACCCGTGGTCAAATCAAGCGTAGTTGTGCACCGAAAAGCGTGCGCACACCGATTATGACACGACCCCCGAACTTTGACCCGACCTCGACGACTTGGACCCACTTTGACTTTTACCAGCAAGGGGGACCCACCATATGGTTGACTTGGTCAAACCCTCCTAAAATCTATTTTTTGGATTTTTCTCCAAGTGAGGGTCCAACCTTCTCTCCAAAAGGGGATGACCCATACTTCCCCTCACTCTCCATGGGCCCCCAACCATCAAGCCCCTAACCTAAAGCAAATGGAGGCCCACCTACTCCTTCTCCCACTCTCCCCCTCTCTTTCTTCACCATGGAGGCCCAAGCCCATGAGGCTTTTCCCTATCCCCACATGGGGAATATGTGGCACCTCCAGCTGTCCTTGGACAGCTGGAGGGTGGTGATTAATCCCTCCCTAGGGAGGGATTAATCCCACATTGCCAATGGGACGGAAGCTCCCCCTCCCCCTCCCTATAAAATGACCCCACCCCCCTCACTTTCCCTCATACCTCTCAGAGCAGCTCCCTCCCCCTGCTTTCCCTTCTCCCCCCCCCCCCCTCTGTCGGAGCTCTGGTGGCCGGAAAAAGCCAACCCAAGGAGCTCCTCCCCCTCCTCCACCACCTTGAGCCATGTCCGACCAAGCCGGCCCCTCCCGAGCCCACCAAACTCAGGTGGAAGCCTTCTCCCTCCTCCTCCATTTTGGACGTCCTGCATGGCACTCCCGGCGGCCGGAGCGCCGCCGCCGACATCCCCCTCTCCTCCCGTTCAAAAAAGAAGAAATAGCTCCGGCGGCGGCCGGCGGCGGCAGGCCGCCGGACCACCGCCGGAGGGAGCGCCCACCACGGGCAGGGTTGGCCAGGTGGTGGAGCCACGGCCGGCCAGTGGCCGGCCGGCGGCGGAGAAGCCTCGTAAGGGTGCGGAATGTACAGCGCGGGGGGAGGGGGGGAGAAGATGTACAGGGAAATCATTTATATATATATAATAATATATTATATATATTATATAAATATATATTATAATATTTATAATAAATATTATGATATTAATAATGGGCTGATTTTCTGAGACTAAAATAGGCTCCTATGGAATAAAATGTTGAACATGAAAAATGATCCACTTGCTAAGGGCTTCCTCCACAAAAATTTTGAGAATTTTTGGTGTTGATTTGGTATTTTTAAAAGCCCAATTAAACTTTATTTGGCCAAATTAAAGGGCCAAAACTCTTTGAAAAATTATGAAACTTTTTCTATGCTCATTTTATATCCATATAAGGGTTGTATCAAAATTTGAGCTCATGAGGATAAGTTTTGATATTTTTCCCAAAATATGGAAGTCTAGGACCGCGCTCGATATTATTACGCTCGTTTTCTTCGAAAATGAAAATTGGAGCGCGCGACTATCCTCTCTAATTTGAATAAGTTTCATATCGATGAGAGTGGCCGAGGCAAGTGACCAAGCTCCGGGTGTTTCGAGATTTCATGAAAACTGTCGAGCGCCTCGACTCTCGGGCGATTTGGGCACGCTCGGAAGATGAGAGCACGAGTGGTGAGTTATGAATTATTCTTGACGAATAATGAAAGTATAACTCCTGATAAGCCCCAATCCGATTAAGCCGTGGTTAATAAGGCACAACCAACTCATAATCGGATCTTAATAAAAGTGTAACCCAAGGAAACCTTATTAAAAATTGAGATGGAACTAAATCTCTCCTGAGAACGGAGATGGAACTGAAGCCTCATGTATGGAGTGATTGGACTACTAACCATTTTCTTTATGATTATTCCAGTTTTGCACTGGTCCAGTTCCTTTATTCTTTTCAGTTCAGTACTTTCAATTCAGTACTATTCCAGTCTCGTACTGGTCAAGATTATTTCATTACTTTCATTTCAGTACTACTCCAGTCTCGTACTGTTCAAGCTTATTTCAATACTACTTCAGTCTTGTACTGGTCACATTTCTTTCCAGCACTTTAAATAAGCAGCATAACCACCGCACTTGATCTTATCGCAATTTACTTTTATATTCCCGGGTCCTGCTCTGACGAGCAGTTGTTGTTTAGGTTGAGCCTTAGTTGGGGATAACTGGAGTTGAGGTAGTCCTCCAGGTCTAGCCCCAAATAAAGCGCTCCCACGCTCCTTGTCGAAAGTAGAGCAAAGTGTCGATGCCCGAAGTGTAAGCCTAGTAAGGCAGGCCGTCGTAGACCCGATGTTATATTGTTTGCAATTATTTGATTGATTGTAAATTTCTTGCGGTGAAATGGTGGCGGGTCAGTCCCTTCCGCAGACCGTTCGTACCGGTGAGGCAAGGTTGACGACTCAAGGTGACAGGGAGATGAGTACCACGGGTGACCGGCCGTTATATTCCCCGTCGGGTTTTCCTCCGCTGGTCGGCCAAAATAATTCGCCGGATGTCGCTCACATCCAAGAGTACACAAGGTTGTACGTGAGGGCCTGGGGTTGTGCGGTACGATCACCCCCAGAAGTGGCAGGACTGGCCACTATCACCGACGGCCACATCAGTGAGGCCCGCGGGGCTCGCTACCCTGCTGGAACAGAAGCGGTCCAAACTATGTTGACATAGGGTTTGTGTGTGCGGCTATGAATGCCTGTGGTTTGTGTGTGCGGCTATGAATGCCTGCGGTTTGTGTGCGCGGCTGTGAATGCCTGCGATAGAATTCAAGATATGAAAACCTGTTGTGCTGATGAGCTAGTAGAGCCTTGCTATAACCGTTTTATGTTATTGCTGCTTTTTCCGGTTATACTGCACTCTTTTATAAGTGCTCCTAGTTGTTCATATATGAAATGTTGTGATAACCCTCTCTTGCTTCGGCTATTTACTTTTGTTGGGTGGGTGCGTGCTCGTCCCCAGGATGTGGATCCGGGGAGGAGATTTGTTTCCACTTAGCTCTGTGACTAACGTTATTTGATTAACCATTCACAGGAGGTGGAGCACCGTAGTGACCCGCTACCGTAGGAGATTACGCCAGCAGCTAGGCCTACTCGAGCAGATGCACCCCCGCCGTCTCCGGTGTTTAGAGACGTGAGTACCGCCGAGCAGTTTAGAAGAGAGAGTGTGTGAGAGACTTATGTAGTACATGTATAGCCCACGGGCTTTTATAAACGCATAAGGCTTCGGCCCTAGAACCTCTGTATTAATATGATATGTAGTGGTTTCCTGTTAATGCTTCGACTATATTCTGATGGGTTGTGAATGTTATGATTCGAACCACTCAAGACGGCCATTTAGTGCTTGAATAGGGTGGATTGTTTCCCCTATGAGCCCTGGGTAGACGTCTTGGGCCAGTAGTACCCCTCCGGCCCGACCCAGGCAAAAGGTTGGGGGGGTTCTACATGCCCTAATCATGCATGTGCCCAAAATTTGGGGCCATGGTGACTACTGGTTTGACCTGGGCATCCAAATGAATTTCTGCCCTACTCTAGGACCAGTCCTAGTATAAATGTCCTACAGGACTGTACACTACACCAAATCACAACTCTAAGGTGGAAAATTAAAGTAAGACAGTCAGCTATAATTTTCATTGAGAGACAAATTTCTGGAAATGCCTCTAAGAGGCCTAAAAATAACATGCAAAGTGGCTGTAATTATGTGACAGGATCTACACTATTCATTACATTTAATTAAATCATATAATTTGATTTGCACGAATCTTAAAGCCTAAACCGACGGAATCGGTTCATCTTCCCCGATGGATTGACGGCTGCGATTGAGTTTTCCTGGGTGATGTTGGCTGGCGATTTCCGGCCAGCTGAGCCACCACCACCGCCGGCGGATATCGCCACCACCTTCGTTAAGGTGGGGGCTAGCGTTTCCCGGCGGTGGGGCCGCCGGAGTTGGCTCCTCCGGCGAACCCGAGCAAGAAGAAAAAGCCCGGATTTCTCCATTTTCCTCTCATGGCATCGGGCTCGATTGAGCCCGATATCTCCCTAAATGGATCTAGAAATCTAGTACAGGTAGAGGTGAGGTGAAACGCACCTGAATTGGGGCTTGGCTGCGGGTCAGGCGGCGGTTTGCCGTGGTGGTGGTGCGCCGGCGAGCTCCACCCCGAAAGCTTGATTCTCCACCATTCTCCATGATCCAGCACTCGATTTCCACTCCCTTCTACCTCCTGAAGCTGTTGGTGAGGTCTGTTTGGACTGAGGTGGAGTATATGGGGAGGTATTTCCTATGTGAGCTCGGTTGAGCTTTGTTTGCTCCGCCCCTGCTGCCAAGTGGCACACAGCCCCGGTTTTCTGCTGGAAATGGAGAGGGGAGGACGGCCACCTGGTTTTGGGCAGATAAAACCAGCTGATGGGGTGGCCATGTGGCCACCATTCCCTCCCTTTCCATTTTCTCTCTCCTCCTTCCCTTAAAATCCCAATTTTACCCTCTTGCATGTATTCTCTCTCCTGATTTAGGGGGGTAGGACTGGTCTTGTTCACTTGGGCTGGCCATGGGCCAATTTTGGTGGGCTTGGTCCAAGGGAAAATGGCTTGGTCTTCATTTCACTCCTTTAGGTCAATTTGTTGACTTGTTGACTTGGGGAGTTGACTTAGTCAACATGGTGGGTGGGCTGACCTCATTTGATGGAAATGGGTCTAGTGGCACCACCCAACTTGGGTTGGGTCAAGGGGGTGCCCTACTTAGGCTAATTGGGCTTATGAGTGTGGGTTTGACCAAATTAAGCCCAAGGTTGACTTTGGTCAATTGGGGTCAAAGTGTTGACCTAGTGACATGCCCTAGGGTCCACTTAGATTGTCTTTAGGGTTAGGGCAATGTGGTGGGGTCATGGTGTGGCTAGGGTCCCCACTTAGGCTAGTTTGACCTAGTTTGACTATGGTCCTATAGTGGGCCCCACATGGCTACCACCCACTACCTAGGGTCAAACATAGTTGGTCTCCTTAAATCTCACCCATGCCTAACCCAATCTAAGTTGAGGGGTCCAGAAGTAACATGGGATGTTACAAATTCCAATAAAAAAGAAAAATAATTTCGTCCCCGAAATTTAAGTTCGGGTCTACGGGGTTCTATTTGCAAGAATTTTTAAGAAATTTTAAAACATAACTTGAAAGTACCTGATGCGAATAGCTCCGGGTGCTGCTCCAGCATCAGATCCCTCGGCTCCCAGGTGTGCTCCTCCCATCCATGGTTGGACCACAGCACCTTCACAAGAGGGACCTTCTTCTTCCGCAACACTCGGATGGCTGTATCGTCAATCCGGATCGGCTCCAATCTCACTGATCTGTCAGGCTCTACCAGTCCGGCTTGTAGTAGTAATGTGCTGCTCCGGCCGAAGGAGAGCTCTTCGCAAGGAAGAGACATGGAAGACGTCATGTAATGCACCCAACTCCGGTGGCAGCTGCAGTCGGTAAGCCAAGGGGCCGATCCGCTCCAGGATCAGGTATGGCCCCATGTATCGTGGACTGAGCTTCTTGTGCCTCCGCACCCGAGAGACACCGTGTACTGGACGTATCTTCAAGAATACTCTATCTCCAACCTGGAACTCCACCTTCCGGTGTCGAGCATCATAATACTTTGCCTGCCTGCTCTGGGCCTCTAGTAGCCGATCTCTGATCAATCGAATCTGAGCCTCAGTATCCTCTATATAATCAGATCCAAGAGCCCTGGTATCCACATCCTGAACCCATGATAGCGGTGTCCGGCATCTCCTCCCATAAAGTGCCTCGTATGGAGCCATCCTGATGCTAGTCCTGGTGGCTGTTATTATACGAGAACTCAATCAATGGCAGCAGCCTCTCCCAAGGCTTCCCCGTATCCAATATGCAAAGTCTGAGTAGATCCTCCATGGTCCGGATGGTCCGCTTGGTCTGTCCGTCGGTCTGCGGATGGAAGGCGGTACTAAAAGTAAGCCGAGATCCCAAGTAAGCATGCACGGCCCTCCACTCGCTCGAAGTGAACCGACCATCACGGTCCGAAACAATCGTCCTGGGGATGCCATGATATCTGACGTACTGCTCCACAAATAATCTCACCAGAACTGCAACTGGGGCATCCTTTCGAACTGGAATAAACCGCGCTACCTTGGTCAATTTATCCACTATAACCCATATAGAATCATGCCCAGAGTGGGAGCGAGGCAATCCGTGTACAAAGTCCATAGCAATGTCCTCGAACTTCCATTCTGGAAACTGGCAGTGGCTGTAGTAAACCTCCCGGGCTTTTGCATTCTGCCTTCACACGCTGGCAGGTCTCGCAATGGGTCACAAAATCCGTGATCTCCCTCTTCATCTCGGGCCAATACATGGACCTCCGCAAATCTGCCCACATCTTAGTGATGTCGGGGTGCACTGAATATCTCGAGCAATGTGCCTCTCTGAGTATGTCATCCCGGATACTGCCCCCTGCTGGTATGTAGATGCGCCCACGGAACCGAAGAAGATCATCCTGTAGCGTGTAGTCCTCGACCTTGCCCCTCTCTAGGGCACTGAAAATCGGCTGTAATGCAGCATCCAGCCTCTGATGTGCTCGGATGCACTCCTGTATATCATCGTCACTGATCACTGAGCTCAAATACTCTCTATATACTACTGGCTCGGTCTCGGACACCATGGTAATGTGCATGTCCTCCATCATCTGTAGCAGCTCTATAGACATCAATCGGGGCTCCGGTCCAGAAGTGCCGGCCCTCCTGCTCAAAGCATCTGCTACCGTGTTCGCTTTTCCCGGATGATAGTGGATCTTGTAATCATAATCACAAAGGAACTCCAGCCACCTCCTCTGTCTCAGATTTAGGTCCTTCTGTGTATCGATATACTTGAGATTCTTGTGATCTGAAAAGATGTCACAATGAATCCCGTATAAGTAATGCCTCCATATCTTTAGGGCGAAAACCACAGCCCCGAGCTCTAGGCCATGTACTGGATAGTTATGCTCATGCTTCTTCAACTGTCTCGAAGCATAAGCAATAACATGTCCATGCTGCATCAGGACTGCACCCATCCCCTGATAAGAGGCGTCCGTGTAGATCTGGAATCCTTCGCTTCCGGATGGAAGCGCAAGAATGGGGGATGAGATGAGTCGGTCCTTCAGCTACTGAAAAGCCGTCTCACACCGCTCTGACCAAACAAAATCTATGTCCTTCGTCAAGGACGTGAGGGGGAGTGCTATCCTCGAGAACCCCTCCACGAACTTGCGATAATACCCTGCTAGTCCCAAGAAACTGCGGATGTCAGATGCGGTCTTTGGCCGTGGCCAATCCCTCACTGTCTTTATCTTGGCTGGGTCCACTGCTAATCCAGCCCCACTGATCGTGTGCCCCAGGAAAGCCACCTCCTGCAACCAGAACTGGCACTTTGAAAATTTTGCGTACATCTGGGTCTCCCTCAGCCTCTGCAAGACCTGCGCCAGGTACTCCGTATGCTCCTCCTGAGTCCGAGAATATATAAGGATGTCGTCGATGAATACAATCACGAAGCGGTCTAAGAAAGGCTCGAATACACTGTTCATTAGACTCATGAATGTGGCAGGGGCATTCGTGAGCCCAAAAGGCATCACCGTGAACTCGTATAATCCATAGCGTGTACTGAATGCCGTCTTCGGTATGTCCTCTTCCCTGATACGGAGCTGGTAGTAGCCGGATCGCAAATCTAGCTTGGAGAACCAGAAGGCTCCCTGCAGCTGGTCAAATAACTCATCTATCCGAGGCAGAGGATAGGTATTGCGGATCGTTAACCGGTTCAGCTCCCGGTAATCTATGCATAGTCGCAGTGATCTGTCCTTCTTCTTCACAAAGAGAACTGGCGCTCCCCATGGCGATGAACTGGGCCGCACAAATCCCGACTCGACTAGCTCCTGTAGTTGAGTCCTGAACTCTGCTAACTCCCTGGGAGCCATCCTGTAGGGTGCCCGGGACACCGGCCTCGCTCCCGGCACTAGCTGAATCCTGAAATCCAAGTCTCTAGCAGGTGGTAGCCCGGGCAATTTCTCCGGGAATACGTCAGAGAAATCCCGGACCACCGGAATATCTGAGATAGTCGTCTCTGCTCCCACCATCTCGAAGCAGACAAGATAAACTTATTCACCCTGCTCATGGGCCTTCACAGCCTGTACAGAAGATAACAGTAGGTGGCAGATAGGCTGAATACCTTCAATGATAACATGAGAGTCGTCATGCCTTAGCGTGATCCTCCTGGACGGACAATCTATCTGAGCATGGTTCCGATGCAACCAGACCATGCCCAAAATCAAGTCAAAGTCCTGCAGCTTCAGAATAGTTGCTGGCGCCTCAAATGCCTTGCCGCCAATCTCGGCCTCCATATCACAATGTGCAGTGGTCCGCAGCTCTGACCCATCGGGTAGACGCACCCTCATCTCTAGTCCAGGAAACCTCTCCACGCCTTCGAGTCCGTCGATGAAGGCCTCGGATACGAACGAGTGCGAAGCACCCGTGTCGAAGAGAGTATGAGCGGGCTTGCCGCTGATCATAACTATGCCTGAGGTTTGTTTACGTGAAAGTTAATTGTTATCCTATAGTTCCAGGTACTATATATATAATTGAAAATTCAAGAAAATCAATAATTAACTTTAAGTACCCGTGATAACCTCCTCGGGGTTCCTCGGCTCTGTGAGGTCCAAGGCGTATATCTGCTCCTGCTCGCGTCTCCTGCCGTGATATCCCCGGCCTCGGCCTCGTCCTCGGCCTTGTCCTCGGCCCTGCTGTACTGGGGCCACTGGAGGTGGAGGAGGAGGAGGGGGATGGAATCGATGCGGGCACTCCGACCTAATGTGCCCGGGCTGGCGGCATCCGTAACAAACTACCTGTCGGTGGCCTCGGTCATCCTGTCTCCTCGGATCATGCATCTGTAGATGTGGGGGAGCCAATGCTGGAGGAGGCCCCTGCTCCTGCCTGAAGTTGGGACGACGACGTCCCCCACCCTTCCTGTATCTGATAGTCCTGCCTCTCTGAGAGCCCCTGCTGCTCTCTCCTGATGTCGACCCATCAAATGGTCTCTTCCCTCCGGCTCGCACCATCAGCTGGTCAGCCTCCAGCTTCTTCGCCATCTCAATGATCTGCCTAGATGTGCCATGAGAAATGAACAGCAAGGCCTGCCTCAAATCATCCCTGAGGCCTCGGTAGAACCTCTTGGCATACCTCCTATCATCGGTATCCTGAATCCCTGCGAACCTGGCCAAGTGAGAGAACTCTCTCTGATACTCTATCACCGATCTAGTCCCCTGCCTGAGGTTTAAAAACCTCTCCTCCAAGGCATCTCTGTCCATAGCAGAGACGAAGTGCTCCAGAAATACATCGCCAAACTCCTCCCATGATATCTCTGACAGCTCAAAGTCCGCATAAGTAGACTCCCGGACTGATTTCCACCATCTCTTCGCATGAGCCTCTAGCACGGAGGTGGCTAGAGGTACTGCCTCGCCGACTGGGCAACTGATGCATGCTAAGATCTCGTGTATGGCCTCCAGCCATTCTTCCGTCTTCACCGCATCCTCTGTCCCACGGTACGTCGGTGGGGACAGGCTTTTGAATGCACTCAGCCAGCTCGACCCCGGATTTGGCTGTGGAGCCGGGACTTGCTGGGATCTGAAGGCATCCAGAATCGCCGTCAAGGTCTGCCCCATCTCCGTATGTAGGAATGGAGTGGCAGCTGGAGGGGGAGGAGCCACATTTTGCGGCGCGGCGACCTGTGGAGGTTGCATAAAGGTAAGGTTAAAAACAGAACTGGCCTAACTCATTGTACTTCGTGGATCATTTATGTGACTTTTGTACATGGGCACACCACTGCTTCCGCTGCATAGTTTGTCCGCAAACTAATGCTCGGGCGAGGGTGGTTCTATGTTGTGGACTTCTTTCTCATATGATCGTTGTTCAAGTGATACCAGTTTGTAAGACCCCCCTCCCCCTTACCAAGGAGGGCTACCAGATCTTATGCCCAGAATCGTCGTCTTACGGTGGCACTAACTCACGGGTTAGTCGACACCGCAACACGCCGATTCTGTCGGCTAGTACGATCATTTAACCTGTAGGCCAATATGAGAAGAAAAGAAGCAAAACAGTATATGAATCCATCAGTCCACCAGCCACATAGTACAATCATAAATGGAATGAAAAGTACATCAATATAGTCCACAGAAGAGTACAAGAAAGAGTAAAAAGGGCTTATGCCCAGTACATCAAAATCACTCTCTCTCAAATAAATAAATGCGGAAGCTATACTAGAACATCAGATCTCGTCCCACCTGAGGACGCACAGTAGTGGTAGTAGCCTACTGAAGCGGTATCTGCTCCTCATGTCCTGCCTCCTCGACGTGCTGGTGCTCCATCTCCACGGGCTCCTAAAAATAGTTGGTCACCGACCATTAGTCAAAAAGACTAAGTCGTTTCCTCCGCACCTCTCCCCGCAGCTCCTAGGCACCGAGCGGGAGGACGAAGCGGAGGACAACAAAGGGGTAGCAAAGTGGAAGCAAGTGACAGAATCTAACTAGAGTTGTAATAAGTAGATGTTGTTCTAGTCTAGCAGTTCTAAGTATGGTACAAGTAGTAAGTAAGAGCAGTGCAGTAAATGAAAGTAAAGGCAGCAGTAAAAGTAAGTAAATAACTAATCTACCACTATACTATCATCACAAACGTACCCTAACTTATATAAATGCCCATACAAATATATAAGTTAGGGTTTCCAGGAAATTTAGGCTTCACTTATCATAAACGGAGTAAAAGAGCTGCCATACTAATTTATATGATAAGGATCTATGAAGCGTATGACCTAATATGAATGAATGTTATGATGCAATTTTATGCACAGGCAAGTGCAACTCACACACAACGACTCTGTGATCACAGACCTTTAGTTCCCACTTTTTGAGAGCTAGCATCACTCTCGGGTACCACCGCTGTGGCTACGGCAGCAGCGGAGCGGGCGTCTCCGCTTCTAGACCGGTATGCACACTACCAAGCCTTAGACCCCTCTCATACGCCTCTGTACACGTCCAAGGTGCACTCTAGAGTCTCGCGTACGTACTTTGCTGACAAACCCGTCAGTCTTGTTGGGTCGGATGTGTGTTATCGGGGATCGTCCTCCATACCGTAGTGTAAAACAACCCACTGGCCCCTCTAACTCTCACAACCGCCTGGTGCACCGTACTGTCATCGGTGTGACGAACGGCCAGTACCGCATGCCCCGCCATGATATTTATGCACATGCAAGTAATTCATTCCGAGCCTCCCGCTCGCAGGACCAAACCCGTCCTGAGTCCCTCAAACCCAAACCCGGGTGAGAACGCACATTAGTGCCTTTATACCAACTCCCTCAAACCCCAAAACGGGTGAGAACGCACATTAGTGCCTTTATACCAACTCCCTCAAACCCCAAAACGGGTGAGAACGCACATTAGTGCCTTTATACCAACTCCCTCCAACCATAAACGGGTGAGCATATATCATGAAACTCTCCAACCCAACGCGGGCGAGAAGGTACAACAATGTCCTAACCTATTAGACTACTCTTGTCTACGGGTTATTATACTTAGAGCTTTAAGGTTAATCCCAGGACTGCCCCCGGTATTCCCTGTGAAGGGCTCTCAAGGGGCACTAGGAACTGTGTTGGGATTACGCTCAGCTTTCCCTTTCGCAAGGATATTTATTTTAGTTTATGGCTACCCATGTCTCTCCCCAGCTCTCTTTATTGCTCTAGTACAACCCTAGTGACTTAAGGTGTTACCGGGAAACCGACGGTCTTCCGTCGACCCCCACTCCAGTTGCTAACTAAGACTTGCACTTTTGATCCCTCACTAAGACAATTCTACCCACCAGGGTTATTCATGTTGCACTCTCTTATTTCTGTCGATAATCAATCCCCTGGTAACCCCTAAGGCAAGACCTATTTATGTTATATGCAGACCATGTCCTATTATTACCCTAAAATGTGATCTTCCAAACCTTAAGGCATCTTGCCCCTAAATATTTATCCTAGGGTGGTATGGGCTAAGGGAACTACCCTATGAATTCTCATAATTTTTCTTGGCCAAATAGTCCTTTAATTAAATCTTTTAAATTAACTACTAGGTCACTTTACACATGAAGTAGTGTGATTTAACATCCACTGACCTAGGTAATTTTTCCTGAGTTGTATAATGACAAAATATTGCTGTCTACAGAGTTTCATAATTTTTCTTTAATTATTTATTCCCATTTCTTATTTAATACCAAAATCACATAAATTCCATTTTCCAAATGAAGTATAGGCAATATGTAATCCAAAATTCCAGGAAAATTATAGAACATTTAAAACACTAATATATGACTATTGGCAGAGCCTCATCAATTGTTATGGTGCAATGGCCTATAAAATTCCATTATAACTTATTTACCAAAAATGCCATTGTATTAATTTAACAACTAACAATACATCCATTAATTCTGAGAAATTTATACAAAACTAATAATACCATTTTATAGCAGTAGAACAAATTCCAAATTTTTCTGAGGTGAATATCCATCATTTCAAGAATTAAATGAAATAAGGGTAAAATGGGCAATTTAAGATATCTAATCCAAAAGCTCTTCAAAACAGAGGGATCATATTTTTCCTAAGTCAAATGTAACCTTATCTATGCCTTGGAAAAATGTTAGGATTTGTGCTTGAGGAAAACCTATTTTCCAATTTTATTTCCAAAATAGCTATATTTAAAATAAATTCCAATAAATGGAATTTTTGATTCCAAAAATTCCACGATTAATTTGAGGGATGAAATTTACCCTAATGAACCACTTTAAATAATTCCAAGATCTTTGCATGCCACCATTGGGCTGAATACACCATATTTGAATTTTTGCTATTTGCACACCAAGGCAAAACATGAACTAACACATGCAAGTGGATTCTCCAACATGCAGTGAACCCAAGGTGCTGAAATTTTTATCATGCACCAAGTATGTCCCCATTGACCTACCACCAAGATTTGGGACCATGGGGAGGTGTAAAACTCCATATATTTCACTTATTTATATTTTGATATTTTGGCAAAAACTATAGGAAACGTTTCTCCAAAAATTCCTAATTTTTGGCAGGGGCTAAGTATGCCCTAACCATGCATGTGCCCAAAATGTGGGGCCATGGTGACTACTGGTTTGACCTGGGCATCCAAATGAATTTCTGCCCTACTCTAGGACCAGTCCTAGGAGAAATGTCCTACAGGACTGTACACTACACCAAATCACAACTTTAAGGTGGCAAATTAAAGTTAAGACAGTCAGCTACAATTTTCATTGAGAGACAAATTTCTGTAAATGCCTCTAAGAGGCCTAAAAATAACATGCAAAGTGGCTGTAATTATGTGACAGGATCTACACTATTCATTACATTTAATTAAATCATATAATTTGATTTGCACGAATCTTAAAGCCTAAACCGACGGAATCGGTTCATCTTCCCCGATGGATTGACGGCTGCGATTGAGTTTTCCTGGGTGATGTTGGCTGGCGATTTCCGGCCAGCTGAGCCACCACCACCGCCGGCGGATATCGTCACCACCTTCGTTAAGGTGGGGGCTAGCGTTTCCCGGCGGTGGGGCCGCCGGAGTTGGCTCCTCCGGCGAACCCGAGCAAGAAGAAAAAGCCCGGATTTCTCCATTTTCCTCTCATGGCATCGGGCTCGATTGAGCCCGATATCTCCCTAAATGGATCTAGAAATCTAGTACAGGTAGAGGTGAGGTGAAACGCACCTGAATTGGGGCTTGGCTGCGGGTCAGGCGGCGGTTTGCCGTGGTGGTGGTGCGCCGGCGAGCTCCACCCCGAAAGCTTGATTCTCCACCATTCTCCATGATCTCACTCGATTTTCCCTCTCTCCTCCTGAAGCTGTTGGTGAGGTCTGTTTGGACTGAGGTGGAGTATATGGGGAGGTATTTCCTATGTGAGCTCAGTTGAGCTTTGTTTGCTCCGCCCCTGCTGCCAAGTGGCACACAGCCCCGGTTTTCTGCTGGAAATGGAGAGGGGAGGTCGGCCACCTGGTTTTGGGCAGATAAAACCAGCTGATGGGGTGGCCATGTGGCCACCATTCCCTCCCTTTCCATTTTCTCTCTCCTCCTTCCCTTAAAATCCCAATTTTACCCTCTTGCATGTATTCTCTCTCCTGATTTAGGGGGGTAGGACTGGTCTTGTTCACTTGGGCTGGCCATGGGCCAATTTTGGTGGGCTTGGTCCAAGGGAAAATGGCTTGGTCTTCATTTCACTCCTTTAGGTCAATTTGTTGACTTGTTGACTTGGGGAGTTGACTTAGTCAACATGGTGGGTGGGCTGACCCCATTTGATGGAAATGGGTCTAGTGGCACCACCCAACTTGGGTTGGGTCAAGGGGGTGCCCTACTTAGGCTAATTGGGCTTATGAGTGTGGGTTTGACCAAATTAAGCCCAAGGTTGACTTTGGTCAATTGGGGTCAAAGTGTTGACCTAGTGACATGCCCTAGGGTCCACTTAGATTGTCTTTAGGGTTAGGGCAATGTGGTGGGGTCATGGTGTGGCTAGGGTCCCCACTTAGGCTAGTTTGACCTAGTTTGACTATGGTCCTATAGTGGGCCCCACATGGCTACCACCCACTACCTAGGGTCAAACATAGTTGGTCTCCTTAAATCTCACCCATGCCTAACCCAATCTAAGTTGAGGGGTCCAGAAGTAACATGGGATGTTACAAAAGCTGTGTCGATACCTGGAGTCAATTGTGTCGACACTTGGAAAGGCTGTGTCGACACCAGAAGAAACTATGTCGACATACAGAGGCAGTGTCGACACACAGAAAAGCTTAGTCGACATCAACTGTGTCGACATACAGAGGCAGTGTCGACACACAGAATATTTTGTCGACATCAACTGTGTCGACACACAGGACTTGTGTCGACACATAGCAAAGTTTCAACAAAGTTGATTTTTGTGAAGAGAAGAAGTGACTGTGTCGACACACAGAACTAGTGTCGACACATTCTACAAAAGCTGTGTCGAGAAGCAGTGTCAACACCAAGGGAGCTGTGTCGACTCCACCAAGGCTTGTGTCGACACTTAGTCTACTTGTGTCGACACATGATGAAGTTCAGTCTCGACACTTTGCTGACAGAGACAGAGTTTCAAGAAGTGACTGGAAGACTTGACAGCTGCCATAACCAACCGGTCTACTGCAACTGTCAGAGCTGTCAGAAGTTTGTTAGAAATCGGATCAGCCGGTTACCATGGAGGAAGTCTATATAAAGACATTCTCTATCAACAGAAGAGATACAACATACATAGAGAAGATAGATACACTTAAAAAAAAGAAAACAGAAGAAGATTTTCAACAGAAGATCTAAGAAGACATTCTCAAGTGGTGATCTACTCAGAGTTTGTCAAGATAATTCAAAGAAGAATTCAGAAGAATCTTCAGAAGAATTTGGAGAGAGAGAGCTTCATCTATTCAAGTGAATAAAGGGACTTACATCAACAAGTCTCTAAAGTGCAGATTCTGAACCAGGCTGCCAAGAAGAATTCAGATTGATTTCTGAATTTCAAGAAAGAAGCTGATTGAAGATCGACTTCAAAGGAGATCAACCCTACTGTGTTCAGATTCAAGAAGCTTTGAAGAAAGCTAAGACAGGTTGATCTCTGCCATCGGATTCTTTCAAGAACTGATCAAGAAACCTTCCATCCTTTCTCTCTCAACCAGGATGGTGGTTAAATTCAAATTTACATCTATTTTCTGTAGGATCTTTTTAAGATCTGAGTTGTAAGCCTGAATTATAAAGGCTGAGTTGTAGGAGATTAAGTTCTCTGAGTGGTAGGCCTTGTTGAAGGCTGAGGTAGGGCTGAGAGCCTGAGTTATAGGAGATTGTCATCTTTGAGTTGTAGTCCTTGTTGAAGGCTGAGGTAGGGCAGATTGCTGAGTTGTAGGAGTGTGGACTCACTTTGAGTTGTAGGAGCCTTGTTTGGGTTCTGAGTTATAAGATCTACGGATCTGAGGAGAAGGAAAGAAGTTAGGCTGAATCTAGCATACTGCTAGATAGGCGAAGGGGGAAAGTGGATGTACCCAGAACTTGGGGAACCACTATAAATCAGTGTGTCATCTGTGGTTGTGTGTGGTATTGTTATTTATGTGTTGTGGTAGCTGTAGAACTGATTGATTTAATTTGATTATCTGAATTAATATTCTGCCTTAGCATAAAAAGGAATTGCACCTATTCACCCCCCATGTAGGTGTTTAGGAACCAATTCTTTCAGAAACTCATGCATATGCCAAATTAAGGACTTCACATGTCCAAGGAAGAAAGATCGTTACACTTTACGATCGTTTTGGAGCCATGGAAATCTAGCTAGATGAACAGCACCGCAACGGCCTTGCCTCTACAAATCTGGACTCGGCACGCGATTCGGGGCTCTAAAACTCCACCGGCAGCCAGATTCCTCCTCCTCCTCCCTTGCTCTCCCCACTCTCCACCTCTTTCCAAAGAGAGAGAAAAGCCTTAGATAGTGAGAGAGTTATCCTCAACTCATGGCCTTATAACCGCAGGGAGAACTCAGGGTCGTTGGATCTTAATTGGAAGGAATGAACGGCCACAAAAAGCACTGAAAATTACTTTCCTGGGCTGAACACGGCTTGTGACACGCCCGTGTCATAGGTCGTGTACCTTAAGCGGCAAAGAAACCGACTTAACCAGACCAGGACACAGCCGTGTGACATGCTCGTGTCACAGGCCGTGTGCCAGACACGGCTTCAGACACGCCCGTGTCCATCCCGTGTTCAATAGTCTGCCCAAGCACAGAGAAGGACACGGCCCTTGACACGCCCGTGTCATAGGCTGTGTGCCCTACTCTAGG
Organism: Platanthera guangdongensis; assembly: GCA_039583875.1. Classification (NCBI taxonomy): domain Eukaryota; kingdom Viridiplantae; phylum Streptophyta; class Magnoliopsida; order Asparagales; family Orchidaceae; genus Platanthera; species Platanthera guangdongensis. The sequence goes on along the minus strand of CM077153.1, from coordinate 11,252,764 downwards.
ATCGTCGAGCGCATTTCGTCGAGCTCACTCAAGAGAACGTCGAGCGCATAGCAGGACACAGCCTTGGACACGCCTGTGTCACAGGCTGTATCCCCACTCGAGGATCGTCGACCGCATTTCGTCGAACTCACTCGAGAACATCCTGCCAGCACTCGAGTGCAGGACACGGCCATGGACACGCTCGCATCGCCGGTAGTGTGCCTCACACAGAGTAGGACACGGCTTTGGTACACGCCCGTGTCCCAGGCCGTGTTACCTGCCCTTCTCAGCCCAGTCACCCTCGAGATTTAGGGTGTTACAATCCTCCCCTCCTTATAAGAAATTTCATCCCGAAATTTGCATACAGTACCCAGGAGACACTTCACCAAAATGTGTTACAACATTCTTTGTGCAACACAACTGTTATACAAGTTTTAAACAAACAATTCGGGAAACTCAGCACGCATGATCTGCTCCCGCTCTCATGTTAACTCCTCACGGCCACAGTTGTCCCATCGGACCTTGACCATCCCGATTGTCTTGTTCTGCAACTGCTTATCAGCCTTATCCTCGATCCGAATGGGCCTAACCTTCGTCGTTAGCCCAAATTTGATCGGTACACGATCATTCGCAATCACTTGAGCTGGATCTTTTATGGCTTTTCGAAGCACTGAGATGTGGAACACATCATGCAATCCACTCAATTCGTCCGACAGAGCAAGCCGATAAGCAACTTCACCAACTCTTTCCACAACTTCAAATGGGCCAAGATACCTCAGACTTAACTTTTTCAAGCGTCAAATCCTGGACACGCCGCCAGCCGGCATGAGCACAGGGTCAGAGAGGCCGCAGAGGCAGAGCTGGCAGGAGAGGCTAGTAGGGTCGAGCAGCGCCCCAGGAGGCCTACGCACTGGACCTGCAGCACAGACCGGCCCTGACGTAGTCATAGCTATATATCTTAGGCGATAGGAGATATCGGATCTTCCACTGATGTGTATATTTCATATATATATATATATATATATATATATATATATATATATATATATATATATATATATATATATATATATATATTAGTTGGATGATATATATATATATATATGTTTCCCCATGTCGTCAGGAATCTTAGTGGTAGAAGGACACCCTGCCAAAACCCTTTTCGACACAGGAGCGACCCATGCTTTCGTCTCTCACGAATTCATCGCAACGAAAGGAAATGTTATCCGTTCAATCGGACTGTCTATACGAATCCTTTTAACAGACGGTTCAGATATGACATCTACCGAAAAGTGTTCATTCCAGGCTACGCTGGGAGAGGTAAAATTCAAGATCTATGCAACCATCCTAGCAATAACTGGATTCGACATAATTCTGGGAATGGACTGGCTGGTCGAGCACCAAGCACAAATAAACTGTTCCACGTGAGAAGTCCGGCTACAGAATCCAAATGGCCAGAGCGTCGCGTTGACAGGTGTGCCCTCTGTCTCGTGCATTATCTTGACTTCTATGCAGATGGTGAAATCAGTCCGTCAGAAGGACGAAGTATTCCTTATTTATTTCGAGATGGAAAATAAAACACAGGTGCTCGCCAAGGTCCCAGTAGTCCGCGACTTTCCAGATATCTTCCCTGAGTCCCTCCCGGAATTGCCACCCCAGCGAGAGGTCGACTTTCAGATCGAGCTCGTGACCGGAGCACGGCCAGTATCGCGAGCCCCCTACCAGATGGCCCCAAGGGAGCTGACTGAACTAAAGATCCAGCTCCAGGAACTAATAGATGCTGGATTCGTCTGCCCTAATTCCTCGCCCTGAGGAGCCTCGGTACTTTTCGTCGAGAAGGACGGGACTCTGCGATTGTGCATCAACTACAGGGAACTGAATAATCTTACTGTACGCAATTTGTACCCCCTTCCTAGGATCGACGAACTGTTCGATTAGTTGCAAGGTGCTTCGGTATTCTCTAAGATGGACCTGAGGTCCGACTATTACCAGCTACGAATCCGAGAAGAAGATATTCCTAAGACTGCCTTCAGCTCTCGGTACGGTCTTTACGAGTTCCTAGTGATGCCCTTCGGGCTCACCAACGCGCCCTACGCCTTCATGGCCCTGATGAATAGAGTCTTCGAACCCTTCTTAGATCACTTCGTCATCGTCTTCATAGACGACATCCTAATCTACTCGAAGACAAAGACGGATCATACTCGGCACCTGCAGATGGTGCTATTAAAGCTCTGGGAGCACTCTCTCTTCACCAAATTCAGCAAGTGTGAATTCTGGATAGAAGAAGTTGGATTCTTGGGCCACACGATAAACAAGGAGGAGTGGCAGTAGACCAAGCCAAGATCCAGGCAGTACAAAATTGGCCGCCGCTCAGGACGGCTGTGGATATCTGGAGTATCCTCGGCCTTGCCGGATACTACAGGAAGTTCGTCGAGGGATTTTCCAAGATTGCCCTACCCCTGACTGCTCTCACCAAGAAGGACGTCACATTCTGATGGATGCCGAAGTGTGAGGCTGCGTTCATAGAACTGAAGAAACGGCTGACTTCCGCGTCAATCCTTATGATCCCTATAGGGACCGAGGGATTCCAAATCTACACTGATGCCTCCCTGAAGGGATTGGGAGCAGTCTTAATGCATCATGGCAAGGTAGTGGTCTACGCTTCGCGGCAATTAAAGCCGCATGAATTAAACTACGCAGCGGACGATTTAGAGTTAGGCGTCGTCATCTTCGCCCTTAAAATCTGGAAGCATTATCTGTATGGAGTAAGATGTGAGATCTTCTCTGACCACAAGAGCCTCAAGTATATCTTCACGCAGAAAGAGTTGAACCTCCAGCAGCACTGGTGGCTAGAATTCCTTTGCGATTACAACTTCGCTCTCCAATATCACCCCAGGAAGGCTAACAGAGTCGCTGACGCCTTGAGCCGCCAGCCTGCGATAGCCGGGAGTTGGATGGAGCAGATCTCTAAGGAACTTTTCCAGACTTTGATAGACTTGGAGATTACCCTGGTTGTCCGAAGAGATCCGGAAGAGTACTATTCTCAGTTGTATTGGATGGAGATCCAATGCGACATCCGGGACCGGATACAAGAAGCCCAAAAGATCAACCCAGAGGTAATGCCGATCATCCGGTCTCTGTAAGGAGGGGTACAGGAGAATTTTAACCTGCATGACGGGATTCTACATATTAAACATTGCATATTCGTCCCCACTACCGGAGGAATTCGTGAGGAAATTCTGCAAGAGGCCCATCAGTCCAGGTATTCGATTCACCATAGCGTAGTTAAGATGTACGTGGACTTGCGCAGGACCATTTACTGGCCTGGAATGAAGAGAGATGTCACCAACTTCATGGCCCGGTGTCAGACCTGTCAGAAGGTAAAAGCTGAATGTCGCAGTCCAGGAGGCCTATTACAGCCCCTGCCGATACCGAAGTGGAAGTTCGAAGACATCTCCATGGACTTCGTCCAAGGCCTACCTCAATCCCGCGTTGGGAATGACTCAATATGGGTGGTTGTAGATTGACTCACCAAGGTAGCGCGATTCATTCCAAACCGACAGGGCGACGGAGTAGATATACTGGCCAGGATGTTCCTAGAGCAAGTGGTACGATTCCACGGAGTACCAAAGTCCATTGTGTCAGATCGTGACGGGCGTTTCACATCTAAGGAGTGGAGGCGGGTGCAGGCGTATTTGGGAACTAAATTGGCCTTCAGCACTGCCTTCCACCCGCAGACAGACGAACAGACGGAGAGGACGAAGTGGACGATGGAGGATCTTCTTCGACTGTGCATAGTGGAGCACAATGAGCCGTAGGAGCAGCTGTTGTCGTTGATCGAATTTTCATACAATAACAGCTACCAGGCTAGCATTAAGATGACTCCATACGAGGCATTGTATGGAAGGCGTTGTCGAACCCCGTTGACTTGGGCTCAGGAAGAGGACCCGGAAGCCTTGGGAGTGACTTACATCGATGAAACTACGTCAATGATACGGTTGATTCAAGAGCGAATGCGGGAAGCGCAGAGCCGGCAGGCTAAGTACTATGATGCGCGACACCGACCGGTGGAGTTCAGCATGGGGGAAATGGTGTTTCTGAAAATAAAGCCCATGTATGGTGTCCTGGTTGAGGAAGCAGAAAAAGTTAGATCCCCGCTTCTTGGGCCCCTATCCGGTGATAGAGCATGTTGGCCCCGTCGCCTATCGTTTAGCCTTGCCCCCAGAGTTGGGGAATGTTCACGATGTGTTTCATGTCTCTTCCTTGAGACGAGTCCTGCGACAACCAGAGTAGTACCTTCCTACCCTTCCGGCGCAACTACAGTCAGATAGATCCGTCCGGCTCGAACCCGTCAGAGTAGTAGATTACAAAGTGAAGACACTACGCAACAAAACCATTCTGATGGTTAAGGTGCTATGGTCAAACTGCGGACGAGAGGAGTTCACGTGGGAACCTGAAGCACTCCTCCGAGAAAAGCACCCAGAGCTCTTTCCCCAGGTATGTTACTTTTTCCCCCTACTTCAAGCAAATTTTCGGGGACGAAAATCCTTTTATTTTTATTGGATTGTAACATCCCGACTTTTATTGGGCCACCAGAGCCCTAGTGGGCCCAATAAAAGTGGCCTGAACCCTACCCATGGCCCAGTGGGAAATAACCCTAGGCGGGAAATAGAGCAAGAGAACTCCGAATTGAGTTCTGTCAGTTCCTGTGGCCAAGTATAGTCAATACGAGAGCATCGGAACTCGTTCAGTTGGACCCCGAGGTCGTATAGTGAATGTGACCATTTCTCGTAAAAACAACGAGAGCGAGATTTTGGATATCGAGCTAGAGAACTCTGAAACGAGTTCTGTCAGTTCATGTGGCCTCGTATAGTCAATATGAGCGCATCGGAGCTCGTCGCATCCCAATCCGAGATCTAACGACAAAATTGGATACTTTGACCGTTTTAGCGCACTGCGACGCGCAAATTCACCAAACGGACTCTGATTCAACCCCAGTCAGTGGCGTTGGACTCGTGTGGTCAATACAAAGTCAACAAAAGTCGTCCCAGTCAATTTTGGTGACAATCGGTCAACCCATGGTCAAATCAAGCCTAGTCGTGCACTAAAAAGTGTGTGCACACCAATTGTGACACGACATCCGAACTTCGACCCGACCCCGATGACTTGAACTCACTTTGACTTTGACCCACATGGGGGACCCACCCCATGGTTGACTTGGTTAAATCTCCCTAAAAATTGAATTTTCATGAAAAATTATAATTTTCAAGATACCCCCACTTGAGGTCACCACTCCAAGCTATTTATTGGACTCTTATGGGCCTTGATTTTCCTGAAGTCATCCAAGTATGATGGCTTTTAGGCCAAAGCAAGGGACAAGGCCCACCCCCTCTCTTTCTCCCTCTCTTTCCCACCTAAAGGCCCAAGCCCATAAGGGCACCTTTCCTTTTTTCCCCACATGGGGGAAATTAGGGGACCTCCAGCTGTCATTGGACAGCTGGAGTGTGGGGATTAATCCCTCCCTAAGGAGGGATTAGTCCCACACCACCCAAAGGGAGGGAGTTCCCCCTCCCTTTAAAAGGACCCCCCCCCCCCCCTCTCTTTCCCTCACAGCTCACATAGCAGCCTGCTCCCCCTTCTGCCCCCTCTGCCGGAGTTCAGGTGGCCAAAAAAAAGCCAAGTCGAGGAGCTCCTCCCCCTCCACCACCACCACCCTCCATGGCCGACCAAGCCGGCCCCTCCCAAGCCCGCCAAACCCAGGTGGAACCCTCTCTTCCTCCACCTCCCCATTTCTGACAACTTGCATGGTGCTCCCGGCGGCCGGAGCGCCGCCGTCGTCACCCCCCTCCTTTTGGAAAAACTTTACCGAATGAGAGGAACCAAAACAGGAAAAGGAGACTATAAAATGTTTTTTAACTGGGCTTTCTTTTTCTCTCTGGTAAGTCTATGAATTTATAGGAAAAAGATATAACTGAAATACAGTTTTTCAAACTTCCAAATCAATTACAGCCATTGAAATAAAAAGAGCAGTTACACAAACTAAATTAATTAGAAAAGAACAAAATTAATGTTAATATTTTCCCCCTTAATCTTGTTCTTCTTCCTTCACGGCTCGAAGGCCTATCTTGGAGCGCATCTCTAAGAACTTGAGTCGGCCAAGTGGTTTTGTCAGAATATCGGCGAGCTGATAATCCGTATTAACATACTCCACCTCTATCTTTCCTCCTTCAACGCATTCACGGATGAAGTGGTACCTTGTGTCGATATGTTTGCTTTGGTCGTGGTATACTTGATTCTTGCAAAGAGCTATAGCAGATTTATTATCAATCTTGAGAATCACCTTGCCCCTTGTCTTCTCCTTCATCTCATCAAGTAACCTCCCAAGCCAAATCTCTTGACAAGCCGTAGTAGTAGCTGCTATATACTCAGCTTCACAAGATGAGAGAGCCACGGTCTTCTGTTTCTGCGACGCCCATGCAATCAGGTTCGAGCCAAGAAAATAAGCAATGCATATAGTGCTTTTTCAGTCATTCACGTCGCCGGCCATATCACTATCACTATAGCCAACCAGATTTGGTTTCCTATCTCCATTCTTTGCATAAAAGCATCCCAGATTGAGTGTCCCACGGACATACCTTAAGATATGTTTTACCGCAACCATGTGTTCAGTGGTTGGTGCCTCCATAAATCTGCTCACAATTCCGACAGAATAGCTTATGTCGGGTCGAGTGTTAACTAAGTATCGAAGACTCCCCACGATACTCTGATAATGAGTAACATCAACCGGTGCTCCCGAGCTCCTTTTACTTAACTTCAATCTTGTATCCATGGGAGTTTGAGTTGGATTACACTCTTGCATGTCATAGTTCTCAAGTATCTTGGATACATATGTTGATTGACATAAGGTAATGCTTTGAACTCACTGGTTTACATTGATGCCAAGGTAATAACTTAGAAGGCCAAGATCACTCATGCTACAGAGGCGTTTCATCTGATTCTTAAAAATGGCTATCTCAGCATTGCTTGTTCCTGTGATGATAAGATCATCGACATAGACCCCAACCAGGAGAGAGGACTCACCAGACTTCCTCTTGTATAAAGCATGCTCCACTTGGCATCTCTCAAAACCAAGTGAAACAAGACTCTTATCAAGCTTTATGTTCCAAGCTTTTGGTGCTTGACGTAATCCGTACAGTGCTTTATAGAGCCGCAACACCTTTGTTTCACTGCCTCTAACTTCAAATCCCGGCGGCTGAGGCACATACACTTCTTCCTCTAGTTCTCCATTAAGAAATGCCGATTTTACATCAAGGTGGTGCACCTCCCAGGTTTCTTGTGCAGCCAGTGCAATAAGTAATCTCACAGTTTCCATCCTTGCAACTAGGGCATAAACTTCATCAAAATCAATTCCTTGCTTTTGTACGTACCCTTTTGAGACTATTTGTGCTTTATGTTTCACAACTACACCATGTGGATCTTTCTTTACTTTAAACACCCATTTGAGACCGATGGGTTTGTGGTTTGACGGGAGATCAACAAGTTCCCAAGTCTTGTTGACTTGAATGGCTTCGAGTTCATCTTCCATTGCACGTCTCCAACTTGCATGCTTCTGTGCTTCAACAAGGCTCGCCGATTCTTTTGCACTGAAGAAGCACAATCCGATCTCATCAGATTCGATTGGCAAAGTGACATCATATATCTCCTTGATGTACTTGTAGCGTCGTGGTCCCTTGGAGGAGGAGGACGAGCATGATGAGGATGCTGCAAATGACGTAGGAGACGGTGTTGTCTGACCCTCCTCTTCTAAGGAGTTTTGTGCAGCTTCGCTTGGAGGTGTACGGGGCTCATCTACAGCCTCCTGCTGTAGTGGCTCTTTACCAACCTCAATGCAAACATCTTTAACAGGGTAAGTGATGTTCTCAACATGAAAGTTTCCACCAAACCCCGCCATTTCTGAGCAATCCATGCTTGACCAATCCCATGGCTTTTCTTCCTCAAATATAACATCACGAGATATTTGCACTTTTTTGTGTGTGGATTGTATAGACGATATGCCTTTGAACCCGGTTCATATCCCAAGAATACCATTGCTACACTCTGGTCCGAAAGTTTGCTAGAGTTAGGAATGGACACTTTCACATGTGTTATACATCCAAAAATGCGCAAATGAGCAACCTTTGGCTTCTTTAGATACCAAGCCTCATATGGAGTTTTATCTTTTACACTCTTGGTGGGAGCTCGATTAAGCAAGTAAATTGATGTAGTTACTGCCTCACCCCAAAAGTGGCTAGGCATATCCATGCTTTTGAGTAGACTTCTAGCCATGCCTACAACAGTTTGATTTCTCCTTTCCACTACACCATTTTGCTGAGGGGAATATGGCGCAGTGTAATACCTCTTGATGCCAAGATCTTCAGTGTACTTAGTGAATTCTTTTGACATGAACTCACCTCCCCGATCTGTCCGAAGAGACTTTAATTTTAGATCTGTCTACATCTCTACGCTTGCTTTCACTTTGCGAAATGCACGGAGGACTTTATCTTTTATTTTCAGCAACACAATCCACATGTACCTGTTATAGTCATCCACTAGAAGCAGAAAATAACGATTACCTGCCGGTGTTGGTGGAGATATTGGCCCGCATAAGTCACCATGAACCAATATAAGCGGCCGATCTGCACGGAAGTTGGCCGCCATCGGGAATGATGTGCGTCATTGCTTGCCGACTAGGCACCCATCGCACATTTGATCTACGTGATGTAGTTTTGGGAGCCCTTCCACCATCTCTTCTTTTGCAAGCTTGCTTAGAGACTGGAAATTAAGATGTCCATATCGAGCGTGCTACAACCATGCAACATCTTTCTTGCAACTTGACAAAAGACACACAAGCCGTGCCAAATTTAGATTAAGGAGATAAAGATGGTTTCTCGATCTCCTTACCTTGGTTAGTAGCCTCTTCTGTCGGTCGTATATTCGGAGTGCTCCATCTTCAAGTATTATTTTGCAACCATTCTCTTCGAGTTGACCAAGACTTATGATATTGCTGCATAGTCTTGGTATAAAATAAACACCAGTGAGTGCCCGGTGCTCGCCGTTTTGACATTGAGGTAGAATGGTGCCACGCCCTTTGATTTCCACTATTGATCCATTGCCGAACTTTACCGTGCCACTAACAGTCATGTCTAGTTCAGAGAACTTGTCTTGGCATCCTGTCATATGGTTGCTTGCACCAGTATCGAGATATCATATATCATTCTTTTCAACCGGGTCGTCACCCAATTTGGGCTTAACTTCTTGTTCATTCAACAACATCTTCTTCGGGGCTTTCTCTGTGAGTTGATTCAACACACATGTTTCGACCATCAAAAGCCCCGGCTCATCGTCTTCCTTCTCAGCGACATACGCCTTCTCTTCTCTTTTCTTGTTACGGCATTCAGAGGCAAAATGACCAAAGTTCGAACAATTGTAACAACGAACTTTTCTTCTTGACAAACTTCCATTCGTGGTTGTTCCCATCCTTAACACGTTCTTCGTTGCCCCGCTCGCGGCCTCGACCGCCCCACGATTTTGCCTGTCACGGCCACGATTGTTGTTGCCTCCCCTTTTTAGGTCGTTGTTGGACCCCTCACCGTCTTCCCTTTCCTTGGCCCGCCACTGAGCCTTAGAGAGCAACGCGTGTTCATCATTGTCATCAAACATGCGCAGGCGCTCCTCATGAGTCTTGAGGTGCCCGATGAGTTCCTCAACAGACATCACCTTTAGATCGGCAGATTGCTCGATCGAAGTGACAATTTGAAGGAATTTACTAGGGAGTTGACGAAGCATTCTTTTGACGACATAGTAATCCTCCATTTTCTCCCCTAGGTCCCTTATCCTGCTAACAAGAGAACCAACTCTGATCGAGTATTCATCGATACTCTCAGTGCTTTTCATTTTGAGCTCGAGTTCCTCCTTAAGAGCTTGCACCCTTGATTCATGGACACGATCAGCTCGAGATACATGGTTTTCAAAGTTAACCATGTCTCCCTGGCAGTTTTCTTCTCTACAACGAGGAATAGAAGATCCTCGGGGATCGCTTGAAGGATGGCCGCACGAGCCACCCTATCTCGCTTCACGTCCATTGCCTCCGTCGGATTTATGGGCTCTACCACATCACATGTCTCTTGAGCTTCCATCACAGCCTGCATCCTGATAGACCAGGCTGTGTAGTTTTTCCTTGTCAACACAAGATATGACAGCCCGGTTGAATTCTCCCTCCAGTGTTGCACCACTAGTGGTCGTCCACCGTTGTTAGCGGAATCGTCATGATTACCGCCATTACCGCCCAACGCCTGAACATAGGATTTTGATCCTTCACGTGAGGACATCATCGTGGTCTGATACCAAATGTTGGAAAAACTTTACGGAATGAGAGGAATCAAAACAGGAAAAGGAGACTATAAACTGTTTTTTAAATGACTTTCTTTTTCTCTCTGGCAAGTCCATGAATTTATAGGCAAAAGATATAACTGAAATACAGTTTTACAAACTTCCAAATCAATTACAGCTATTGAAATAAAAAAGAGCAGTTACACAAACTAAATTAATTAGAAAAGAACAAAATTAATGCTAATACCTCCCCTCCCGTTCAAAACTAAAAAAAAATGCTCCGGCGATGGCCGGCTGCCGAACCACCTCCGGAGGGAGCGCCTGACCCTGAGAAGTTGGCCGGGGGCGGAGTTACGGCCGGCCGGCGGCCGGCCGGCGGCGGAGGAGCCCCGTAAGGGCGGATTCTCTGTACAGTACGCGGGGGGAGATGATGTACAGGAATAAAAAGTTTTATATATATATAAAAACTATTATATTATATATATTATATGGGGAATATGGGTATCCGGGTTTGATCGGTAAAATGAACCACCATGATCGAACCCGGTCTGGGCCAGTGATCGCACCCACGTTATTGCTCGCGCGCAATTTTTTGTTATTATTAATGGGGATCGCTATATAAAGAGCAAAGTCCCTCTATTACTGGCGGTGTGGGACTAATATCCCGCACCGCCTGGAAGCCGTCCGATCGGGCGCGAAAAATCCCTCACCGCCAGTATTAGAGGGGCTTTGCTCTTTATATAGCAATCCCTACTATTATTCCCAAAGCTTGTGCATGCGAACCTGCTCGCTTGCTCGCGCGAGTGTGACCCGCTTTGGGTCAAGATGCGGTCGTGCGCGCGCCAAACCCTATTTGGATCGGGTTCGCTGGTCCCTTTTTAGTAATCCCAGCCGTTGGATTCGGCTGAATTAAATCCAACGGCTAGAAATAGGAGCGCGTATATTGATAGAAAAACACGCTGCGCGTATCTCCAGCACCCCCATATATTATTATAATATTTATAATAAATATTATAATATTATTATGGGTTTTTTTTAGGCTAAAATAGGCTCTTAGAGAAAAAGTGTTGAACATGAAAAATGTTCCCCCTGTTGAGGGCTTCCTCCACAAATATGTTGAGAATTTTTGGAGTTGATTTGGTATTTTGAAAAGCCCAAATGAAAATTATTTGGTCAAATTAAAGACTCAAAACTCTTCGAAAAATTATGAAAATTTTTCTAGGCTCATTTTAGACCCTTCCAAGGGTTGTATCAAAATTTGGAGTTATGGGGATAAGTTTTGATATTTTTCCCAAATTATGGAAGCCTAGGATCGCGCGCGGTATTTATTACGCTCATTTTCTTCGAAAATGAAAATTGGAGCGAGCGACTATCCTCTCTAATTTGAATTATAAATTCAAATTTTCTTATCGACGAGAGTGGCCGAGGCATGTGACCAAGCTCCGTGTGATCCGAGACTTTGTGAAACCGTCGAACGCCTCAACATTCGGGTGATCTGGGCGCACTCGGAAAGTGAGAGTACGCGTAATGAGTTGTAAATTATTCTCAATAAATAATGAGGGTGTAACTTCTGATAAGCCCCGATCTGATTAAGCCGTGATTAATAAGGCGCAACCAACTCATAATCGGATCTTAATAATGGGTGTAACCGAAGGAAATCTTTAAAAACTGAGATGGAACTGAATCTCTCCTGAGAACGGAGATGGAATTGAATATGCCTTCTGGATGGATATGAAACTGGAAAATCCCTCCTGAGAACGGAGATGGAACTGAAGCCTCCTAGATGGAGTGATTGGACTACTAACCATTTTCTTTTTGATTATTTCAGTCTTGCACTGGTCCAGTTCCTTTATTCTTTTCAGTTCAGTACTTTCAATTCAGAACTACTCCAGTTTCGTACTGGTCAAGCTTATTTCAGTACTTTCATTTCAGTACTACTCTAGTTTCGTACTGGTCAAGTTTATTTTAGTACTTTCATTTTAGTATTACTCCAGTCTAGGACTGGTCAAGCTTACTTCAGTACTTTCCTTTCAGTACTACTCCAGTCTTGTACTGGTCAAGTTTATTTCAGTACTTTCATTTCAGTACTACTCCAGTCTCATACTGGTCAAGCTTATTTCAATACTTTCTTCTCAATACTAATTCAGTCTCGTACTGGTCACATTTCATTCCAGCACTTTAATTAAGCAACATAATCACCGCACTTGTCCTTATCGTAATTTACTTTTATAATCTCGGGTCCTGCTCTGACGAGCAGTCGTTGTTAAGGTTGAGCCTTAGATGGGGATAACCGGAGTCGAAGTAGTCCTCCAGGTCTAGCCCCAAATAAAGCGCTCTCATGCTCCTTGTCGAAAGTAGAGCAGAGTGCCGACGCCCGAAGTGTAAGCCTAGTAGGGCAGGCCGACATAGACCTGATGTTATATTGTTTGTCTTTTGTTTGATTGATTGTAAATTGCTTGCGGTGAAATAGTGGCGGGTCAGTCCCTTCCGCAGATCATTCGTACCGATGCGGGAAGGTTGACGACTTAAGGCGATAGGGAGATGAGTACCACAGGTGACCGGCCGTTATATTCCCCGTCAGGTTTTCCTCCGCTGGTCGGCCAAAATGATTCGCCGGATGTCGCTAACATCCAAGAGTACACAAGGTTGTACGATAGGGCATGGGGTTGTGTGGTACGATCACCGCCAGAAGTGGCAGGACTGGCCACTATCACCGACGGCCACATCGGTGAGGCCCGCGGGGCTCGCTACCCTGCTGGAACATAAGCGGTCCAAACTATGTCGACATAGGGTTGTGTGCGCGGCTATGAATGCCTGCGGTATGTGCGCGGCTATGAATGCCTGCGGTGTGTGCGCGGCTATGAATTTCTGCAGTGTGTGCGCGGTTATGAATGTCTGCGGTGTGTACACGGCTATGAGTGTCTGTGGTGTGTGCGCGGCTGTGAATGCCTGCGATAGATTTCAGGATTTGATACATGATGTGCTGATGAGCTAGTAGAGCCTTGTTATAACTGATTTATACTATTGCTGCTTTTACCGGTTATACTGCACTCTTTTATAATTGCTCCTAGCTGTCCATATATGAAATGTTGTGCTAACCCTCTCTTGTTTCGACTATTTACTTTTGTTGGGTGAGTGCGTGCTCGTCCCCAGGATGTGGATCCGGGGAGGAGGAGATTTGTTTTCACTTAGCTCTGTGACTAACGGTTATTTGATTAACCATTCACAGGAGGTGGAGCACCGTAGTGACCCGCTGCCGCAGGAGATTACACCAGCAGCTAGGTCTACTCAAGCAGATGTACCCTCACCGTTCCCAGAGTTTAGAGACGTGAGTTCCGCCGAGCAGCATAGAGAGAGAGTGTATGAGTGATATATGTAGCACATGTATATCCCACGGGCTTATTTAAACACTTAGGCTTCGGCCCTAGATCCGATGTGATTTTGATATGTGATATATAAAATCTGCAATGGTTTTCTGTTAATGCTTTCGTTATACTTTGATGTGTTGTGTATGTTATGATTCGAGCCAAGCAAGGCGGCCAACTAGTGCTTGGATAAGGTGGATCGTTTCCCCTATGAGCACTGGGTGGACGTCTTGGCCCAATAGTACCCCTCCGGCCCGACCCAGGCAAAAGGTTTGGGGGGGGGGGGGGTACTACACTCAGCACGCATGGTCTGCTCCTGCTCCCATGTTAGCTCCTCACGACCCTAGTTGTCCCATCGGACCTTGACCATCCCAATTGTCTTGTTCCGCAACTGCTTATCGGCCTTATCCTCAATCCGAATGGGCCTAACCTTCGTCGTTAGCCCAAATTCGATCGGTACATGATCATTCATAATTACTTGAGCTGGATCTTTTATGGCTTTTTGAAGAACTGAGATGTGGAACACATCATGCAATCCACTCAATTCTTCCAACAGAGCTAGCCGATAAGCAACTTCACCAACTCTTTCCACCACTTCAAATGGATCAAGATACCTCAGACTTAACTTTTTCAAGCGCCGAATCCTGGACACGCCTTTGAAGGGTTTGATTTTCAAATAGACCCAATCGCAAACCGCAAACTTAACATTTCGGTGCTTGGCGTTGTAATATTTGGCTTGTCTATCTTGGGCTATCAGTAGCCTCTCCCTAATAGAGCGTATCGTCGAATTAGCTTCTTCGACTTCCTTACGCTTATATAGTTTTGATTCACCTGCTTCCGCCCAAGCTAAAGGTGTACGATATTTTCGACCATACAAAACTTCAAACGGTGTCATACCGATGCTCGCTTGGTAGCTATTATTGTAGGCAAACTCGACCATATAGAGATGATCTTCTCATCTCTTACCAAAATCCAAGGCGCACATTCAGAGCATGTCCTCCATCGTTCTGTTGGTCCTCTCTGTCTGGCCATCAGTTTGGGGATGAAAGGTCGTGTTGAATGTTAACTTCATTCTCAACACTTTATGGATTAACCTCCAATCATTCGATGTGAAACACCTGTCATGATCACTTACGATGCTACGGGGAATACCGTGTAACCGTACGATCTGCTCAACATAGAGTTTTGCCAAGACTTCCTCTGAATCGTCCCTCTTGTTCGGAAGTAAGTGAGCCACTTTAGTCAACCGGTCTACGATTAGCCAAATCGAATCGTTACCGCGTTGAGATCTAGGCAAACCACGTACGAAATCCATTGAAATGTCATCAAACTTCCACTCCGGAATAGGTAGCGACTTTAGGAAACCTCCAGGCTTTTGACACTCAGCCTTCACCAAGGCACCGGTCTGGCATTTCGCCACATAATGTGCTATGTCTTTCTTTAACCCTGCCCACCAAAACAACTTTTTCATGTCTTTGTACATCTTTGTGCTTCCTGGGTGAATTGAGTATTTCGTAAAATGAGCTTCATACATCAATTCTTCTCTTAGCTTACCCATACTTGGAACGCACAAATGACCATCTTTTCGCAAAAGGCCATCATTCCAGGAGAATTTGTCATTCGACCCATCCACTGCATAGCGTTGCAGACTTTCGTCAAGTTCCGTTGCCCGCCGAACCCTGTCTGTAAGGTCACACTATACCTTTGTCCAGTGCAAGCACGCATGTGCTGTAGAATTCTTGTCAACACAAGAAATCTCTAAAGTTTCCAACTCCTGGATCAGACGCTCATCATGCATCTGCAACCAATTTGCCCTTGACGGAGTCCTACGACTCAAGGCATCTGCGACCACGTTTCCCTTTCCGGGAGTGTAGCGAATCTCAAAAGTGTAGTCCCCGAGGAACTCCATCGATCTACGTTGTCGTATATTGATATCCTTCTGATCCAATAAGTACTTTAGGCTCTTATGGTCCGTGAATATATTCACCTTCACGCCATATAGATAATGACGCCCCAGTTTCAGTGCAAAAATCACTGCTGCCAACTCCAAATTGTGGACAGGATAGTTTCGCTCATGCACTTTCAACTGACGTGAACCATAGACGATCACCTTGATCCATTTGGAGAAATAATCGATCATCACTAGAATGAACCTTCTTTGTCTGCTGGCTTGAGGGAACGGGACGACGAGGTCCATTCCCCAAATTGCGAAGGGTCACGGGGCCGTGATGGAACGGAACCGTTGTGCTGGTTATAACTAAAGAGGTGCGTGAAGCTGACACCTCAGACATCTTTTCACGAATAGTTATGCATCTTTCCGTATGGTCGGCCAAAAACCCCTGCCTCGACGCCCTCTTCTTTAAAGTTCTTCCGTCGAAATGACTTGTGCATTCCCCGAGTGAATTTCAGTACCCAAGGGACTTCTGCTTCAGAGATGCACCAGACTAATAGGTCTGACAAAGTTTTGTGGAAGAGGCTTCCCCCATGGAGATAATAGTAGGCCGGTTTGTACCTAAACCGCCTCTTGTTTTGGACCCCGGGGGAACTTCCTCGTGGTCAAGAACTCCACGAATGGGTCCATCCAAGACGGGTGTTGGTCAATCTCCATAATCTCTCCCTCCTCGATGGAGGGTCAAAACAACTCGATTGTTACACCTCCTGCTGGATGGCCATACTTGGTCAGACGATCCGCGACCGAATTCTCCTCCCTTGGAACATGCTGGATGGTAAACGATCAAAAAGCGATTACCAACCCCTTCACCTTCAACAGATATTGCAGCAGAGCTGGTTCTTGAACCTCTAATTCTCCCCAAGTCTGCAAGGTCATTACCGTAGAGTCGGAATAAGCCTTGAGATCTTGAATTCCTAATTCGTAAGCAAGACGGAGGTCGGTGATCAAAGCCACATATTCGGCCTGGTTGTTCGTGACCAGGAAGCGGATGTCCACCGCTTGCTCTATCTTGGTTCCTTGGGGCTCGTGAGGATAACCTAGGCTTCGATCGAGTATTTATCAGATGCCCCATTCACAAATATCTCGCAAGCCTTCCTACCTCACGGCCCTGCGTCTTTCGCCTCTAATATGTAGTCGGCCAGAAAATCGACCACCACTTAAGCCTTCAATGCCACCTGGGGGACGAAGGAGAGATCGAACTCGCTGAGTTCCACTAACCACCTGACAAGCTGTCTCGAATGCTTAACTGTATCATGGATGCCTCGGAGCGAATGATCTGTTACTACCTTGATTGAATAGGCCTGGAAATAGGGCCTAAGCCTTCGAGATGAGATGATGAGTGCAAAGGACAACTTTCCAGGTGGGGTAGCACAGCTCGGCGTTTCGGAGAACCCGACTCACATAGTAAATTTGAAGCTGCTTATTTCCCTCCTCCTGAACTAAGACCAAGCTCACTGCCTTAGTTTTGAGCCCCAAGTAGAGATAGAGGTCATCCCCCTCTCCGAGCCCCTGTAGAATTTGGGATTGCGTAAGCTGGTGCTTCAACTTCTGGAATGCTGATATGCGAAAAGTGGTTTATACGTATTACCATAAGTGCACATGTCAGATCAAGTAATAAAGTGTGAGTAGAGATCGTTCCCTTAGAGAAGTGGTTAATTTAGCGCTTGCAAGTATTATCTCTATCTTTTTTTAAAATTCAAGCGCATTGATTAAACATGAATTTAGATTAAGGACAATTAAAAAAGACCAATAACAAAAAAACTAAATAACGCTTATTTAAAAAATACTTTTATCAAGTTGAAAAGAAACAATCATGTATTTTTGATTTCTTATGTGCGTTGAGGTGATGAATGAAAATAATGTCTTGTAATAATATTCGATCAAGTTATCCTGCAATGATTTTTATAGAAGAAATCATCATCTCTCGAATCTCAGAAATCTTGATATCCGATATTCCTCTAGTCATCTCTAACTTAGATAGAATGAAGGATACTGCAAAGACTTAAAATCAGAGTTGCTAGCAAGAAAGAGAAATCTCTTTCTCCTCTCTAAACCATAGCGAACTTAAGAGCACTTACACTTCTCCTCTCTCGAATATTAAAGCGCAGTATAAAAGTAGAAACTTTAAGTTAAAAATTCACACCACTCGTCACTCGATTCTTGCGGTGCGATAAGATAGTGTTGAAGCCAAAATTGATCTCTGTGGAGTTCGGGGTCCCAAAAGAGGGGTGACCTCACACCTACTACACTCGGGGGAACGTCACAGACCAAAGACTTGGGAAACTAGGAACAGACCCTCGGCTCTAGCGTGGAGGTCCCACCACACACCCGGAAGGTCACAAGAGCACTTCCCCTCCCTCACCAATGGCTGAGCTGGGTACCTTGGAGAGCTCTCTCACTCAACCAAGTAGAAGCCTAAGGAGGAGGAAGCCCAAAAAAACTCTCTCTCCAAAGGTACCCAAGGGGGTCTATTTATACTTTTTCCAAGTCCAGGGACCAAAATGTCACAAATACTCCTAGGACAAAAAGGCCTTGAGCCAATAGAAAACATCCACGCCGGGGGTAAAAAGGTATTTCTGCCCCGAGAGTATAACGGTAAAAGCATGACCAAAAGAGGTCAAAGGGCGGGAGGAGCCATACCCCCCATCTCCACAGGCACCCGAGACAAGCAGGTGACCCCCGTCGAAGAGCTACCCGCTCGGGGCGGGAGCCTGGTCGCAGGCCGCTCTCGCCCCCGCGAGCTGGCTGCCCGGGGCGAGAGCCTGACCGCAGGCTGCTCTCGCCCCTGCGAGCTGACCGCCCGGGGCGAGAGTCTGGCCGCAGGCCGCTCTCGCCCCTGCGAGCTGACCTCCCGGGGCGAGAGCCTGGCCGCAGGCCGCTCTCACCCATGTGAGTTGACTGCCCGGGGCGAGAGCCTGGTCGCAGGCCACTCTCGCCCCCGTGAGCTCAACGCTTGGGGCGAGAGTGCAGGGGCAGGGTTCAGGCCTCCAGCCGGTCCTGCTGTTCCCATCTTGCACCTATCAGGCTGGGGCGAGTGTCAGCCAACTTGTCGCACCCGCCCCCCAAAAAGGGGCCACTGGGGGGAGGCAGATTTTTTCTTCCCCTACTAGTATATTACAAGGGCTAGGCCTAAATTGGCCACCAAGAGTGCAAAACTTCTCCAAAAGCTTAAAAACTCATAGCTGGTCCTGCGCCTGCCGGGAGAACCCCCACTCTGCGAATACGTGATTGTACACAATCCCCGCTCTTTTTGATGTTGGCACAAGCTCGGAAAGAAAACATCCAACCCAATGTATTCGTTGAGTGTAATTTGTTTTGCGCGGTTATAAAGATACTTAGCCACTTTGAGGAGTCAACCTGTCATGTCGGCTAATGGGAGCCTGGGTGGCGAGACCCCCTCCGGGTAAAAACACTTAACCTCCCAGAGGAGTAAACCTGTCATGCCAGCTGATGGGAGCCTGGGTGGCGAGACCCCTTCCGAGTAAAAACACTTAACCTCTCGGAGGGGTCAACCTGTCATGCCAGCTAATGGGAGCCTGGGTGGCGAGACCCCCTCCGGGTAAAAAACACTTAACCTCCCGGAGGGATCAACCTGCCATGCCAGCTCATGGGAACCTGGGTGGCGAGACCCCCTCCAGGTAAAAAACACAACCTCCCGGATGGGTCAACCTGCCATGCTAGCTGATGGGAGCCTGGATGGAGAGACCCCCTTCGGGTAAAAAACACTTAACCTCCCAGAGGGGTCAACCTGTCATGCCAGCTGATAGGAGCCTGGGTGGCGATACCTCCTCCGGGTAAAAAACACTTAACCTCCCGGAGGGGTCAACCTGCCATGCCAGCTGATGGGAGCCTGGGTGGCGAGACCCCCTCCAGGTAAAAAACACTTAACCTCCCGGAGGGGTCAACCTGTCATGCAGTTGATGGGAGCCTGGGTGGCGAGACCCCCTCCGGGTAAAAAACGCAACCTCCCGGAGGGGTCAACCTGTCATGTCAGCTGATGGGAGCCTGGGTGGAGAGACCCCCTCCGGGTAAAAAACACTTAACCTCCTGGAGGGGTCAACCTGTCATGCCAGCTGATGGGAGCCTGGGTGGCGAGACCCCCTCCGGGTAAAAAACACTTAACCTCCTAGAGGGGTCAACCCACCATGCCAGCTGATGGGAGCTTGGGTGGCGAGACCCCCTCCGGGTAAAAAACACTTAACCTCCCGGAGGGGTCAGCCTGTCATGCCAGCTGATGGGAGCCTAGGTGGCGAGACCCCTTCCAGGTAAAAAACACTTAACCCCCCTCCCCCCCGGAGGGGTCAACCTGTCATGCCAGCTGATGGGAGCATGGGTGACGAGACCCCCTCTGGGTAAAAAACACTTAACATCCTAGAGGGGTCAACCTGCCATGCCAGCTGATGGGAGCCTGGGTGGCGAGACCCCCTCCGGGTAAAAAGAACTGGGCATCCATGAGAGGTACGCCTGCCCTGTCAGCTAGTGAGAGCCTGACAGCGGGACCGTCATCGGAGCAAAGGTACTTAGGCTTCCACGAGAGGTACGCCTTGTAACAACCCCCTCCGTTCATATGGTATATTCTAGAAGGTCCGGCCGGGGCCCCACAGTATATATCACAAAACAGGCGGTGAAGGTACAGGATGATACCAGAGTAGCGCATCGCACCTACCACAAATCATTCTAGTGGAAGCCTAGACTACAACTTGAACTCCTCATGAATGTCCAAACATAAAACTCCACATTTTATACGATATAGGAATGTCTTACAACAAGTGAAAAGAGTTGGCCTTATGGCCTTACATGGCTTTCAAACAGTGGCTTAAACAGATTGGCGCGCAGGCCGGCCACAATTAAAGAAAACACACAACATTTCCAAATAGCCTTCGAGGGATAGCAATAGTAGCAGCAACAACAGCAGGAACATCAACCTCTATGCGTCCCGCTTGGCTCTCCAGCACCTGTACAAGGACAATCCACCCCAACGGTGGCAAACAAAAGCAACGGTCAGTGTTCAGCTGACCAAATTATAACGACCCTACCCCTTCTCTCGGGGCAGTGGTATTCTTCCATGCAGGCATATCATATCACAAGTATGACAATATATCATCAAAATGTGCTTTCACGCACACAAGCCATCACAACCGTTCGCCACCCGGCCCAACGGTCTGTGCACTCAGGGCACATTCTTGGTGTTCTGGCAAAGCTCTTGCCCACCACCGTATCAGGGTCACAACCCAACGGTAAATCTCTTGAGCATTTACTCCATGGCGTGCAGCCGGAGTTAGTCTTCCTACACCGGGATGGCCCGTAGCCCCCCATTGTGTCATGGCGCGCAGGCCGAAGACTCTTGCTATGCGCTCCAACAGACCGCACCTTTTGGTCTCACGTCGGACGGACATAGCGCAGGTCGGATCCTCCACCCCCCGTTGCTCAAATCGCCTTGCCTTCTCCGAGTACAGCGTACTCATGACTATATCAAAGGCGCGGGTCGGTCTCACCAATCCTGTTCTTGGCATTCAAGCCTGGGTATTTCTCTATACCCATTTCTTTAGCACAACAGTGGGTCTTTCCTGGGCCTCCCAGTACTTCCTGTGACTCTCTCCACAGGTGGACACCGCACAAGCACAAATGTCAGGGGTCTTTCCTGGCTATCATGCTAGTACTTCCTGTTACTCGCTTCACAGGTGGACACCCTATGATATTAAGCAGCACAAAGGGCCTTTCCTGGTCACACCAGTACCCAAAAACATACCACGGCTATTTTCATGGGCTACCACTCCAGTACTTCCTGCTACTCCTTTTCGCAAGCATAACCCGTTGACTCCTTAAACTACACGTTTCGCACGGAGTCTTCTCCGATTCGTATGCAACATCACCAATCCAGACCAACCTATCCAGATGGGCTTCACACAACATGCCTATTCCGTACTCCATTTCCGGATCTATATGCTAACAAAGGGGATTTCAAGCATCCACCCAAAGATTCCCAAAATCAGCCACCTCTTGGTGGGGGGAAAATCACAAGATATGCCAAAAGGAAGCCTTCACATGCCTAGGAAGAAAAGTCGTTACCCTTGACGACTGCTGCGGTGCCATGACCTCAAAGCTAGCTTGATTTGGCTCGCAAAACGTTTCCTCCGCAACGCCGGCTTCGGAACTCTTGTCGGTAAACCGCAGCACCACCAGCAGCAGCCCTTCCCCTTCTTCCTCCTTCTTTCTCTCTCTATTTCTCTCTTAACTTGAAGAAAGATCAAGGCCAAGTAAAATGAGAATAACTTCTCAGATTTCGGCCTTTAAGAAAAGAGGAAAGAAGCTTCAGCCCTTGGATCCCAGCTGAAGGAATGGATGGCCACAAAACTGCCAGAAAAGCTAAATTTGACATGACACGGCCTGTGACACGCCCGTGTCCCAGGTCGTGTGCCTCAAGCGGTGGTCAACCGACCTATCCCGACCAGTGACACGCCCAT
Organism: Platanthera guangdongensis; assembly: GCA_039583875.1. Taxonomy (NCBI): domain Eukaryota; kingdom Viridiplantae; phylum Streptophyta; class Magnoliopsida; order Asparagales; family Orchidaceae; genus Platanthera; species Platanthera guangdongensis. The sequence goes on along the minus strand of CM077153.1, from coordinate 11,230,637 downwards.
GGGACACGCCTGTGTCATGGGCCGTGTCACCAACACGCCTTCAGACACGCCCGTGTCTGTGGCCGTGTGCCTGGGCGAAAAAAATCCCAAAACATCCCGAGACTTCACACGGCCTGTGACATGCCCGTGTCCCAGGCCGTGTGCCCAGACACGACACAAAGACACGCCTTGTCGAAATCCTTCGTTGGGCTGAGTTCGTCGACCTGATTTGACACGCCCTGTGACACGCCCGTGTCACAGGCCGTGTTTAACCTCTCGACACTCAACACTCGACACTCGACACTCGACACTCGTCGAGCAAACGTTGTCGAGCACACGACACGGCCTTGGACACGCCTGTGTCCTGGGCCGTGTGCCTCCTCTCGACACATCGTCGAGCGAAAAATCGTCGACACAAAAGGCCTATCGTCGACACAACCTCGACATGTCCTGCGACACGCCCGTGTCGCAGGCCGTGTCCGCTGACACGCCCTGGGACACGCCCGTGTCTCAGGCCGTGTCACTCAAAAATTCCTGTTTCAGAAATTTGGACTGTTACAATCCTCCCCTTCTACAAGAAATTTCGTCCTCGAAATTCAGACACAGGAAGGCAACAGTAACCAACAAGAAAAATGTTACAACATGCAAAATGTTATGTTACAACATCCTCTCTACGGATTACAAAAACAGCTCAGGGAACTCTTCTCGCATGGTTTTCTCTCGCTCCCATGTCAACTCTTCACGGCCGCAATTGTCCCAGCGGACTTTTACCATGCCGACCGTCTTGTTCCGCAACTGTTTCTCGGCTCGATCTTCGACCTGAATGGGTCTAACTTTCGTTGTTAGCCCATACTCCACCGGCACACGATCATCCGCGATCACTTGAGCTGGATCTTTCACGGCTTTCCGAAGCACCGAGATGTGAAATACATCATGTAATCCACCCAAGTCTGCCGACAGAGCTAGCCGATAAGCCGTTTCGCCAACTCGCTCAACCACTTCAAAAGGACCCAAATATCTTGGACTCAACTTTTTCAATCGTCGAATCCTGGAGACACCTTTGAATGTCTTGATATTCAAGTAGACTCAATCGCCAACCGCAAATGCCACGTTCCGGTGTTTGGCGTTGTAGTACTTCGCTTGTCTATCTTTAGCAATAAGCAATCTCTCTCTAATAGTCTGTATGGTTGAGTTTGCTTCATCAACCTCATTTGGTTTAAAAATCCGAGCTTCGCCCGCTTCTACCCAAGCCAAGGGAGTACGACACTTCCTTCCGTATAACGCTTCATATGGTGCCATCCCAATGCTCGCCTGGTAGCTGTTATTATATGCAAACTCTACCATGTAGAGATGATCTTCCCATCTCTTTCCGAAGTCAAGGGCGCACATTCGGAGCATGTCCTCCATTGTTCTGTTGGTACGTTCAGTTTGGCCATCCGTTTGGGGATGAAAGGCCGTACTGAAAGTCAATTTCGTGCCCAACAGTCGGTGAACTAGTCTCCAATCATTTGACGTGAATCGCCCATCTCGATCACTTACGATGCTCCGAGGAACACCGTGAAGCCGCACAATCTGGTCAACATATAACTTTGCCAAACTTTCAACTGAATCATCTCGCCTGTTCGGGAGAAAATGTGCCACTTTAGTTAGCCGGTCAACAATCACCCAAATGGAATCATTTCCTCGCTGCGATCTCGGCAACCCGTGCACAAAATCCATGGAAATATCATCAAATTTCCACTCTAGGATCGGCAGTGACTTCAAATAACCGCCCGGCTTTTGGCATTCCGCCTTCACCATCGCACATGTTTGACATTTAGAGACATAAAGGGCAACATCTTTCTTGAGCCCTGGCCACCAGAATAGCTTCTTCATATCGTTGAACATCTTCGTGCTCCCGGGGTGAATGGAATATTTTGTATAATGCGCTTCATACATCAGTTCTTTCCTCAATTTCCCCACATTCGGGACGCACAAACGGCCTTATTTACGCAAAAGACCGTCATTCCAGGTGAATTTGCCCTCTGGCCCTTCATTCACATAGCGTAAGAGATCGTCATCCAACTCCGTTGCCCGTCGAACTCGGTCTGCAAGGTCACATTGCACCTCAGTCCAGTTCAAACATGCAGTGGCAGTGGAATTCTTGTCAACACAATAAATCTCCAACGCCTCCAGCTCCTGGATAAGACGTTCATCATGCCTTTGTAACCAATTTGCTCTAGCCGGAACCCTCCGACTCAACGCATCCGCGACAACATTCCCTTTCCCGGGCGTATAGTGAATCTCGAAAGTGTAGTCCCCAAGGAACTCCAACCACCTTCGTTGTCGCATATTCAAGTCTTTCTGCTCCAAGAGGTACTTTAGGCTCTTGTGATCTGTATAAATCTCCACCTTCACTCCATAAAGGTAGTGTCGCCACAACTTGAGTGCAAAAATCACCGCCGCTAGTTCCAAATCATGGACGGGATAATTTCGCTCGTGCACCTTCAGCTGGCGTGAGCCATAAGCAATAACCTTTCCATTCTGCAGAAGAACGCAGCCTAAGCCGCTCCCTGAGGCATCACTATAAATCACAAATCCGTCGGTTCCACGTGGCGAAGACAACACCGGCGCCGTGGTCAACCGAACCTTCAGCTCTTCAAAAGCTCGTGCGCACTCTGGCGTCCAAACGAACTTCTGATCTTTTCGCGTCAATGTGGTGAGCGGCAAAGCGATCCGCGAGAAGTTTTCCACAAATCGTCTATAGTAGCCCGCAAGTCCAAGAAAACTCCTGACTTCGGCCACGGAAGACAAGATTGGCCACTCCTGTATGGCCCTTATCTTCGCTGGATCCACTGCAATGCCCGCTCCACTCACCACATGGCCTAGAAATTCCACCGACGATAGCCAAAACTCGTACTTCGAGAACTTGGCATAGAGCTGATTTTGCCTCAACGTGTTCAACACCAACCGCAAGTGAATCTCATGCTCAACTTTCGACTTCGAGTACACCAGGATGTCATCAATGAACACGATCACAAACAGATCCAGGTACTCACGAAAAATACGGTGCATCAAATCCATAAACACCGAGGGCGCATTGCACAGTCGAAATGGCATGACGGTGAATTCATAGTGCCCGTAACGCGTTCCAAATGCGGTTTTGGGAATGTCACCTTCCCGAATTCTCAACTGGTAATAACCAGACTTCAGATCCAACTTCGAATAGACGGTTGAGCCCACCAGCTGATCGAATAACTCATCAATCTGGGGTATCAGATACTTATTCTTCTCGGTCAGCTTATTCAGTTCACGGTAATCGATACACAACCGCAACCATCTTTCTTCTTTACAAAAAGCACAGACGCGCTCCAAGGTGACATACTTGGGCGTATATAACCTTGCTCCAACATTTCTTGCAGTTGAATCTTCAATTCAGCCATATCTTTTGGCGCAACGCGATATGGCGAGCGGGCCACAGGTTTTGCACCTGGCACCAACTCGATCGTGAAGTCAATCTCCCGCTGGGGTGGTAGCCCAGGGAGATCCGTGGGAAACACATCTGTAAAGTCCGCCACAATCAGAACCTCGCACACACTGGCCTTAGGCTCAACAGCCTGAATTAGTGCAAAGTAACACTCTGCACCCTTCCGAACTGCCTTGACGACTTGGAGTGCAGACATCAATGTCCCGCCCACTCCTCGCATACCCGCGAACTTTGTCTCTTGTTCGGTATTCTGGCCCAACGTGATTTCTTTGAACTGGCAATCAATCATAGCATGCTGCTACGCAAGCCAATCCATCCCAAAAATCACATCGAATTCCGATATTGGCAAAACAAATGCAGTTAAACGAAAATCCCGACTTCCTAACTGAACCGCCACATCGCAAGCTTAATCCGCAAGCATCCAACAGCCATTCAGCAACACCACTCTGACGCTATCTGTCTTTGCACGATTGGGTATCCCAAGCCGCGTAATAAACTCACGAGACAGAAAAGAATGTGATGCACCTGTATCAAACAGTGCTCGTGCCAGCGTGTCCCGAATCATCACAAAGCCTATTGGACAACCCCGTATTCGCCCCTGTATAGTTTTAAGCTTTTGGGAGATTTTGCACTCTCGGTGGCCAATTTGGCTCTAGCTCAGAAAACATACTAGTAGGGGGAGGAAAAATCTACCTCCCCTGTGGCCCTCTTTGGGGGGCGGGTGCGACAAGTTGTCTAACACCAGCCCCCGTCCTTATAGGTGTCTGGCGGCCTGGTGGGGCGAGACGGCGGGGGCCGGGGTCTCGCCCCTGCCCCTTCTAGCCTGGCGGCCTGGTGGGGCGAGACCGGCCGGGGGCCGGGGTCTCGCCCCTGCCCCTTCTAGCCTGGCGGCCTGGTGGGGCGAGACCGGCCGGGGGCCGGGGTCTCCCCCTGCTCCTCTAGCCTGGCGGCCTGGTGGGGCGAGACCGGCGGGGGCCGGGGTCTCGCCCCTGCTCCTTCTAGCCTGGAGGCCTGGTGGGGCGAGACCGGCCGGGGGCCGGGGTCTCGCCCCTGCTCCCTCTAGCCTGGCGGCCTGGTGGGGCGAGACCGGCCGGGGGCCGGGGTCTCGCCCCTGCCCCTTCTAGCCTGGCGGCCTGGTGGGGGCGAGACCGGCCGGGGGCCGGGGTCTCGCCCCTGCTCCTTCTAGCCTGGCGGCCTGGTGGGGCGAGACCAGTCGTGGGCCGGGGTCTCTCCCCCTGCCCCTTCTAGCCTGGCGGCCTTGGTGGGGCGAGACCGGCCGGGGGCCGGGGTCTCGCCCCTGCCCCTTCTAGCCTGGCGGCCTGGTGGGGCGAGACCGGCCGGGGGCCGGGGTCTCGCCCCTGCTCCTTCTAGCCTGGCGGCTGGTGGGGCGACACCGGCCGGGGGCCGGGGTCTCGCCCCTGCCCCTTCTAGCCTGGCGGCCTGGTGGGGCGAGACCGGCCGGGGGCCGGGGTCTCGCCCCTGCTCCTTCTAGTCTGGCGGCCTGGTGGGGCGAGACCGGCCGGGGCCGGGGTCTCGCCCCTGCTCCTTCTAGCCCGGCGGCCTGGTGGGGCGAGACCGGCCGGGGGTCGGGGTCCCGCCCCTGCTCCTTCTAGCCTGGCGGCCTGGTGGGGCGAGACCGGCCGGGGGCCGGGGTCTCGCCCCTGCCCCTTCTGGCTTGGCGGTCTGGCGGGGCGAGACCGGTCAGAGGCCGCGGTCTCGCCCTTGCCCCCCTGCAGTTTTACCTTCTTGCCCTCGGGGGAATTCCCTCTTTACCCCCCGACGTGGCTTTTCTCTATTGGCCCGAGGCCTTTTGGCCGTAGGGGTATTTTGGTCAATTTCACCCCCAGGACTTGGAAAAACTATAAATAGACCCCCTTGGGTGCCTTGGAGAGGATCCTTTTCTTAGCTTCCTCCTCCCTTAGCTTCTTCTTGGTTGAGTAGAGAGAGCTCTCCAAGGCACCTAGCATAGCCCTTTGGTGAGGGAGGGGAAGAGCTCAAGTAGCCTTCCGGGTGTGAGGTGGGACCTCCGCGCTAGAGCCGAGGGTCTGTTCATAGTCTCCTAAGTCTCCGGTCCGTGACATTCTCTCGAGTGTAGTAGGTGTGAGGTCACCCCTTTCAGGGACCCCGAACTCCACAGAGGTCAATTTTGGCTTCAACACTTTTGGTGCGGTGAGCGTGGAGAGTGACCAGCACAGAAGATCTCAAGAGGGTGTCATGACGGGAGGTCAAGGAGGTAGTGATGATCTCGGCGAGCTCCCCACCCCAGGACCCTTTGTGGGGAGGCAAGAGTTCATGGCCTCCATCCAGGGCATCATGGAGATGCTGCGAAGCATTGCTCCTCAAGGGTGGCAGCTCCACCCCGACCCCCCAGGAGCTAGCTCCCCCCCTCGACGAGTCGACTCCCAGGGGTCTAGGTGAGATGACCCCAAGCGGGGGGAGAAGGAAGTGCACCAGGAAGAAGGCCCGGGAAGGAGAGGATGGGAGATGGGGCCGAGCGAGACCTCACCGGTCGGGAGCTGTTCTCCACCCCGGCGAGTGCCAACCTCTCAGGCGAGCAGGTCGCGCGAGTGGAGGTGGCGAGACCACCCCTTAGGGGGTCACCCTTCAGCGAGCTGATCATCTCAGCTCCCGTTCCCAAGGGGTTCAGAGAGCCAGACATGGCTTACTATACGGGGAAGGATGACCCCGTCCAGCATCTGCAGTGGTTCGAGGATGCCGTCTCCATCAGACCGATGACGGATGCCTTCAAGTGTCGCCTCTTTGCGATCACGCTGAAGGAGAAGGCAAGGGACTGGTTCCATCAACTCCCTTCGAGGTCGATCTATGGGTTCGAGGACTTGAGCCGAAGCTTCCAGCTCCGCTTCTCCACCTCCAAGAAGCGGAAGAGGAGTCCTGAGTCCATATTCCTGATAAGGCAGGGGGCCGAGGAGTCGTTGGCCCGCTACGTTGACCGGTTCCAAGAGGAGATCCTGGAGGTCCAGGAGATGCCAGGGTATGCTCTCCAGATGGCCTTCACCGTTGGGCTGAAGGAGGGCTTCTTCAAGATGAGCTTGACCCGGAAGGCCCCCCTTTCCTTCGAGGAGCTGATGGAAAGGGCGGCAGAGGAGATAGCTATGGAGGCGGCCAACCCGGTGTTTGTCAAGAAGTTGGCAAAGCTGACAGAGACAGAGGCAAAGGAGCAAGGTGGCTCGAGGCCCCAGGAGGGAAGAAGGAGAGAGGAGCGGAGAGCTCAGGAGGGTCCGGAACCAGGTTGGAGGCAGCAGGGAGGACCCGCTCAGGGCCCGGGAAGAGGTTACGCCCACGATGGGGGAAACTTCCATGGGGGCCAAGGAAGGTTCAACTTCCAGAGGCAAGCCCCTAGGCAGCTCCTACCCCCACCACAGCAAGCAATGGAGATTGGTCGGAGGGAGAGGAGGAACCGCCAGGGAAGGAGAAGGGTCAGGGTAGAGTTGCCATACTGTGACTTCCACCAGGTGGAGGGGCACGCCACAGCTACCTGCCCCGAGTTCCTGGAAGTGAGGGGGGCGAGAGACCCTGCCCAGCCACAGCCACCAGTACGGGTTGAAGAGGTTCTGCCCAGAGAAGGAGGGGATGATGTTTGTGAGGACCGGGTCGATGTCGGACCCCGAGGCGGTATAGCGGTGATCCATGGTGGAGTGGGGATCGAGGCCACTCGGAAGGCAAGCCTCCATGTCATGTACCGAAGGAGCGTCGCCTCAACCTCCCAGACACCGCCCCAGGAGGAGAAGGTCACCTTCTCGGTGAAGGACCTGCCGGATCATGAGGATCCGTTTTGTGATGCACTGGTCATCCAGACGGCCATCGAGGGATACAGCGTCTCCCGAATCTTGGTGGACAACGGGAGCTCTGTCAACGTCGTTTTCAGGAAGGCGTTTGATGAGATGAAGGTAGAGCCAAGGAGGGTGTTGGCCTCGGACGGACCCCTGTTCGGATTTTCAGGGGAGAGGAAGGAGGTTGAGGGTGGAGTGGGACTCCAAGTTAAATTGGGGGGAGTCTCAAGGAACTGCCGGTTCGTCATTGTGGACGCTCCAAGCAGCTATAACGCCATCTTCGGAAGGCCCCTCATCAGCGCCTTCCGTTGCGTGTCATCTTCCTTCCACCAATGCATCAAGTTCAGCTCCGGAGGGATCCAGGTCAGAGTCAAGGGAGACTCCAGGATGGAAAGACAGTGTTATGTCACGGCCGTCAACACCATCTCTTGGTTGGCCAAGGCAGAGGAGATGGAGAAGATCATGGAGAGCCTAAGCAGGATGGAAGTGTCCGGCAAGCAGGAAGCGGATGGCGACCACCGGGCCCAGACCCCCTGAAGAAGCCTCGTCCCGGTAGAGTCCTGTATTCTTCTTATGTTGTATTGAGTCCAGCCCCCGACCAGCTGAGTCGAGGGGGTCTTGTAACTCATCTTTTTCCCCATTTGAGGATGTAAGATTTGGTAAGGACTGATTGAGATGCTTAGTTCTTTTGCTCCGAGACGGTCCCGCTGCCCAGGCTCTCACTAGCTGGGCAGGGCCGGTGGCACCTCTCGTTGATGCCTAGTTGTCTCACCTCGAGATGGATTCCGCTGCCAGGCTCTCACCTAGCTGGCAGGGCAGGTTGATCTCTCGGAGGGTGGGAAGGTCTCACCTCGAGATGGATTCCGCTGCCAGGCTCTCACCTAGCTGGCAGGGCAGGTTGATCTCTCGTAGGGTGGGAAGGTCTCACCTCGAGATGGATTCCGCTGTCAGGCTCTCACCTAGCTGGCAGGGCAGGTTGATCTCTCAGAAGGTGGGAAGGTCTCACCTCGAGATGGATTCCGTTGTCGGGCTCTCACCTAGCTGGCAGGGCAGGTTGATCTCTCGGAGGGTGGGAAGGTCTCACCTCGATATGGATTCCGCTGCCAGGCTCTCACCTAGCTGGCAGGGCAGGTTGATCTCTCGGAGGGTGGGAAGGTCTCACCTCGAGATGGATTCCGCTGCCAGGCTCTCACCTAGCTGGCAGGGCAGGTTGATCTCTCGGAGGGTGGGAAGGTCTCACCTCGAGATAGATTCCGCTGTCAGGCTCTCACCTAGCTGGCAGGGCAGGTTGATCTCTTGTAGGGTGGGAAGGTCTCACCTCGAGATGGATTCCGCTGCCAGGCTCTCACCTAGCTGGCAGGGCAGGTTGATCTCTCGTAGGGTGGGAAGGTCTCACCTCGAGATGGATTCCGCTGCCAGGCTCTCACCTAGCTGGCAGGGCAGGTTGATCTCTCGGAGGGTGGGAAGGTCTCACCTCGAGATGGATTCCGCTGTCAGGCTCTCACCTAGCTGGCAGGGCAGTTTGATCTCTCGGAGGGTGGGAAGGTTCACCTCGAGATGGATTCCGCTGTCAGGCTCTCACCTAGCTGGCAGGGCAGGTTGATCTCTCGTGGAAGCCTAGCCCTTAGCTCCGAGATGGATTCCGCTATCAGGCTCTCATCTAGCTGGCAGGGCAGGTTGATCTCTCGTGGAAGCCTAGCACTTAGCTCCGAGATGGATTCCGCTGTCAGGCTCTCATCTAGCTGGCAGGGCAGGTTGATCTCTCGTGGAAGCCTAGCCTTAGCTCCGAGATGGATTCCGCTGTCAGGCTCTCATCTAGCTGGCAGGGCAGGTTGATCTCTCGTGGAAGCCTATCCCTTAGCTCCGAGATGGATTCCGCTGTCAGGCTCTCATCTAGCTGGCAGGGCAGGTTGATCTCTCGTGGAAGCCTAGCCCTTAGCTCCGAGATGGATTCCGCTGTCAGGCTCCCATCTAGCTGGCAGGGCAGGTTGATCTCTCGTGGAAGCCTAGTCCGTAGCTCCGAGATGGATTCCGCTGTCAGGCTCTCATCTAGCTGGCAGGGCAGGTTGATCTCTCGTGGAAGCATAGTCCTTAGCTCCGAGATGGATTCCGCTGTCAGGCTCTCATCTAGCTGGCAGGGCAGGTTGAACTCTCGGGAGATCAAGTCCCACCCCCGAGAGGATCTCCTCAGCCAGGCTCCCACTAGCTGGTTGGGTCGAATGTGCCTCGGAGGGAGTAAAAGTCCCTTTGCTCCAATGAGGATCCCGCTGTCAGGCTCTCATTAGCTGACAGAGCCGGTGGTACCTCTCGTGGAGGCTAAGTATTTTTTACCTGGAGGGGGTCTCGCCACCCAGGCTCCCATAGCTGGCGTGGCAGGTTGACTCCCTGGAGAGGCGCGCAAGGAAATTGCACTCAGCGAATACGTTGGGTTGGACATTTCTTTTCCGAGTTTGTGCCAACCTCGAAAAGAGCGGGGATTGTGTACAACCCCGTATTCGCCCCTGTATAGTTTTAAGCTTTTGGGAGATTTTGCACTCTCGGTGGCCAATTTTGGCTCTAGCTCGGAAACATACTAGTAGGGGGAGGAAAAATCTACCTCCCCCCCCCCCGGTGGCCCTCTTTTGGGGGGCGGGTGCGACAAGTTGTCTAACACCAGCCCCCGTCCTTATAGGTGCCTGGCGGCCTGGTGGGGCGAGATCGGCCGGGGGCCGGGGGTCTCGCCCCTGCCCTTCTAGCCTGGCGGCCTGGTGGGGCGAGACCGGCCGGGGGCTGGGGTCTCGCCCCTGCCCCTTCTAGCCTGGCGGCCTGGTGGGGCGAGACTGGCCGGGGGCCGGGGTCTCGCCCCTGCTCCTCCTAGCCTGGCGGCCTGGTGGGGCGAGACCGGCCGGGGGCCGGGGTCTCGCCCCTGCTCCTTCTAGCCTGGAGGCCTGATGGGGCGAGACCGGCCGGGGGCCGGGGTCTCGCCCCTGCTCCCTCTAGCCTGGCGGCCTGGTGGGGCGAGACCGGTCGGGGGCCGGGGTCTCGCCCCCTGCCCCTTCTAGCCTGGCGGCCTGGTGGGGCGAGACCGGCCGGGGGCCAGGGTCTCGCCCCTGCTCCTTCTAGCCTGGTGGCCTGGTGGGGCGAGACCGGCCGGGGGCCGGGGTCTCGCCCCCTGCCCCTTCTAGCCTGGCGGCCTGGTGGGGCGAGACCGGCCGGGGGCCGGGGTCTCGCCCCTGCCCCTTCTAGCCTGGCGGCCTAGTGGGGCGAGACCGGCCTGGGGTCCGGGGTCTCGCCCCTGCTCCTTCTAGCCTGGCGGCCTGGTGGGGCGACACCGGCCGGGGGCCGGGGTCTCGCCCCTGCCCCTTCTAGCCTGGCGGCCTGGTGGGGCGAGACCGGCCGGGGGCCGGGGTCTCGCCCCCGCTCCTTCTAGTCTGGCGGCCTGCTGGGGCGAGACCGGCCGGGGGCCGGGGTCTCGCCCCTGCTCCTTCTAGCCCGGCGACCTGGTGGGGCGAGACCGGCCGGGGGCCGGGGTCCCGCCCCTGCTCCTTCTAGCCTGGCGGCCTGGTGGGGCGAGACCGGCCGGGGGCCGGGGTCTCGCCCCTGCCCCTTCTGGCTTGGCGGCCGGGCGGGGCGAGACCGGTCAGAGGCCGCGGTCTCGCCCTTGCCCCCCTGCAGTTTTACCTTCTTGCCCTCGGGGGGAATTCCCCCTTTACCCCCCGACGTGGCTTTTCTCTATTGGCCCGAGGCCTTTTGGCCGTAGGGGTATTTTGGTCATTTCACCCCCAGGACTTGGAAAAACTATAAATAGACCCCCTTGGGTGCCTTGGAGAGGATCCTTTTCTTAGCTTCCTCCTCGCTTAGCTTCTTCTTGGTTGAGTAGAGAGAGCTCTCCAAGGCACCTAGCCTAGCCCTTTGGTGAGGGAAGGGAAGAGCTCAAGTAGCCTTCCGGGTGTGAGGTGGGACCTCCGCGCTAGAGCCGAGGGTCTGTTCATAGTCTCCTAAGTCTCCGGTCCGTGACATTCTCTCGAGTGTAGTAGGTGTGAGGTCACCCCTTTCAGGGACCCCGAACTCCACAGAGGTCAATTTTGGCTTCAACACCTATGACAAACATGTCACACACACAAACCGCAAACATAGATAGACTAAGTAAAGCATACAAACAATAGCATATGCAAAACTAAACTCATACCTGTGACCACGTCACTCTGCTTGATGGCCTCTTGCAGGCCAAGATTGTAGACCCGGGGTTGCGCCTACGAGGCAGAGGAATCCACCACCGCCTTTCCTTTTTCAGCATAAGATGCGCCTGCCTTCTTTTCACTCTTTGGCGGCATCTGACAATCGTGCGCAATATGCCCCATCCGGCCACAATTGAAGCAGATACGATTGTCTGGCTTGGAGGTAGCCCCTGACGTTGCTCCCGTTGCAACTGATGAAGGAACTTGTCCACTAGGCTTGGACTTCTTACCCCATCTCTTCTTATAAAATGGTTTTCCCGATCGGGGCGCCTTCCACTCCGGTTGCGTCACAGCCAACGCTCTCTTCCCTTGCACCCTTTTCATATCCTTCATAGAACCGATTTGTCTTCCTCTGCTCATCAGCAAATATAGAACCCGCATACCGCCCCAAGCGAGTAAATTCATGCATGTATGCGTCAACACTGCCATCGCCTTGTGTTAACCTTTGGAATTCATTTTCCATGGCTATCCGTTGAGCCGCAGGAAGGTGCTTCTCTAGGAAGAGCCGGGAGAATTCTTCCATCGATACTTGGGTTAACGGACGACCCGCCAAATGATGCAACTCCATCTCATCTCACCACAATCGAGCTTCTCCTTTAAGAAAGAAGGTAACTAAAGTAACTTTTGATGCTCCGTCGTTCCAATCGCCGTCATCACTCGCTTGACGCACGATAACCAATCCTCAGCCTGCGTCGGAGTTCCCGCTCCCGAGAACGTAGGCGGATGGAAACTCATAAACCGCGTTAGCTGCTTCTCCGCTGCTCGAGGAGCCACATCCACTACAGGTTCAGGCCTTGCCGCCACCTGTTCTGGCCTCACAGCCGCTTGTTCCTGCCTAAGTGGCTGGCCTTGGATCATGGTAAATAAAGCCACCGCAACTAAACGCACATGTTCCGCAGACGGTGGAGGTGTAGGCACCGCGGCTGGTGTCGTACTTTCATCAGAATGCTGAGGCTCAGACGGCCCAGCTCCACTTCGTGTTACCTAAAGGTGGACAAGACACACACATTAGCGGTCGTACCCAAGCAAACAACACAAAATAAGAACACGCAGGGTCCTTAAACACATCAAGTTTGCATTCCTATCATGGACATTCAGGAGTTTATTCGTAGACTTTGGTTTGCACAAACACGTGTGCGCCACCCCACAAAAGAAGTCGGCCACGACTTCGAGAGGGAAAGACCAAGACAACCGATACCAAAAATGTAACAACCCCCTTCGTTCATATGGTATATTCTAGAAGGTCCGGCCGGGGCCCCACAGTATATATCACAAAACAGGCGGTGAAGGTACAGGATGATACCAGAGTAGCGCATCGCACCTACCACAAATCATTCTAGCGGAAGCCTAGACTACAACTTGAACTCCTCATGAATGTCCAAACATAAAACTCCACATTTTATACGATATAGGAATGTCTTACAACAAGTGAAAAGAGTTGGCCTTATGGCCTTACATGGCTTTCAAACAGTGGCTTAAACAGATTGGCGCGCAGGCCGGCCACAATTAAAGAAAACACACAACATTTCCAAATAGCCTTCGAGGGCTAGCAATAGTAGCAGCAACAACAGTAGGAACATCAACCTCTATGCGTCCCGCTTGGCTCTCCAGCACCTGTACAGGGACAATCCACCCAACGGTGGCAAACAAAAGCAACGGTCAGCGTTCAGCTGACCAAATTATAACGACCCTACCCATTCTCTCGGGGCAGCGGTATTCTTCCCTGCAGGCATATCATATCACAAGTATGGCAATATATCATCAAAATGTGCTTTCATGCACACAAGCCATCACAACCGTTCGCCACCCGGCCCAACGGTCCGTGCACTCAGGGCACATTCTTGGTGTTCTGGCAAAGCTCTTGCCCACCACCGTATCAGGGTCACAACCCAATGGTAAATCTCTTGAGCATTTACTCCATGGCGTGCAGCCAGAGTTAGTCTTCCTACACCGGGATGGCCCGTAGCCCCCCATTGTGTCATGGCGCGCAGGCCGAAGACTCTTGCTATGCGCTCCAACAGACCGCACCTTTTGGTCTCACGTCGGACGGACATAGTGCAGGTCGGATCCTCCACCCCCCGTTGCTCAAATCGCCTTGCCTTCTCCGAGTACAGCGTACTCATGCCTATATCAAAGGCGCGGGTCGGTCTCACCAATCATGTTCTTAGCATTCAAGTCTGGGTATTTCTCTATACCCATTTCTTTAGCACAACAGCGGGTCTTTCCTGGGCCTCCCAGTACTTCCTGTGACTCTCTCCACAGGTGGACACCGCATAAGCACAAATGTCAGGGGTCTTTCCTGGCTATCATGCCAGTACTTCCTGTTACTCGCTTCACAGGTGGACACCCTATGACATTAAGCAGCACAAAGGGCCTTTCCTGGTCACACCAGTACCCAAAAACATACCACGGCTATTTTCCCGGGCTACCACTCCAGTACTTCCTGCTACTCCTTTTTCGCAGGCATAACCCGTTGACTCCTTAAACTACACGTTTTGCACGGAGTCTTCTCCGGTTCGTATGCAACATCACCAATCCAGACCAACCTGTCCAGATGGGCTTCACACAGCATGCCTATTTTGTACTCCATTTCCGGATCTATATGCTAACAAAGGGGATTTCAAGCATCCACCCAAAGATTCCCAAAATCATCCACCTCTTGGTGGGGGGAAAATCACAAGATATGCCAAAAGGAAGCCTTCACATGGCTAGGAAGAAAAGTCGTTTCTCTTGACGACCGCTGCGGTGCCATTACCTCAAAGCTAGCTTGATTTGGCTCGCAAAACGTTTCCTCTGCAACGCCGGCTTCAGAACTCTTATCGGTAAACCGCGGCACCACCAGCAGCAGCCCTTCCCCTTCTTCCTCCTTATTTCTCTCTCTCTTTCTCTCTTAACTTGAAGAAAGATCAAGGCCAAGTAAAATGAGAATAACTTCTCAGATTTCGGCCTTTAGGAAAAGAGGAAAGAAGCTTCAGCCCTTGGATCCCAGTTGAAGGAATGGATGGCCACAAAACTGCCAGAAAAGCTAAATTTGACCTGACACGGCCTGTGACACGCCCGTGTCCCAGGCCGTGTGCCTCAAGCGGTGGTCAACCGACCTATCCCGACCAGTGACAGGCCCATGGGACACGCCCTTGTCATGGGCCGTGTCACCAACACGCCTTCAGACACGCCCGTGTCTGTGGCCGTGTGCCTGGGCGAAAAAAATCCCAAAACATCCCGAGACTTCACACGGCCTGTGACACGCCCGTGTCCCAGGCTGTGTGCCCAGACACGGCACAAAGACACGCCCTGTCGAAATCCTTCGCCGGGCTGAGTTTGTCGACCTGATTTGACACGCCCTGTGACACGCCCGTGTCACAGGCCGTGTTCAACCTCTCGACACTCAACACTCAACACTCGACACTCGACACTCGTCGAGCAAAAGTTGTCGAGCACACGACACGGCCTTGGACACGCCCGTGTCCTGGGCCGTGTGCCTCCTCTCGACACATTATCGAGCGAAAAATCGTCGACACAAAGGCCTATCGTCGACACAACCTCGACACACCCTGCGACATGCCCGTGTCGCAGGCCGTGTCCGCTGACACGCCCTGGGACACGCCCGTGTCTCAGGCCGTGTCACCCAAAAATTCCTGTTTCAGAAATTTGGACTGTTACACGCCTGCCCTGTCAGTTAGTGAGAGCCTGAAAGCGGGACCGTCATCGGAGCAAAAAAACTTGGGCTTCCACGAGAGGTACGCCTGCCCTGCCAACTAGTGAGAGCCTGACAGCGGGACCGTCATCGGAGCAAAGGTACTTGGGCTTCCACGAGAGGTGCGCCTGCCCTGTCAGCTAGTGAGAGCCTGACAGCGGGACCGTCATCGGAGCAAAGATACTTGGGCTTCCACGAGACGTACGTCTGCCCTGTCAGCTAGTGAGATCCTGACAATGGGACCGTCTTTGGAGCAAAGGTACTTGGGCTTCCACGAGAGGTACGCCTGCCCTATCAGCTAATGAGAGCCTAACAGCGGGACCGTTATCAGAGCAAAGGTACTTGGGCTTCCACGAGAGGTACGCCTGCCCTGCTAGTTAGTGAGAGCCTGACAGCAGGACCGTCATCGGAGAAAGGTACTTGGGCTTCCACGAGAGGTACGCCTGCCCTGCCAGCTAGTGAGAGCCTGACAGTGGGACCGTCATCGGAGCAAAGTTACTTGGGCTTCCATGAGAGGTACGCCTGCCCTGCCAGCTAGTGAGAGCCTGATAGCGGGACCGTCATCGGAGCAAAAAAACTTGGGCTTCCACGAGAGGTACGCCTGCCCTGCCAACTAGTGAGAGCCTGACAGCGGGACCGTCATCGGAGCAAAGGTACTTGGGCTTCAATGAGATGTACGCCTGCCCTATCAGCTAGTGAGAGCCTGGCAGCGGGACCGTCATCGGAGCAAAGGTACTTGGGCTTCCACGAGAGGTACGCCTGTCCTTCCAGCTAGTGAGAGCCTGACAGCGGGACCGTCATCGGAGCAAAGGTACTTGGGCTTCCACGAGAGGTACGTCTGCCCTATCAGCTGGTGAGAGCCTAACAGTGGGACCGTCATCGGAGCAAAAAGAGTTGAGCCTCCCTCTGAGGCACTCTCAACCCTGCCAGCTGGAGTGAGCATGGTTTGAGGAGATCCTCTTGGAGGTCGGGAGCTGGGCATGTCACCTAAGCTTTTTAATTCCAACATCCTCAAACGGGAAAAAGATGGGTTACATGACCCCCCCCCCCACTTAGCTGGTCGGGGGCTGGACTCACCACAACATAAGAAAAATACAGGACCCCATTGGGGCGAGGCTTCTTCAGGGGGTCTGGGCATGATGGTCGTCATCCTTCCCCTCGGAGACCTTCATCTTACTCAGGCTCTCCATGATACTCTTCATCTCCTCTGCCTTGGCCAACCAAGAGATGGTGTTGACGGCTGTGACATAACATTGCCTTGCCATCCTGGAGTCTCCCTTGACTCTGACCTGGATCCCTCCTGAGCTGAATTTGAGGCACTGGTGGAACGAAAACGACACGTAACGGAAGGCGCTGATGAGGGGCCTTCCGAAGATGACGTTATAGCTGCTCAGAGCGTCAACTATGACGAACCAACAGTTCCTTGATGTCCCTCCCAACTTCACTTGGAGTCCTACTCCACCTTCGACCTCCTTCCTCTCTCCTAAAAATCCGAACAGGGGTCCGTCTGAGGCCAACACCCTCCTTAGCTCCGCCTTCATCTCGTCAAATGCCTTCTTGAAAATGACGTTGACGGAGCTCCCGTTGTTAACCAAGATCCGGGAGACGGTGTACCCCTCGATGGCCGTTTGAATGACCAGCGCATCGTAGAATGGATCCTCATGATCCGGCATGTCCTTCGACGAGAAGGTGATCTTCTCCTCCGAGGGTGGGATTTGGGATGTTGAAGC
The DNA here is from genome assembly GCA_039583875.1 of Platanthera guangdongensis. Lineage (NCBI taxonomy): Eukaryota > Viridiplantae > Streptophyta > Magnoliopsida > Asparagales > Orchidaceae > Platanthera > Platanthera guangdongensis. The sequence goes on along the minus strand of CM077153.1, from coordinate 11,213,760 downwards.
GACGCTCCATCGGTACATGACATGGAGGCTCGCCTTCCGAGTGGCCCCGATCCCCACTCCACCATGGGTCATCGCAATACTGCCTCGAGGTCCGACATCGACCCGGTCCTCATATATGTCATCCCCCATATTCTGGGTGGAACTTCCTCAACCTACACTGGCGGGTGCTGCTGGGCAGGGCCTCTCGCCCCCCTCACTTCTAGGAACTCGGGACAGGTAGTCGTGGCGTGCCCCTCCACCTGGTGGAAGTCACAGTACGACAATACTCTTTCTCCCCTCTTTCAGCAGGCTCGGCAGTCTCTCTCGTTTCCTCTTCCCCCTTCACCTATTGTCAAGGCTTGTTGTGGTGTGGGTAGGAGTTGTCTTGGGGCTTGCCTTTGGAAGTTAAACCTCCCTTGACCCCCATGAAAGTTTTCCCCACCCCGGATGAGAGCTCTTCCGGGACCCTAGGCATGTCCTCCCTGTTGCCTCCAGCCTGGTTCCGGACCCTCCTGTCCTTGGAACCCCTGAGCTCTCTGCTCCTCCCTCCTTCTTCCTTCCTAATGCCTTGAGCCACCTTGCTCCTTTGACTCCGTCTCTGTTAGCCTTGCCAACTTCTTGACAAATGCCGGGTTGGTCGCCTCCATGACTATCTCCTCAACTACCCTTTCCATCAGCTCCTCAAAGGAAAGGGGGGCCTTTCGAGTAAGACTCATCTTGAAGAACCCCTCGCGCAACCCCACCATGAACGCCATATGTAGGGCATACTCTGGCATCTCCTGTACATCCAGGATCTCCTCTTGGAACCTGTCAACGTAATAGGCAAGCGACTCCTCGGCCCCCTGCCTTATCAGGAAGATGGACTTAGGACTCTTCTTCATCTTCTTGGAGGTGGAGAAGCAAAGCTGAAAGCTCCGGCTCAAGTCCTCAAACTTATAGATCGACTTCGGAAGGAGTTGATGAAACCAGTCCCTTGCCTTCTCCTTTAACGTGATCGCAAAGAGGCGACACTTGAAGACATCCGTCATCGGCCTGATGGAGACGATATCCTCGAACCACTACAGATGTTGTACGGGATCATCCTTCCCGGTATAGTAAGTCATGTCAAGCTCTCTGAACCCCTCGAGAATGGGAGCTGAGATGATCAGCTCGCTGAAGGGTTACCCCATGAGGGCTGGTCTCGCAACCTCTACTCACGCGACCTGCTCGCCTGGAGGGCTAGCACTCGCCGGGCTGGGGAACAACTCCCAGCCGGTGAGGTCTCGCTCAACGCCCTCTCCCATCCTCTCCTTCTCTGGTCGTCTCCCTGGTACACTTCTTTCTCCCCCTGCTGGGGTCATCTCGCTTGGACCCCTGGGGGTCGACTCATCGAGAGGGGGGGGGAGCTAGCTCCTGGGGGGTTGGAGTGGAGCTGTCACCCCGATGAGCCAAACTTCGCAGCATCCCCATGATGCCTTGAATGGATGTCATGAACTTCTACCTTCCTACGAAGGGTCCTGGGTTGGGGAGATCACCGAGATCATCACTACCTCCCTAGTCTCCGGCCATGACACTCTCCCGAGATCTTCTGTGCTGTTCACTCTCCACGCTCACCACACCAAAAGTGTTGAAGCCAAAATTGACCTCTTTGGATTTTGGGGTCCCAAAAGAGGGGTGACCTCACACCTACTACACTCGGGGGAATGTCACAGACCAAAGACTTGGGAAACTACGAACAGACCCTCGGCTCCAGCGTGGAGGTCCCACCACACACCCGGAAGGTCACAAGAGCACTTCCCCTCCCTCACCAATGGCTGAGCTGGGTACCTTGGAGAGCTCTCTCACTCAACGAAGCAGAAGCCTAAGGAGGAGGAAACCCAAAAAAACTCTCTCTCTAAAGATACCCAAGGGGGTCTATTTATAGTTTTTCCAAGTCTAGGGACCAAAATGTCACAAATACCTCTAGGACAAAAAGGCTTTGGGCCAATAGAAAACATCCACGTCGGGGGTAAAGAGGTAATTCCACCCCGAGGGTATAACAGTAAAAGTATGACCAAAAGAAGTCAAAGGTGGGAGGAGTCATACCCCCATCTCCCCGGGCACCCAAGACGAGCAGGTAACCCCCGTCGAAGAGCTACCCGCCCGGGGCGGGAGCTTGGCCGCAGGCCGCTCTCGCCCCCACGAATTGACCGCCCGGGGCGAGAGCCTGGCCGCAGGCTGCTCTCGCCCCCGTGACCGCCCGGGGCGAGAGCCTGGACGTAGGCCGCTCTCTCCCCCGCGAGCTGACCGCCCGGGGCGAGAGCCTGGCCGCAGGCCGCATCGCCCCCGCGAGCTGACCGCCCTGGGCGAGTGTGCAGGGGGCGGGGTTCAGGCCTCCAACCGGTCCTGCTGTTCCCACCTTGCACCTATCAGGCTGGGGCGGGTGTCAGCCAACTTGTCGCACCCGCCCCCAAAAAAGGGGCCACTGGGGGAGGCAGATTTTTCCTCCCCCTACTAGTATATTACAAGGGCTATGCTTAAATTCGTCACCAAGAGTGCAAAAATTCTCCAAAAGCTTAAAACTCATAGCTGGTCCTGCGCCTACCGGGAGGACCCCCACTCTGTGAATACAGGGTTGTAAAGATAGCCCTCAAACTAATATTATGTCACTCACCTCTCGATTCTCACAGCGCAATAGAAGATAAAATCATAACTTAAAAATTTCAATATCAAATTCAGAAGTTCCACCAAGATAAATGATCAAACAAATACAAACATAAGAGAGATTCACCCCCAAAACACACAGTACTTTCTCCATACAATACTATGAGAGTTTAGTTCATAACGGAGATAAAACGCCGCAAAACTAGAGAGATCTTACAGTTCATGGCATTAGAAATTCGAATCTACCCTTTCCAGTGGTTGAAATGCGGGTTCTTTAGCCCAAAACCCTAGCCACAATCTCTTTTCTTCTCCAAAATGACAAAAGATTCTTTGTTTTCCTTCTCCCCCTCTATTTATAAGTGTAAATGCCTCATATGAACTCCAGGAATTTTGAAAGGAAGCCTTTTTTTATTTTCATAACTGCCATTTTATTTTAAAACTTTTAGAAATTCGGATTTTAAATTCGCAGGTTTGTTGCAACAAATTTTTATTTGTTGCAACATATTTTTTTCTTTCCAGTTTTCAACAAAAAATGCTCAAAAATTAATGTGAACTTTTTGCAACTTTTCTTGAGAGCTTTTTATGCTTAACATTGGTTGTGCCGGTTAATTTCTTCTGGATTCGTTATCATAAAAACTAGTTAAATCTTTAATAATTCATGAATTTTCTCACAAATAATGATTTACTCATTTACATATGCTTTAAATCAATATTTTTCAAATAAATTAGTCAAAATGCGGCAAATTGACTTACAAGATAACTTCATTGTGTGAAATTATCATTCCCTCACACCTAAACCTTTGCTAGTCCCTAGCAAAAATGAAACATTACATGCCATTGAGTGAGCGAATATCTACCAAACTGTCAATTCATCTCTCCTTACTCTTGAACCAATTTTTTTAAGATTACTCAAGTGATTTGCATTGAAAATTAGTAAACATGTAAATCATTAAAATTTCAAACATGCATAAACTCATTAGTTCGATGCAAGTTAAAGCTCTATAATAATTTCCTAGTATTGTTTGAGTTATTCCTTAAAATTATCTACTCTCAAACAACTTAAGTTATTAAATTTCCTCATTAGAAGGAAGAGATGAAAATATGCTAAGTCTTTGAGTTAACCTCCACAAGAGTTTTGGTAGTAGAAAGGAAATCATAAGGACTTGAAATATGATGGGCTTTGGCTTGGTTGAGAATTCATGATTTAATTTTGATTGGATAAAAGTATTTTTCTAGCAAATATTTTTAATAAATCTACCTACTATGAGGTTTCTTTCACAATCATCAATTTTTTAAAACTCATAGTTGAGATCATTCCAATTATGTGTACACACACTTAGGCCGCATATCACTATGGACTTTTATCTATTTTTCTCGTCCATATTTTTTAAATACCCATAGCTGGAAAACTTATTAAGAACTAACTAGTGAAAATATATGAAAATTATATATGAAATATTTGAATCAAAATGGAAAGGCTCAAGCTCAAAGGACTATGAATTATATAAATAACTGTAAACTTTGTGGATTAACTACCTAACCTCAATGTCTTAGCTTCCGTCATTGGTCTAGTTCTTGTTCACCCCTCCCCCATTATGTTTGGAATTTAATAAATTACTTTGTAGGGCTCAAATATTTTAAGGAATGATGTGCTTATGAAAAATACAAAATGTAGCTCTAACATATCTTACTAACTTCAAAAGCAAAAAAATTGAACTTTTAGGTTGGACAAGTCTACCAATTATTTTAAATTACATAATTTGAACTAAATGTAAAGCTCCACAAATTAATATTTAGTAGACTATTCGTCACTCAATCGGTGAAGGTGCCAAAAACTTGATACACAAAAAGTAGTTTATACGTATTACTGCAAGTGTACGTGTCGGATAAAAAAATAAAGTGTGAGTACAGATCGTTCTCTCGGAGAAGTGGTTAATTTAGCGCTTGCAAGTACTAACTCTACCTTTTCTTTAAATTCAAACGTATTGATATGATTAAACGTAAATTTAGATTAATAACAATTAAACGAGACCAATAACAAAAAAACTAAATAACGCTTATTTAAATAATACTTTTATCACGTTGAAAAGAAACAGTCTTGTATTTTTGATTTCCTATGTGTGTTTAGGCTTGCGAGCAGTGCAGATCGGTGCGGTTTGTTGGCAAACCAAAACCGCACCGCATGGGTGCGGTTTTTGACCAGACAAAACCGCACCGCACCAAAACCGTGCGGTGTGGTTTGGTTTCGGTGCAATTTGGCGTCGGTTTGTGCGGCGCGGTTTCGGTTTTTTGACAGTTTTATGGTCCTTTACTACTTAGACAATTAAAAAAATAGTTTAACACTTTAACTTGCTGAAACAAGTAGAACCGGTTAAAATAACCATATTCGTGACAATTAAAATAAAACTAATATGAATGTGATGCACATGTGCTAATACAAGATTCAATTGCAATAAATTCTATAAGTAATTGAAGAATTCACAAACATGCACGATTGAGATTTGACGTTAGATCTCAAATAATTTGTTTTCTAACATAGCAATCAGAGCCCAAGGAAGAGAATGATTGCTAAATTCAGGCACTGGACATGATATTTATAATATATTAGGGCTAAGTCTGACCACACTTAGCCCTGATTGCTGAATTCTGGCACTGGACATGAGCAATCAGGGCTAAGTGAGCATTTCTAGTTAAATTATATATTTATAATATATAAAGTTATAAATAGAAAATTAAAAAAACATGTTGACTTGTAGTTAAAATCAAAAAGGTAAAAATATTGTCATATATATACTCAAGTCAAACCGAACAATTGAGTAACACAGTGCAGTTTAGCTAATCCAGGTATCCAACTCAAAAAATTTTAGACCAAGTCAAACCGGTGCGGTGCGGTGTGGTCGGTTTTTAAGAATCTCAAGTCAAACCGAACCGCACATGTGCAGTTTTCAGACCCCCAAAACCAAACTGCATCGCACCCTATCGGTTCGATTTGAAATGGGTTGTGGTTTTGCGATTTAGTGCGATTTTCGGTTTTCCAGCACATGCCTATGTGCGTTGAGGTGATGAATGAAAATAATGTCTTGTAATAATATTCAATCAAGTTATCCTGCAACAATTTTTATAGAAAAAATTATCATCTCTCGAATCTCAGAAATCTTGGTATCTTATATTCCTCTAGTCATCTCTAACTTAAATAGAATGAAGGATACTACGAAGAATTAAAATCAGAGTTGCTAGCAAGGAAGAGAAATCTTTTTCTCTTCTCTAAACCGTAGCGAACTTAAGAGCACTTACACTTCTCTTCTCTCGAATCTCGAACCGCAGTATAAAAGTAGAAACTTTAAGTTAAAAATTCACACCACTTGTCTCTTGATTCTTGCGGTGCGATAGGATAGCCCTCAAACTAATATTATGTCACTCATCTCTCGATTCTCGCAGCGCAATAGAAGATAAACGCATAACTTAAAAATTTCGATATCAACTTCAATTCAAAAGTTCCACCAAGATAAATGATCAAACAAATACAAATATAAGACAAAGATTCAACACCAAAAACACAGTACTTTCTTCATACAAGACTATGAGAGTTTTGTACAACCTCGTATCCGGCGAGTGGGGTTGCCAGGAACCAGACCGGCCGACCCCGTTTTTCTGAGACTAGGGCGAACACCAAGAGAGACACGGGGCTCGACAACATCCAGCTCGCCCAGGTGAGCCCGGCGCATGCCACGCGAGTTCGGCCAACCTCGCGAGCTCGGCGTTCGACGAACTGAGCTCGGTGTTCGTCGAACGGAGCTCGACGTTCATCGTTCTCTCGACCTTTTTGCCGACCTCTAGATGGCTCGCTGAGTCCTGACAGCTTGACGGGCTCGCAACTCGCGAGCAGGGCAGTCCGTGCCCGTGCTCGCTGCCCTTGCCGAGTAGAGATTGCTGAGGGCTATTCGCCCATTGATCTGTGAGATATTTTTACCATTTTGCCCCTGCTGGCCTGCCCATAGCCTTTCAGAACGGCAGAGTTATGCTGTCGGCAGGCCAACCTGGACTGCACATAGCCGTTCAGAACAACGGAGGTTGGCTATTTGCAGGCCGATTTCAGAAATCTATAAATAAGACCCAATGGGTACCTAAGAAAGCATGCTTCTTGTGCCCACTTGTTCCCTAATCTAAGCGCTTTTTGAGATTACCTTAGCTCAGCCTTTGGCTAAGGAGGGGAAGCGCTCTAAGATCTTCCGGGTGTGTGGTGGGTCCTCCACGCCGAGTTCTGGGTTAGTTCTTCTTTGCTTCCTTTGTTGTTTTGCTTGCAGGAGAGAAGTAGGTGTGCGATCACCCCTTCCCCAAGGGTAAACTCCACAAGAGATCGAGTTTTCGATTTCAACAAGTTTAGTTCATAACGGAGATAAAACGCCGCAAAACTAGAGAGATCTTATAGTACATGGCGTCAGAAATTCAGATCTACCATTTCCAGTGGTTGAAACGCAGGTTCTTTAGCCCAAAACCCTAGCCGCAATTTTCTTTCTTCTCCAAAATGATAAAAAATTCTTTATTTTCCTTCTCCCTCTCTATTTATAAGTGTAAACGCCTCATATGGACTCCACGAATTCTGAAAGGAAGCCTCTTTTCGTTTCCATAACTGCCATTTTTTGAAAACTTTCAGAAATTCAAATTTCAAATTCGCAGATTTGTTGCAACAATTTTTTATTTGTTGCCCGATCGATAAGGTCCTCAAAGTATACCGAGTGAATTTGCTTTAACTCCATATTAAACATCCCACCTTGCAGGCCCAAGGTGAAAGCAATCATCAGAGTGTGCCCGGGTACTTCTTGGACATGCAAAATCTCCTCCTGGAAGCAATCCACGATGACCCCAATGGTTCCAGCGGGCCCTGCTGAATGAAAAGAGTACCTCCATCTCTTTCTATCTTTTCTTCAACATGGAGAATAAGAGTAGAAATTCTCATCTATGGTCTTCAAAACTGTAGATTGAGCCCGCCGACAATTGGTGAAACCAATCCCTTGCCTTTCCACTAAAGGTAATAACAAACAACCTACACTTGAAATGGTCGGACATCGGTCGGATTGATACTATGTATTCAAACCATTGTAGGTGTTGAATGGGGTAATCTCTCCCGACATAAAAAATCATGGTCGGTTCCACGAACCCAGTCGAAATTGGCGTTGTCAGCCCCAAATCGCAGAATGGACTCACCAGTGCGAGCTGGTGATCGGGGCGAGCTCGCCAGGGCTTCTCCTCCACGTTGCGGGTCGCCGGTGGGCTTTTAAAGAGGACTCGAGGCCGCAACTCAGATCATCTCCATCCTGACATACCTCCTTGTCGGGTCGCTAAACTCGATTCGCCTCGTCTTGCAGGGCGTATTCCTGAGTTGGTGTCATTATCTTGCCTCGCTACGTGAGTAGACCTCACACAATCCCTTAAATAGACTTTATCATTCTAGTGAGCTCGACGAATTGACTCTGTGTCACGAACTCACTAGCTGGGTGCGAGTTCCCCTTGTTGTCACCTTACTCTCCCTGTCCTATCATGACACCGTCAGACAAGTATTTTCTTCGAGAACTGCTAGTTCGCGCTCACCGCATGAAAAAATGTTGAAGCCGGACACCGGTTTCAACGGAGTTTGAACTGGGAGGAAACAATTCTAGTTTACTTAACCCGTCGTTGGGTGTGCAAGTCAAGTCAATTAAATCTTGGAGTCAACCCTCGCTAGTTGGTAGATCGTTGACTACTCTCAGACCCGGTGAGCATCAGCGAAAAGGTCTCGCCACTCACCCAGAAGCATGCTTCGTGTCTTCCCCTCCTAAAGCCACAAGCTGTGCTTGGCACCTTGGATGGCATATAGCTTGAGTTCTACAAAAATCTGAAGCTCTAGGAGGCTTGGTCTACCTCTCTAAGGTGTTTTAGGGATCTATTTATAGGCAATCCCTGAACTAGGGGTAAAATCGTCCTTATGTCCAGCAAATAGCAGCCTCTGCCTTTTCATTTTTGCTACTGGCACCCCCATTTGCTCTGCAGATAGCGGAATTTAGTTGTTTGTGATGGCTAAGGACTGACTAGCCTGGTCTGCAAATAGATAAGGGGGAGGGGAGAATCTACTGGTTCCCCATGCCGAGGCGAGCTCACGAGATCGGCGAGGCGGGAGGGTCTGATTTGCATGTACATGCCCTAACGTGAGGCGGTTCTTGTCCGAGGATTCACTAATGGTGAGCCCGCCTCGCAAACCCCTAAACTGAGTCGCCTCGTAGGCCTGAGCTCGCCTAACCTAGTTTTCTTTAGGTGGGCTCGCCTTACCCCCTTTGGGCATGGGCTTGACTAGGATCACTAAGTCAGGGTTGTACACTGGGGATTGGGTGCGTAACATCAGAAGCTTAAAGACCTACTGTGCCTAGCTTGGTGGTATTGTGTGCTGACCATAAGAGGTAACGTTAGTTATCGTGTTAACGGGCTGAGGTAAAGTCGTACCTGCATCGTGATAATGTGATTTTGATTATTTTAAGGACGAACAAAGCTGATCCGAACCCATACCATGCTAGTCGGTGAAGAGACAGCTCCTCGGTGCACCATTTGATCTTGGGGGAAGTCCGTAAGGCAATTAAGATGGCCTTGATAGTAAAAGCTCAAAGGAACCGTCTAAGTAATGGATACTTAGGACAAAGGTGATACTTGAATTTTAGTATACCGAAAGTGTTCCTTGAGAGCATGAAGCGTGTGACCGTGCATGCCACCGTTTGTGGTGATTGTGCATTTAAATGTTGTCATACTGCTTGCTTGCAGGGAAGAAGCTCCACCGTCCCGGGAATGGGGTGAGGTCATTATAATTGTGGTCAGCTAAAGTTGACCGGTGTTTTTTGTCACATCATGGTAGAATGTATTTGAGTGGGTATTGGCGAGTCGAGCGGAAAATAGCGGGCTGAAACCCTTTTGTTGTGCTGGCTCTTGAAGGCCCAAGTGATGTGGTTACTGTTTTCACGTATTACCGACCTGTGTGTTGATGTATGTAAACCACTTTTTTGTAAACATTATTACAGTTTGTAATACCTTAAGGACAAATGTTTGTGTGTACTGTCATTCCGAGTTAAATATATAAAAGGAGGAGAATATTTTTCTCTATATGTGTGAATAAAGAAATAAAATCTATTTTAGAATTTATTTCGGGTTCTGGGTGATGTAGTGTGTTGCAGGGAGTATTGGAGGCCAACTTTAGGAAATACCCACGATTGTGACAGATTTGTGGTTCTGTCGATATTGCCCAGTGATAATGGCTATTAGTGGTGATAACTCCCAATAAGCAATTGTAATGGACGTGAAGCCCGGGTCCTGGGAATTGGGTGCGTAACATCAGAAGCTGAAAGGCCCGTGATTTCTATCTTGGTGGTCTTGTGTCCCGACCATAAGAGATAACATTGGTTATCATGTTAACGGGCTGAAGTAAAGCCGTACCCACATCGTAACAATGTGATTTGATGATTTTGAGCACGGGCAAAGCTAATCCGAACCAGTCCCATGCTAGTCGGTGAAGAGGTAGCTCCTCGAGGAACCATTTGATCTAGGGGAAGTTCGTAAGGTATAGTGTCCTTGACGGTAAAAGCTCAAAGGAACCATCTCAGTAAAGGATACTTAGGACGGAGGTGAGACTTGAATTTCAGTACACCGAAAGTGTGTCATGAGAGTACAAAGCGTGTGGTCGTGTGTGCAACCATTTTGTGGTGATTGTGCAATTCAATGATGTCATACTACTTGCTTGTAGGGAAGGAGTACCACCGCCCCGGAAATGGGGTAGGTTGTTATAATTGTGGTCAGCTAAAGCTGACCGATGTTTTGTTTTGCCACGTCTTGGCGAAATGTACTTGTGCAAGTACTAGTGAGCCGAGCGGGAAATAGCGGACTAAAGCCCTTTTGCTGTGTTGGCCCTTGAAGACCCAAGTGATGTGGCTACTATTTATATGTATTGTCGGTCTGCGTACTGGTATATGTAAATCACTTTGTTTTGTAAATATTATTACAGTTTGTAAGGCCTTAAGACCAAACATTTGTGTATACTACCATTACTAGTTATATATATATGGTGGATATTCTTATTTGTGGGTTATTATATTTAATGCTTATGTTAGTTGTTAACTCTGTGATAAATTCCGTAGATATTTGGTTTCATTTCGTAACCAAATTATTTGTTCGTTTAATATGGCATGGGGTTCCGACCGTACCTACTGTTATATTCTTTGTGAGGGGTATGGTTGTTACACGGAGAGGGGTTGGAGTGGCATGGACTGCAGTCCTTAATGAGGGCCTTGGACGAAATCAACATTGGTGTGCTAGACTATGGTCAGGGTCCTCACAATAAAAGTGCAACTCAATAGGTGATGAGAAGTTGAACAACTCCATAGTCAAGCGTGTTTGGCCGAGAGTACTATTGAGATGGATGACCTCCTCGGAAGTACCCATACTACCCGCTTAACTATTGAATTTGCCTCATTAATAAATAAATAAAATAATTATATTTAAAGTTATATAATTTTTATTCCCACGGGCACTGGAGCAGAGGTTATCCAAACACAACCTCAGTTTTAAAAATACAGTTTTGAATCTCCCTTTTGAACTGCTCCCTTTTAAACCGACACCGATTTCTCAAACAGAGTCTTAATGTCATCACCTCGAAAATACGACTGATATGGCTAATGACAACCTTTCTTGAATAGACCGCTGACATGTTAATGACAACCTACCATAGTAGGTGTAGGAGCTCTACTATTTTTTTTTTGAATTTAAATGGATTTTCATCATTACTTCTATTTTTTTTATAGTGTAATTAATTGAATGAACATTATATTTTAATTTCTTTGAAATAGATTATAATATATCTTAAGTTATTAAAATATAAAAATGAGGGCATGATTGGTATTTTTGAATGTTTCACCAAAGACAACTTTTCTCTTATAATAGTGATGATATATATATATATATATATATATATTTATTTACCATATATAAAGAAATATTGTGCTCTACGAATATCATGAGTTCAAAATTATATAAGCCGTCAGATCATGAGTTCATAATTCAACAACCGTCTGATCGAGCACAATAAAATCATTGCATCTCTCCAAATTTTAGTAGGTTTCCTAAACCTACTACTAGGGTGTCCTAAACCTATGTGAAATTACGATTTTGCCCCTATAACTCTTAAAAAATTGGGCAGTTGACTATTAAAATTATATTTTAATTTAAACGCGGCTATCAAGTTTCGAACCCAGGACCTCAAGGACAAGAGAAACAACTCAATCCAATGAGGCACGAAGACAACTATGATAATAATTCAAATAATTTATTTATATATTCTTATATTTTATGTTTTTTTTATAAAAAATTATATAAATATAAGTATAATATAATTCATTATTACATATAAATATACTATAGCCGGGTACAGTTGCGCGAAGTCATAGTGGCGGGCCGGGTACAGTCGTGCGTGGCCGTAGGGGGGAGCCGGGGACAGTCGCGCGGGGCCGTAGGAGCGGGCCGAGTACCGTCTCGATTGATAGTAGGGGCGGAGCCCCGTGTCGGGCACTTGTATATATACATATAATCTATACTATTCTATAAAGGAAAACTTCCCTTTGGTGCAACATTCATAAATCCTAATATACCCTCAATCTTTTTACTTTAAAACTAACATAAATTCAAGAAATATTCAAATACATTTGAAAATAAAGGTTACTTATGTAATTGCACCCTAAAGTCACCTCCAAAATAAAGCTAATAGCAGGCAATTATGAGGCACAATGTCCAAAAAACATCATGTCAAGTGCTCTCATTACACCCTATCATCTGTCAGTTGCTCTCATTACTAATATATATTTATAATATATTATGTAATTGCACCCTAAAGTCACATCCAAAATAAAGCTGATAGCAGTCAATTATGAGGCACAATGTCCAAAAAACATCATGTCAAGTGCTCTCATTACACTCTATCAGTTGTCAGTTGCTCTCATTACTAATATATATTTATATATTATATATATTTATAATATATTATATAAATATATACTATATCATATTGCATAGGTGCGAAGCCCGCCGGGCGCGGGCGAAGCCCGCCGGGCGCGGGCGAAGCCCGCCGCCGCGACTGGGTACTGTCGCGCGGGGCACGAGGGCCGTAGGCCCGTTCCTGTCACTCCCACGACATATGTCGCTCCTACGACAAATGTCGCCCCCCACGACAAATGTCGCCCCCACGACAAATGTAATCGCCCACGACAAATGTCGCCGCCCACGACAAATGTCGCCCCCACGACAAATGTTGCACCACCGGCGAATGTCGCACCCTCGGCGAATGTCGCACTCCGCCGAATGTCGCACCCCGCCGATTGTCGCACCCCGGCCGAATGTGCCGAGGGCCGAAGGCCCGTGCCTGTCACTTGTATATATATATATATATATATATATATATATATATATATATATATATATATATATATATATATATATATATATATATATATTAAAATTTTTTGGCGGGCCAGGACCCCCATGGGCCCCCCTGGCGTGGAGGGTTGACCGGACACGGCCTCCCCTTGCGGACGGCGCTCCGCGGCCGCGGGGAGGGGCGGCCGGACACGGCCTCTCTGTGCGGGCGGCGCCCCGCGGCCGCAGCAGGCGGGCACGGGAGGGAGGCGGGCGCGGGGAGGGGTGAAACCCCGTGCCCACGAGGAGGGGCGGGTGCGGCGCGGCCGCAGCATGGCTAGCCGATCAGGGGCCGCCCGACGTCATTGATGGCGGCGCGGGCAGCAAATCGTGGTGGTGGATCGGACGGTGCACGTAGATCGTGTGCGGCGATCACGTGTGTGGCCGTCAGACCCATGATCCCACCAAACTAGTGGGGTATCATAGGGAGGAGACCATTCACTCCCTAAATTCTCTATAAATTTAGGATAACCTCATTAATAATATAAACGATGTCATTAAATTTAAATAATAATACTATTGCACAACCCATATTCGTAGAGATGAATCCATTGGAGATAGGACAATAGAAGTCAAAGTCAACCGACGGAATGGCCATCAACCCATATGACGTGTAGCCTTGTTAGTCGCTACTATGGACGAGATGCCCCACAAGTTGCCTAATAGGGGAGCACGGGCGGACCGACTACTACACGCTCGGGCGTGCCCGAGCCCGAGCATGATTTTTGCGATATAACCCAGGGCAGGTTTTTTCTTCCTTGATTCGCGTGAGCCCCGGCAGAGAAAAATCAAAAATCACGGTGACTCCTTCTCCGGAGTGCAGCGGCGGCGACCCCTTCTCTGAACTTCGGAGTGCAGCGGCGGCGACCCCCTCTCCGGATTCTGGAGTGCAGGGCCGGCAACATTAGTCCGTGAGTCCGTGATGCCGTTCGTCCCTCCCTTACTCATCTACTTTTCTCTTTTGCCGATTTTGATCTTAAGACTTTAGGCTGCCCTGATTTTTCAGATCTGGAGGCTCCGGCGAGGCGGGGGCGATCGGCAGTGTAAACGGCAGTGGACAGTAGTAAGTCTAGGGTTCGGAGATCCACCTTGTGCCGATCTCAATTCACCCATAGCCGGCCGCTTAACCTCATTTTCTGGTTTTTTAGATCTGGTCCATTTGGAGGCTCCAGCTTGCTCTCATCCAGACTACTACTAGTATAGTTATCAAAATCATCTTCAGGTGGTTGATAGTTCGCCAAAGACTACATCAATTGAAGATAAAACACTTAAATTTCTACTGAACATACAAAGCAGTACATTAGAAGAATAATCACTTCCCCCATCACTTAAACAAGTGAATTACGAGAGATTAGAGAGAGACAATGGCTGTCTATGAATAACACCCAATAACCATGTTAATTAACAACAGAACCGTGGAAGATCATTTTTAGGGCATAATCTACACAACAACGAATCGGAAAACGGAAGAGCCCATATTACCTCGAGATTGAAGAGCTTCGAGTAGGAGAGCCTCTTCTTGTTGCCTCGCCGCAGCTCCATGCGAAGGCTCTGCTTCAATCCACGGGAACGTAGAGCGGGGGCAAAGGAGAAATCATAAGTGTAATCAAAACCCTATGTTGCAGCTGCGTCGGCACCTAAAAACAGAACCGAGGGCGAGGGGTTAGAGAAGGGAGAGGAGGATGACACGTGACAACGGCCTGTGTGATCCAGCCAACAGAGGTATAAGGGAAACGAGAGGAAGATAGAGATGACAAAAGACATGACGAGCGAATGAGGAAAGAGCTAACAAAGAGGCCGAATAAAGAGAGAAAAGTGGAAGATTGTGGAAGAGAGAGAAGCAGGTTAGGGTAAGCGGGCGAATGCTTGCGTGCGCCGTAGTAGAAGTGGGCCTCGCTATCATGCGCCCAGGGTGTTCGGAGGGGGCGGAGGAGAAAAACACAACTATCACGGCTGTGTTGGAGATCAAGTTGTAGGAGTTTTCATCCGCCGGGACGTTGAGGTATCATCTCAAGTTGCTTAATAGGCGAGGTAGCATCTCAAGTCATCGAGAAGGCCGAGATGCTCCCACAAGTCGCACGTCAGTCATTTTATAGGGAAGGGCCCTACTTGTAACAATGCCCCCCCCCCCCCCCCCCCCCCCCCCCCCCCCCCCCCCCCCCCCAAAAAAAAAAAAAAAAAAATTGTCTATAAATAGGACCCGAAGATAACATGAAGGACACCGTTAAATATTAACACCCCTATAAGTCTACAATTCTCTAAGTGGTGTCTTCCTCGTACCTCGCTCATCCTTCTTTTGGTTGTGGATGAGAAATTTCTCTTAACTTTCGGTTATATGGTGAGATCTCCCCACTGTAACAAGTATGGTGCATTCATAGACAGTCCCTCCCATCTCTAAGTGTTTTTGTCATTTTGTCCCATCGAATCGAGCTAGAAGACCAGTAACCTCAAACTGCTCGTTGATTCGAATGCTCACCACAAATAATTAAAAAACAGATATTTTCATATCAAAATTATTTTGACTCCCATCAATATTGTGATTGCACAACCACCACATCGACGTCCCGGCGCATGAAAACTCCTACAACTTGATCTCCAATGTCCGAACATACTAAGTAAACAGATCAACCGTACACGAATCCCCGATCCAAAGCCGCGATAGTTGTGTTATTCTCCTCCGCCCCCATGGCCGACCTCCGCCCCCTCCGAAAACCCTGGGCGCATGATAGCGAGGCCCACTTCGCTTTCACCTGCTTCTCTCTCCTCCCCAATCTTCTACATATCTCTCTCTATCCGGCCTCTTTGTTAGCTCTTTCCTCACACGCTCGCCATGTCTTTTGTCATCTCTATCTTTCGCTCGTTTCCCTTTTACCTCCATTGGCCGGATCATACGGGCCACTGTCAAGTGCCATCCTCCTCTCCCTTCTCTAACCTCTCTCCCTCGGTTCCGTTATTAGACGCTGACGCAGCTGCAACCTAGGGTTTTGGTTCCACTTATGATTTCTCTTTTCCCCCCGCTTTACGTTCCCGCAGATTGAAGCAGAGCCCTCGCATAGAGCCGCGACGAGGCAACAAGAACGGACTCCTCTACTCAAATCTCTTCAATCTCGAGGTAATACAGGCTCTCTTGTTTTCCGATTCGTCGTTGTGTAGATTATGCCCTAAAAATGAACTTCCATGATTCTGTTGTTAATTCACATGGTTATTGGGCGTTATCCATAGACGGCCATTGCCTCGCTCTAATCGCCTGTAGTTCACTTGTTTATGTGATGGGAGAAGTGATTATTCTTCTAGTTTACTGCTTTGTATGTTCATTAGAAATTTAAGTGTTTTATCTTCTATTGCTGCAGTCTTTGGCGAACTATCAACCGCCCCCGCCTGAAGATGATTTTGATAACTATACTAGTAGTAGTCTGGATGAGAGCAAGGGTAGCCAAGGTTTGCTACACTGTTTACCCAAGTCTCGACTTTTGTATAGTTTAAAGTGTCCAATTTACTTTGAGGAGTTAATTCCATGTAATTTTTTGTTTATATTATGTGAGACGGATTGAAACTGTGATTGATTTTTTTTTATGATACACACTTTTGATTATTTGTGTTTGGGTTGTTAAGGGCAAGGAGCAATGTTGGATCACTCTAATGGGGCCGTGGTAGATAGGCCTTCGGATTTAACGAGGAGGCGAAACAAGGCGGTGTTTCATCAAAAAGGCGGTTTGAGATCTTTCATAAGAAAACAATCCGAAGAAAATGATGTAGACGGGGATGACTATGGAACTGGAATATCCGACGAGCACTATCGTTCGATGCTTAGTGAGCACGTGCAGAAGTTCAGAAGGGTGAAGCCTAAGGATTCTTCCTCGCCTTCTGCCTCTGCTCGTGCAGCGGTGGTACTCGTTCCTAAAAGGAAGCCGGGTTTGAAAGGAGGGAAGTATGGTAATGAACATTTGGTTTCTGTCAAGGAGGAGACCACATTTCATGAGATGGATGTGTCACCAGAACGTTACGAAGCTAATTTTGAGTCGGAATATGGGGGAAGCAATAGGTTTGCTTCCTCCATGGATTCTTCTTATTTGGATATTGGTGAGGGAATAATGTATCGCATTCCTCCAACTTATGATAAACTTCTTACTCTATTCAAGCTACCGAGTTATTCTGAAATTAGGATAGAAGAAAATTTCCTTAAAGGAACCATGGATTTACGATCTCTGGCGGCCATGATTGCTTCATATAGAAGGCATGAGGGTCAAAATCAAGGAGGTTTGGGGGAGCCTCAAACCCAGTATGACTCACTTCAAGCAAGATTGAAGGCTCTTTCATCAAATGAAAATTTTAGTCTCAAAGTTGATGTTAGTTTGGATCCTCACTCAATTCCTGAAGGCGCAGCTGGTAGGATTCGGAGGTTGATTATGTCGGAGTCCGGTTCCTTGCAGGTTTATTATGTTAAAGTATTGGAAAGAGGGGACACATATGAGGTTAGTTGTCACTGATTCTTCATAAGGGCACACGTTTTATTCTAGTATTCATTCATTGGAACTATTTGTTTTGCGTGTTTCAGATTATTGAACGGAGTTTACCTAAGAAACTTATAGCAAAAAAAGATCCTTCGGTGATTGAGAAAGAGGAGATGGATAAAATTTCGAAGGCATGGGTCAATATTGCGAGGCGAGATATTCCTAAACATCACAGATTTTGTACAAATTTGTTCCGTAAACAAATTTCCGATGCAAAACGCTGCTCGGAAAACTGCCAAAGAGAGGTATTGATTCTCAAGTTCATAACCTATCTCTTGATTTCTTTCCCCTAACACATGCTAATGCTGTTGTATAGGTAAAAATGAAAGTCAGCAGGTCACTGAAGTTGATGAAAACTGCGGCAATTCGCACTAGGAAGTTGGCTAGAGACATGCTGATATTGTGGAAGAGAGTAGATAAAGAGCAGGTTCACATATTTTCTTTCTGCGAATCACTCTGACCTTTTTTTGTAGCTTTTGCAAGCATTTAGTGATCACACTATTTCTTGGTTTTCTGATCTCGTTCATTCATTGCTGAACATATTCATCTATTCTTCATTCTTAAGTTTTTTTTTTAAATTTCATGCAGTCATGATAGTGCATATTCAATGATAGCCGAATACCAAAAACTAGCTAAATTTTGTGTTATGTGCATGCAAGTCCCTTCATACTTACCTTGCAGTAGTCATTTCTATACTGCCTTTTGGATATACATGTGAAGCATGGTTATAACTCTTATCTGACAACACAGAAATAATTCATGTTTAAATATATATTTTCCATACATTCATGCATGATTGCACGTGTGTTAAAGAACATATCTGAATTATAGTTCATTCTTTTGTACTTCTACAACTGATAACCACAATCTTTCATTTTAACCTCAAGCCAAATCATGATTTGTTAGAGATATATTGATGGCGTGCAACGCACGACACGTGTATTCCCACAAGAGGCGGTGATCCGCTACCCAGTCAGATGATTTGAGTTCGTGGTTGCGCCCGGACGGTCTATCTGAGTCGATTTTGTATACTATTTTTTTTTGTTTTGAGTTGTATTTGACGTCTGATCGGTCCAAACATTTTGAGTCGTTCGATTTGAGTGTTTAAGTTGGTTTTATGATTATGTTATAGTGCATGCAGCGATTATGATTTTCAAATTATAAATAGGGCAGGCAACCAGTCAAGTTGGGGGATCGAAGTTCAGTTACATTCCTGAACCGTTCGGTCACGCACAATCAAAGTGATTCCGAAAGCTTTCCGCGGGTGCGACGCCAGGACAACCCGCCGCCCATTCCACCTCTTCCTCCCCACCGCCGGACCACCGTAAGGCCGTCTCCTCCCCTTCCGAGTCCTCCCCTAGTTTCTTCTTCATCCCACGCCACAATTTCCGCTGTTTTCCCCCCTTCTCGATCCCTCTCGTTGCCATTGTTTCCCACCCTCGACGGTTATAAATTGCCGCTGCTTCCACCCACTGCTGCCACCCAGGCTTCAGTCTTCCTCCAGAACTTCTTTTTCCACTCATATGAACCTGATATCATCCCTACCACCCTCAAGAATCACTCACCTCCCTGTCACCCTCCCTGCAGCCGAGCCCCTCAATCCCTCCCAAACCCACAACCACCTATCTTAAGTCCTTTACTATACTGCTAGTCCAGATTTCCCCATCATGAACCACTCTACAACCACCCTCTTTTCCCTTTTAACCATCACATAGTCCACCCAAGCCTCCACCATCCTAGATCTCTACTTCCGACATCCTACCCGCTTGCTAGGACTTTGGGTGTCTTCCAACAGCCGTCATTGCCGCCGCCTGCACGTGTGAGTTGTGGTATAAAATTTTATTCTCAATTGTTGTTTATTTTGGCACCATACCTGCAGTGGTTATTTATTTTATTTGCTATTACTATCTATGTTCGTGTGATTTGCATGGCTCATTCCGCATGTGCTTAAAATAATTGTGCTTCTGTCGTCTAATGAATTGAAACTCATTTTCCTTAATTATTGTTTGTGTCCGCTTGCGCCTTTGTTAATTTTTTATATAATTAACTACCATTGCGATTTTAAAACGGACCATCTCTTGCCCATACTTCATCGCATAGGGTTGCATTTGGTGAGTCCACCCCGAGTCAACCTACCACTGCACCAACGTAGAGGATCTGACTTCTTACTATGAGGAGAGTGTGTATGTGAACCCTTTCTTCACTTCCCTACCTGAGCCCTCACTTCCCATTGCCCTCACCAATCCCTCCCTATTGCCACCCGTGGAGTCGCTCCATGAGGATCGCATCACTCTATCGACGGCTCCACCGATACAACAACCAGACGAATACATTACGGTCAGAGCCATTCACTTTCACAAACGACACACTTCAGATCATCGATCACGACTTTTTCACCGCGGGTGGGCGAGATATTGTTCGATATCTTGTTTGTTGGAGCGGTCGGCCTCTACACGATACTACTTGGATTTCTTCAGAGGAGCTCGAGAGATCTCCCCGCGGCTGCGCCATGAGTATGACCATACTTACTCACCAGAGATGAGTGCTTTCAAGCCCGGGGGAGTTGATGGCACGCAACCCCCGACATAGGTGTATTCCCCCGAGAGGCTGTGATCCACGACCCAGTCGGACGAGCCGAGTCCGTGATTGCGTTCAGACGGTCGATCAGAGTCGCTTTCGTATACTACTTTTTCTGTTTTGAGTTGTATTTGATTCCCGATCGGCCCAAACATTTTGAGCTGTCTGATTCGAGTGTTTAAGTTGGGTTTATGATTATGTTATAGTGATTCGAGTGTTTAAGTTGGGTTTATGATTATGTTATAGTGCAGACAACGGTTATGATTTTCAAATTATAAATAGTGCAGAAAACTGGTCAAGTGGGGGATCGAAGTTCAGTTACATTCGTGAACCGTTTGGTCGTGCGCAATTGGAGTGATTCCAAAATCTTTCCGCTGGTGCGACACTAGGACAACCCACCTCCCATTCCGCCTCTTCCTCCCCACCGCCAGACCACCGTAAGGCCGCCTCCTCCCCTTCCGAGTCGTCCCCGAGTTTCTTCTTCATCCCACGCCGCATTTCCCGCTATTTTCCCTCTTTCTCGATCCCTCTCGTCGTCATTGTTGCCCATCCTCGACAGTTATAAATTGCCGCTACTTCCGCCCGTTGCTGCCACCTAGGCTTCCATCTTCCTGCAGAACTTCTTTTTCCACTCATCTGAACCTGATATTAGCCTTACCACCCCCAAGAATCCCACACCTCCCGGTCACCCTCCCCGCAATCGAGCCCCTCAATCCCTCCCAAGCCCACAACCACCTATCTTAAGTCCTTTACCATGCTGCCAGTCCAGATTGCCCCACCGAGAATCACTCTACAACCACCCTCTTTTCCATATTAACCACCGCATAGTCCACCCAAGCCTCCACCAGCCCAGATCTCTACTTTCGACATCCTACCCGCTCCGCTTGCTACGATCTTGGGTGCCTTCCAACAACCGGCATTGCCGCCGCTTGCACGTGTGAGTTGTGGTATAAAGTTTTATTCTCTATTGTTGTTTATTTTGGCACTATACCTGCAATGGTTGTTTATTTTATTTGCTATTAGTATTTACGTTCGTGTGATTTGTAGAGCTTATTCCGCGTGAGCTTAAAATAATTGCGCCTCTGTCGTCTAATGAATTGAGACTCATTTTCCTTAATTATTATTTGTGTCCGTTTGCGCCTCTACTAATTTTTATGTAATTAACTACCATTGCGATTTTAAAACGGACCACCTCTTGCATTTTCCATACTTCATTGCTTAGGATTGCATTTAGTGAGTGCACCCCAAGTCGACCTACCACTGCACCACTTATTTTCATAAATCATAAGTAGTAATCACATAAAATGAAACAGTTGAGGCATTTCAAAAGCTTGTATACCCAACTATGAACATTTAAAATAGAACATCTCAATGCCTTTGTGATTAATTTGTGCTAGTCATAAGTTTATAGTCAAAGTAAACCCCAAAGAGTGACCTTAGTATCCTTAGGAATTAAAGTTAACTACAAACACTATTGTTGTATGCCCTCAGAAATCTATTGGGTATACTAATGGAACTAGATTCATGGCGATAAAAACAAGCATATGAATTGATTAATTCATAAAAAAAGAGATACAAGTGACGTGGATGAGGTAGTAGGCCGGTCCAAGGAGTAGCCATTGAGTTGGATCCTCCTCAAACATCAAGACCTTCTATCTTGATACCCAAATCTTTCACCCTCTTCTTTATATATCAGATTTATATTTCTTATAATTAGCAATTATTCAAATTAGGAAATACACAAAGGAGAAATACCAATGTCAGAAAAATAACAAAATAAGTAACAAAATAAGGAAATAACACAGTAAGGAAATATCTGAATGGTGGCAGAATGGTCCCTATGTGCATGGCTCGGATTCCACCCTGGGCCTTTTTGCGCATGAATAGATCCAAAGAGCCATGCACATATCAATACTCTGGTGGAAGAACGACCTTGTCCTCAAGGGCGAAGTCCGGAAACTGTTCCTTGAGTTTGAAGGTGAGGTTCGAGATAGCCTCGTCGGCGGGGAGCCTGTGTCATTTCATCTACACTTGCTTCGTGTTGTGTTCCCCGATGACAACCATTTTCTTGGATAGAACTTTATCCTGTGTATAGATTGGTGTAATACTAGTGGCTAGCTTGTCAGGGAGAGCGCAAGCTATGAGTTGATTTCCTCAGACCATCTTCAAAATTGACTCATCAAAGATGGGGTGGATTCTACTCTGAGATGGCAACGTTAACCGGTGTGCTATTGGGTCAACATTGTCAATGATATGCAACAAACCGTAATAATGAGCGTTCAACCTGTGTAGTTGATGGGTGAACGAAACCTGCACATGTGATCAAAATTTAACCAAGACTGCGCCGCTCAAACTGTAGGAGACCATCCGTTGATGTTTATTTGCTGCCCGAGTCATATGTGGAATGGCCTTGGTGAGGTGGAATTTGAGTTGACGAATGGCCTTGTTCCGATCCTCAAGTGTTCCTACTAAAGCCTCCGCGTGACATTCCCCTGAAGTATGTTGCATGATAGTAGGTGGAGGACAACCATTAAATAATGGAAGTGAGAAACTTTTGAGGCGGAATTATGTGCCATGCTATCCGATAACTCGTGCCCATGAGATCCAACCGCATCATTGTCGGGGTTGCTCAAAAGCAAAGCACTGTAAGTAGATCTCGACACATATTCAAAACCTCAACATGTTTGTTGGTTTGTGGGTGGTAGATCGTGCTTAGTTGACAAGTTACCCCGCTATAGTGTAAATAGATCATGCTAAAATGCACTGATAAATATTGGGTCTCGATCTCAAATGATGGATCACAAAACCCGTGAAGACGCACAATTTAATGGATGAAGAATTGGAAGCACAGAGGCCATCAATGGTCATGGAACATACAATCAACATGCTTGCTCCATGACACTATGAAGTGTGGCTGGGTTATGCATGTGTAGCCAGACACATATGTGCAACTTTAGTCCATGCACAAAACAACCTAGATAATGTTTCAAGGAAAGGTTCATGAGTTGACGCTCTGACGAATTTATCAATGTAAACATTCACCTTCTTGGACTGTTCGACGACGGATTGACATTCTCATGTGCTGCAGTTGTGTCGTCCGTCGTAGTGGCAAATGTGAGTCTCTTTAAAGGCTGGCCACATCTATCACCGGTTGGCTTGGCCCCATTAAACGCAGTCCATAGCAAACCCGTCCATGTGATTTATGATGTTCCGAGGTGCCATGGAGGTTGAATAATGGCTTAGGTCATGCAATCCGTCCCAGCGGATCCGTACCCTCGAATGTTGGGATGCGAATGCGGTGGAGGTGGGCCATGTAGGGTGTGGTCATCGCTTAAGCTGTCCCACCAAAGAACACATCAAGGCATGTAGGACCTGCAGTGGAAGTGATGTCACCGTAGTATGGCTGAATGTGAAGGATATGGTGGAGCCGAAACTGTGGGTGCCTAGGCAGGGTGTGCTCAGGAGGAGAGCTACCAAAATTTCATAAATAAAAGGACAAAGAGAAGACAATAATTTCTCCTTCCTTTACAAAACCCAAGTGGTCTTTTTAATACTAAAATACAAGGGCATAAATGTAAATCCACGATTCTAATATAAAATACTATAAAACCCAATGGACT
Organism: Platanthera guangdongensis; assembly: GCA_039583875.1. Lineage (NCBI taxonomy): Eukaryota > Viridiplantae > Streptophyta > Magnoliopsida > Asparagales > Orchidaceae > Platanthera > Platanthera guangdongensis. The sequence goes on along the minus strand of CM077153.1, from coordinate 11,189,975 downwards.
TATATTAAACCCCTACGCACCACATAAAGACATAACATAATAATTGGCCACGAAACCCATAACAAGGCTCTTGCATTTATGCAAAGTTAGATTTAAGTATTTCATAATTATCCTATATATATATACGTCTTACATATATATATTCATACTATATTAATATATTTATATATATATATTCATACTATATTAAATATATATATATATATATATATATATATATATATATATATATATATGAGTTTGGAATATATAAGCTCAAGCTCTTTTAAGCCTAAAAAAGCTTCAGTTAGTTCTCCCACAATACATGCCAGAATTATGCAAGTAATATATGCATTTTATAGTCAAAAATGAGATCTACAACTTTCATGTTTAACATTTTTTCAAAATTTGCACGGTTTAGCTGGAATCTTGCCTGAAAGGTTGCTGAGTCGAATTTTGAAATTTATTATTATTATATTCATTTCGAGGCAGGAACCTTTCGGGCGAGATTCCGGCCAAACCGTGCAAATTTTGAAAGAATGTTCAACATGAAATTTGTAGATCTCGTTATTGGCTACAAAATGCATATATTATTTGCCGAATTCCGACATGTATTGTGGGAGAAACAACTCAAGATTTTTTAGACTTAAAAAAGCTTGAGCTTTTATATGTTATTATATATATATATAATATAATAACATATAAATAGGAAAACGGCGCTCCGGGTGTAGCTTCTGGTCTCGGATACTCTATCGGATCAACGTATCCAGCGCGAGTACACAAATGTGGGTCCTACCGAGTGGTGGCCCGATCTCCACTATCAATTTTGGGGCTAATCCCCATATGAATGGGTCCTCCTGGCCATTAATCGTAGGAAACACAATTCTTACTCATGGACATCATGTACCATCCGGTCAAAGTGGGGTTGCAAAACTTTTGGGCTAAACCGTTGGGGTTCAATATTCAAAGTTAGTCTAATTTGATCAAAATTATCCCATAATGGTACCAAGTTGTTTTGAGAAGGGTAGCCTAATTTGATCAACAACACAAGATTGTGTTTTGTTTTTTACTTGAATTACACCTTGCAATAGGACTTTCATGTATTCCTGGGGAAAAGTTTTTTACTTAAATCCATGGAGCATTATTAGGTAGATCAAAGGGGTTGTTTTCATATTTTATTAGATTGCTTTCTTTGAAATTAGAGCGGAAATACCAAAAAATGAAAAAGAGTAGTTTTGTTTGAAATTAGAAAGCAACCCTTCACGATCTTACAGCACATTTTGTAACATAGCAAAAAACCTGTGTATGGAAAGAAACCAATCCAACTTTTCCTCCATGTCTTTGAAATCAAATGAAATCCTTCATGACCATACAACAAAAAAGCTGAAAAACGAATGGTAAAGGAAACGGTGGAATACAAACTCCAGCAATGGCGAGAAAGATGTATCAGTCAAATGAGTAACTATTGTGAGAGGCCTTGAAGCCGGTCCAGCTGTTGTGAGTGGGGTTTGAATTTGGTTTAGCTAGGGGCGGGAAAATTAGTTTAAACTTTCTGTGTTGTGTTTGAAATATGGCAAGGGATGCAGTTGGGGTGTGAGCATTGTATTTCCGGTAATTCTCTATAAATAGATGGGTTGGGGTGGGACTGAAGAGGATAGTTTTTTGTCTGGAGTGTGTGTTGTGGAGTGCAGGTTGTTACGTTCAGAGCAGGGATCTTAGGGCAACTCATCTTCCTCCTTTGTATAACCGTTTCTTGAATTGTTGATTGAATTTCATCACCGTGATTGTAATCCTTGTTTCCTTGATGAATTCTGCTATGCGAGTGATTGTTATTGGGCCAGAGCTACTTGTTATTGGACCACAAGCTACACCTGGAGCGCCGTTTTCCTATATATATATATATATATATATATATATATATATATATGAAAATTTTAGCTCTCCCCATTAGAGAGAAAACCGTCCAAATATATCTTATTTCAAAAAGCGATCAACATGAAAGTTGTAGATCTCATCAATACGAATAACTTTCATGTTGGTCACTTTTTGATTTGAACCCGTTTAGGCCCTTGATTTGGGCCCCAAAAAATAGTCACACCGAATATAGGTAAGGACGCCTCGTTTTTTCGGGGCCCAAATCGAGGGCCTAAACGGCTTCAAATCAAAAAGTGATCAACATGAAATTTATTCATATCGATGTGATCTACTACTTTCATGTTGATCATTTTTTAAAATAAGATACATTTGTATGGTTTTCTCCCGGTTTTCTCCCTAAGGGGGAGAGAACCGGTTCTCTCCCTAAAATCTCTCTCTCTATATAATCCTCATTATCTTCATATCTTACCCCAACTATTTATGGTCTACTTTATGTTACCTCAATTTTAATTTGATCCCCTTGTTTGGCGCCTGCGGTATTAAACTTATTCTTTATTGTTCTTGCTAGTAGATATTTTTGCATACATGTAAATCGAAAATGATATCAAACCACTATGAATTAAATGCTGCAGGCAGAAGTGCGAAAAAAAGAGGAACAAGATGCTGCCGAGGCTCTGAAGCGAGAAGAGGAGCTTCGAGAAGCGAAGAGGCAACAACAGAGACTCAACTTTCTCTTATCACAAACTGAGCTCTACAGTCATTTTATGCAGAACAAAGCTTCTTCGCTTCCCACTGAAAATTTATCCGTGGAAGAGGGTGAAGATCCAGAAAGGAAAATAAGTGCGGATATTAAGTCTGGAGAAGATCCCGAAGAGGCTGAATTGAAGAAGCAAGCTCTAAAAGCAGCTCAACTTGCTGCATCACAGCAGAGGAAGATAACAGATGAATTTGATAGTGAATGTATGAAGCTTAGACAAGCTGCTGGAATCTCAGATGCAGCAAATGATTCGTTAATCACCGGATCTTCGAACATGGATCTCCTTCACCCGTAAGCTCAATGAACTCTATGCATCTATTATATACTATATATAAATAAAGACCCCATTACACCTTCAGATTAATGTTGACCATCCAATTATAGTTATGTATTATATATATTATGTAATAATTTCTAGTTATTATATTATATATACTGCTACCGCCTATCACTCCAAGGAGAACACATGCGATGACCACAATACTGTGTGCATAGGGGATCTCATGCCCATTTCCCTAGTAAACTATATAAAATTAGCTTGTATGTTGAATGGTGAATATTGTTTATTTTGTGCTGGGAACTTGTTTTAATGAACTAAGTATGTTTTTTTTAACAGATCGACAATGCCCGTAAAATCTTCTGTGCAGACTCCAGATATGTTTAAAGGCACCCTTAAAGAGTATCAGTTAAAAGGGTTGCAGTGGCTGGTTAATTGTTATGAGCAGGTAAATTTTTGGGCTGAAGAATGATCGTTAATTTGTTAATTAAATTATGTACCCTACAAGTTTGTTTTAATTGGCTTACTTTTGTTCTTATGTATGAAGGGTTTAAATGGTATCCTTGCTGATGAAATGGGCTTAGGAAAGACCATTCAGGCCATGGCATTTTTGGCTCATTTGGCCGAGGTTTGTTGTTATTTTAGTTAGATCATATTCTCAATACACCAACCTACTTTCCTATTCTACACAGCAATAATTCAGGCTTGTATTCTTCTGTTAGCTTTTTTACTCATTTTTTGTACTTTATATATGTGCGCGTATCTATGAAAACAAACCTTAAAAGTACTTTTCCCACTTTCATGGTCCTTATAAAAGACCATCAAATTAATCCTAACCCTCCATCCAATATCACAATCACTTGCCTATACTTATAACTTTTACCACATCTTAAATAAACCCTTCTATAAGTCCATGCACTCCCACTTTGGGTGCGCACGGGAGCAACTCATGGATGGACGGAGCATGTTCACAACCAAGTCGTTGGGCACGACATAACCTCATGCACAACTGCCAGTATATTAAAAAATACTTGGGATGGTCGTGGTCCCAAAATAGGACCATCAAATGAATCTGTGTCCTTCAATTTTCACCTGTTTGTGCATGTTTGAAATTACAAAAACCTCCCTTATAAGCTTGCTTTATAATGCTGCTTTGTTTACAGAACTCTCCATTCGTTAGTAAGCAATACGGGAGGTTTTTGTGATTTCAAAGCATAGAGAGATCTCTGTAATGATGCAAACTCCTAGGGAAGGTCTCAGTAATTAACCCTATATATATCTCCGTGTCTGCGTGTTGTTTATAGATACTAGGGACCAGTCACACAATCCACCCCATGCACAATATGCGGAATAAATAATACTCACGTCACTTGAATGCAGTTACGTACTGTGGCGGGTGCATGCTGCGCATGGGGTACCCCGTGCCTGGCAACTAGTCTTTAAAATGGATCATATGGTACTATATTTCAGAATTGCATATGATATATTTTCCCTCACTTCAGTTAAGTTCTTAAGGTGAATCAATTTTCAACAATCCTTTCTTTACTCTATACAGGAGAAAAATATATGGGGCCCTTTTTTGGTGGTTGCACCTGCATCGGTCTTGAACAATTGGGCCGACGAAGTCAATCGTTTTTGCCCTGATTTAAAGACACTTCCGTACTGGGGTGCCCTTCCCGAAAGGATGGTGCTTAGGAAAAATATCAATCCAAAACGCTTATATAGAAGGTGCACTAGTATACCATAGAATTTTAAATTTCATGAGAAGCTCTCGTGTCTTTGCCTTGAATGATTCAAGACTTCGTTCTTTTTAGGGATGCTGGATTTCACATACTGATAACAAGCTATCAGCTTCTTGTGACTGATGAAAAGTATCTACGTCGTGTCAAGTGGCAGTATATGGTTTTAGATGAAGCCCAAGCCATAAAGAGTTCAAATAGGTTAATTTTTCTTAATACTTCATTTGTAAACATGATTATTCTTGGTAATTCTCTTGATTATCCTCATTTTCAGAATTGAATTTTGTGATTTTTGTGCAGTATACGATGGAAGACATTGCTTAGCTTCAACTGTAGGAATCGTTTGTTGTTGACTGGAACCCCGGTACAAAACAACATGGCGGAGTTATGGGCCCTTCTTCATTTCATCATGCCGACATTGTTCGATAGTCATGAGCAATTTAATGAATGGTTTTCTAAGGGGTATTTCTTCATACTTGTATCCATCTTTTTGTTACACTTATGTTTTTGCCCTTACACTCAGGTTAATCTTGCAGTATTGAGAGCCACGCAGAGCATGGAGGCACTCTAAATGAGCATCAGCTTAACAGACTGGTGATATTTTTATTCTGTTTTTTTAATAGTGAGAATTTGGGTACATAGAGCTAACAGCACCTGTATTAATTAGAATGAAAAGTAGACCAAGAATTTTTAGAAGACAGCTAATGATGATGATGCTGATAATATTATGAAGAAAGAGAATAGAAGATGAGAAGATTTGATGAACAATAAAATGAGCAAACTGTATTTTTAAGGCCGTGTTTGGGACAGCGGTAGCGGTTGTGAAGGCAGATTGGGTAGTTGCAGTTATGAACACTGTTTTCCCAAAATGATGCTTTAAGCCAAAACACTGCCACACTAATGCAAATGTGGTCAAATGTTACAGACCTATTTCAGCAGAGGTCGCAGTGGTTGGGGATGGAGAGGATGGTGGAGGGTACAACGGAGCCTTGACCACGTCTGCCTAAGCGTGGTTGCTCATTAGAGGAGAGAGCCACCAAAGATCTCACACACAATAGATAGGAAATAGACTTCTTCGTGCTTACCCATTGCAACTCTCCATATGACTTTATATAGGCTTACAATATATAATTAGACAAACAACAATAATGATACCTAATACTAGGCCCGGTGCTCGAGGCTCTTACATAATGATAACACCTAGACACCTAGATAATAGAGATAATCATAATAGACGAGACAGTCCTCAACATCTCTCCCGCCATCCAAAATGAGCTTGACCTCAAGCTCAAGGGGGATGGATAATGGTGAGAGCTTCATCCGACGCCCTCCTCTTCAAAGTCCTCGATGTGCAAGTAAAAAAGCTTTTTGCACTTGTCCGTGAGTGTACTACTCGTCGCAATTGAAACATAGTACATGAGCACATCGTTCCCACATCTCTGTCCGAGATAAGCGACAGATTGGCAAAGCGGCTTGACCCTTGGTATGGCCCCGCGCAGTGCTGATATCGGGCAAGTAGGCTTCCCGAGCCAACTGGAGGTAATGGTCGCATAATCAGGCCAGTCTCATCGCAATCACTAAGTCTGGCGGGGCCACAAATTCGACATCTAGTCGCAGACGATCGCGAAGTCCTACAGTAAAGATGACGACCTCATATCTGGAGAACGTGAGGCTTGTTCTAGAAGAAGTTGAAACTGCTCCAGGTAGTCATCCACCGAGTCTGTCTGGCGTAGAGTTGTGAGGGCACCGAGGAGGTTACTACGGATGGGGGGGGGGGGGGTGGGGGGGTTGAATCGCAGGTTGCAGAGTCGTTTGAAGTCGTGTCATATCAGACCCGGCTGATCAGTGAGGAGACGAGTGGCCCAAAGCGAAGCCGAGTCGAGAAGATGGAAGAAGTCCAGTGGGCGTCGTTCAACTGCCAGAGTTTGTTGGTGGTTGAATTGCTTGCACCCGATGAGCCAACTCAAAGAATCTGTTTTTTCATTGTAGGTGGGGAATTCCAGTCGGGTATAACGCGACAGAATAGCCGCGTTAGGGCGTAAAAGGGTCAGTGGGTGGGGTGGTAGATGAACGGCGGAAGCGGGACTTGGTTGCTACTAGCGTGATCAGTGGGTGGAGTGGTAACCACAGGAGGTGCTGTTGTTAGTTCATTGAAAGTTTGGTGGTGAGGGTTGCCATGTCGTCTCGATGACGTACGTTGGCGATCCAAAAGCGTGCTTCTACATCCTGAAGGCGTGCTTCTACATCCTGAAGGCGTGCATCCAAGACAGACATAACTGTGTAGCCCGTTCATAGCCCCCAAGAAGTCGACTGAGTCTCCCATATTGTGTAAGGAGGTAGCACAGGATAAGGAACGGGTGACAGGTTGACCAGATAGCTTGGAGGCGGTCGTTTGGGACGTGCCGCAAGATCCACGTCGTCTCCCAATGGTGCCACAATAACACAAGCTGATGGAGTGGGAAAGCCCTGAGGAGAAATAAATTAATTCTCTTGGATTGCAATGGGCTAGCTGTTTTGCTGCCCTGGCTTGACCCGAAAGCTGAGGAAATAAATAGGCGTTGTTTATATCCGAACAGGGCTCAAGAAGTGAGGGGTATGCGGTTCTGGCGAATTAAATTAACTCAAGAGGCGCTGACTCCTTTAACACGCAAGAGACGTGTATGGTTTCGAGGGAGGCAGGCGACACGGCTCAAAACAGGTAATCGACGAGCGTTCTTGGAAGCAGATGCATGCAGCTGCGGCACAGGGGTCTAAACAGGTAACCAGCGAGCGTTCCAAGAAGTAGACGCATGCAACTGAAGCCGGTGTTGCCCGGGAGGAGCGCCCGACAGAGAAGCGTCGTCGTTTTCATCGGGCCAGGAGGGTGCTGAGCTGGAGTGCGGAAGCTGTCTGGGGTTGACATCGGACCGTCGACAAAGAAACACAGAGGCTGGAGTGTCGAGGACTTTCGCTCAGGAGCTGTTCGTGTAAGGGAGAAAGGGGACGCTGTCACTGGTAATGTCATCGGCGAAGCAGTGGAGTGGTGAAGCAGTGACGGTAGCGATCTGAGCGAAAATAATGTAGGGAAAGACCGGTTACCTCTGATACCAAAGTTGTTACAGACCTATTTCAGCGGAGGTCGGAGTCGTGGTCGCGGACAGAGAGGATGGTGGTGGGGGTACAACAGAGCCTTGACTGCAGCTACCTAGACAGGGTTGCTCGTTGGAGGAGAGAGTCACCAAAGATCTCTCACACAATAGATAGGAAATAGACTTCTTTTTGCTTACCCATTACAACCCTCCATATGCCTTTATATAGGCTCACAATATATAAAGAGACAAACAATAATAATGACACCTAATACTAGGCCCGGTGCTGGAGACCCTTATATAATGATAACACCTAGACACCTTGATAATAAAGGCTCTATTTGTTTGGGCGTTTCGGTGCTCCGTTTTGGGCAAACGCCGCCGGAAGGCGGGTAAACAAATGAACCTCCGGCGGCGTTTGCTCCGTTTCCACCCGTCCGCCTTGAGAAACGCCCCAAAAAGTTCCGTTTGGAGAAGCCACCTCCCCCCTCCGTTTTGAACACTCCGTTTCCACCCGCCGGATCGACCCGCCACCGCCGAAACAAATGAAGCCAAAGATAATCATAATAGACGATACGCAGCCCATAACACCAAACTTTGGTTTTCATGAAAACCTAAACCCCAGAGAGTGGAATTGGGCCCAAAAAAGTTGTCACGGTAGTTCCAAATGTAGATAAATCACCACCACTGTGTTACTACTACCACCCCTCAAACATCACAACCATCCAACAGAGCCTAAATCTCTTGCTTTTAGTTTTCTGAAACTTCTAATCTGGCGGTAGTAGCCTAAAATATCTCACTGTTTATGCCTAGTGTTTCATAATTTTGGAAATGACTATGTGCCATCAGTTGAATATCTCGATTCCAATAATAATAACGACAAAAAGGGACCTTACATGGCTTATATATAAGCCAAAAATAAAAGAGACCATAATACGGCTTGATCCAAAAAAAATATGAAAATACGACTAACTTCAACTCTCCCCCTCAAGTTGGATGGAAGATGTCACTCATCCCAAGTTTTTGAATATCATCGGAAAATACATTACTTCCCAAGCTTTTAGTGAACACATCCGCCAGTTGATCTTTGAAATGGACAAAAGGTGTGACCACAGTCTTTTTATCTTGGAGGTCTTTGATAAAATGTTGATCAACCTCTACACGCTTTGTCTTGTTGTACCGGGCTGGATTATGAGCTATACTAATAGCTGCTTTATTGTCACAAAATTAGGAAAACAGACTACTCTCGAAGAAGCCCAGATTCTGTAATACAGTACGCAACCATAGACCCTCACAAAGGCCTTGTGACATAGCACAATACCCTGTCTCAGCACTGAATCTTGTCACCACATTCTGCTTCTTATTACATCAGGCCACCAGGTTTCCCCTTACAAAGGAACAATATCCAGTAGTGGACTTGCGGTCATCCTGTCACCTTGCCCAGTTAGCATCCTTGAATAGTTTGATCTCCGAGTCGTTATTTTTAGAGAACAGGAGGCCACGACCCGGTGCCTTTTTTAAATATCGTAAAACACGATATGCTGTCTCTTGATGTCTAATCCTTGAAGCGTGCATATATCTACTCAAAATACCAACTACATAGGTAATACCAGGACATGTGTGGTATAGGTATATGAGTTCCCCAACCAATCCTGATAGCGCGAAACATCGATTTGGTCACCATCACCATCTTCTCCAATTCCATGATTTTCTTCCATAGGGGTGTTCGCAGTAACACAACCAAGCATCTCAGTTTCCTTCAAGAGATCTAAAATATGCTTGCGTTGAAATATGAAAATTCCTTGAGTTGATCTAGCAACCTCAATATCAAGAAAGTAACTTAACCCTCCCAAATCTTTCACCTCAAATTCAGCAGATAAGAGGGACTTGAGATTTGTAATCTCATTTATGTCATTTCCAGTGATCACAATATCATCTATGTAGACAATGAGGACCACAATCCTTTGATCACAACGACGGACAAACATAGTGTGATCAGACTGAGCCTGCTTGTAACCAAACTTAAGTATAGCCATGAGGATCCTTCCAAACCACGCCCTAGGATATTGTTTTAGGCCGTATAGAGATCTCCTTAGGCAAAACACAAGACCTTCATCCCCTTTTTTCATAAATTCAGGAGGGAATTTCATGTACACTGATATGACCTGGATCCGGTTCGGAGAGGTCTATCATCGGAAGTGGCCAAAGACCAAGGAGACCGAACCAATCAGTTCAGTCTCTCCCTCCTCCTAAGCAGATCGGTTGGGCCCAGTCGGTTCGGCGGCTAGGTATTTGGGGGGGGGGGGGGGAATGCCGCTGCACCCCCTAGGGCATCGAAGGATTATCCCAGGTATTTCTCTTTCTCAACCGTAGGAGTAGCGCTAGCGTAACAATTGGTATCAGAGGATTTATCCTCCCTCGTTGGCAATGGCAACCCACAACACACGCCTCTCGGTGCTGGAAGAGGGGCAAAAAGGCTTACAAGACCTCATGGAGGCATTGAAGCATGAGTTATCGCAGAAGATCTGCGACTGGGAGGAGCGATCCCATGTGGCTTTTGTGGAGGAGACGAAGGTGCTCGAGGAGTAGCTAGGCCTCATCGAGCGGGCTTCTGATCGCGACAAGGGGACAACAACCGACGACGTGGTCGATCTCAGCGGTGTGGGAGAGGCGTCAGCTGACTGAAGGAATGCAGTAGGGGTTTCACCGATACCAGCAGACAGAGAGATCGAGGGATCTGGAGGGGCCAAGGGGGTCGCCGTTCCCGGCCAACGAGCGTAGGGGATGCATCCACGCGGTGTCTGGGGGCCCGACGACGACTCTGGGTGCTCGTGCGGTTTCACCGGGATCGGGGGGTGGGGGGTGGGTCGGGCAGCAGTGGCAGCCGCATGTGGCTTGGAGAGAGGACGACAAGAGCCAACAGGATGCAGATACGGGAAGAGGCGATGGTCAACCTTTCCGGCTGCCTCATGGGGGCTAGGGGAAGGAGAAGGGAGCAATGGAACCGGCACGGGATGTCACGAATCCTGCACAGATGGGAATGATAAGCGCTAGCGGAGGACCACTGAGGTCGAGGGCCCATTATGCAAGGCAGTGGAAGGCCAGGGGAGAATAGGGGATCGTGGAATCAGGATTAGGGACAACCTCCAGATTTTTCAGAGGCTCGGGCACCGCAACAACACCGCCCACCAGTGCAGCCCCGACTGACAAGGATGGAGTTCCCTAGGTACAAAATCGGAGACTCACTAGAATGGATCGAGAGGGCCGAGATGTTCTTCGAGTACCAGGAGCTCCCCAAGCACTAGTGGGTGCACATCGCTTCTTTTCATTTGGAAGGGGATACCTATCAATGGCTTAGCTGGTGGAGGAAGCAGTGGTCCTACCCCACATGGCTATACTTAAGTTTGGTTACACAAGAGAGAGTCGTTGACTGCAATAAACGAGATAAAGATCACCAAATGAGAGTTAGATGAGAAAGTAGTTAATAATAGATTTAGAGAGATGCACGAAATGAAATACAAAACAAATTATTTTTGTTTGGTCTCCTCAAAAAGGACAACCCAATGTACGAAGCATCCCTGCGCGGCGAGGGTTTGAGGAAGGATCCCAACACAAGGGTGAAATGTAGGCAAACCTTACCCTGCATTTATGCAAAAGGCTGCTTCCAGGACTCGAACTTATGACCTCAAGGTCACACGACAACACCTTAACCGGTGTTTGGTCTTTTCAAAATATGAGAAAAAATATTTGTAATACTCTTCACGATATATCAGTCGCGAAATATCACCGGATATATCGGGTTAAACGGATATATCAGGTGATATTTTCAAAACAACATATTTGCTTAGAATATCGAAGTCGTGACGTTTTACCCTTCATACCTTTATGTCAGCCGACATGTCGGACATGTCGGACAACATCTACAACACTGCTTCGATATGATGTTGACTAAGTTGAGGAAGACGGTGACCGTCGACGAGTACAGAAGGAAGTTTGAAAGACTAGCTAACCGAGTGCAATGGTCGGAGAAGGCACTTCTTGGGTGCTTCATGGTCGGACTCAAGGAGAAAATCAGTGATGAGGTGCAAGCGTTTCAGCCCAGGAGCATAGTGCAAGCCATTGGGATGACCTAGTTGCAGGAGGACAAACTGGGAAGACGCAAGACAACAACAACTTATTGAGGGAGCAGTAAGGAAGCAGACCAGAGTATGTCCAAAGGATCCAACAACTCTTTCACACAGAAGGACGCAGCAATGAAGCGATTATCGTGGCAGGAGATGCAGGATCGGCGGGCCAAGGGGCTGTGCTACACTTGCGGCGAACAATTTGTCCCTGGACACAAGCGTAAGGTAGTTCAGGAGTACATGCTGCAAGAGGAACCAGAGGCCAACGAGCACAACTCTTCCGAGGAGAGAGAGGTCCTTGATTTGGAGGAAATTGAAGCGTACGTTCATGGATTAGAAGGACGAGGACAACCCTCCACGATGAGGATGACAAGGAAGGTGGAGAATCAAAAGGCTTCCATACCGGTGGACAGTAGGAGCACCCACAACTTCATCAACACCGAGGTAGCCAAGAAATTAGCCATCGCACTGACAGAGGATAGGAGTTTCAAGGTGCTCGTAGCAGACAAAAATCTCTTACAGTGCACAGGGGCCGTGAGAAAGGTGCCACTCATGATATAAGAATTCAAGTGTCATGTGGATTTGTATATACTACCGGTTCGAGGGTTAGATGTCATACTAGGGGTGTAGTGGTTGAGGCAGTTGAAATTAGTTACAAACGACTGGGAGAACATGATCATGGAGTTCATACATGATGGGAAGCACACGCTACAAAGCAATACAGGCCTGCTGGTGAAAGAAGCCGTTATTTTGTCTCCGGAGAAATGGGTCGATCAGGACTACCCCATGGCTTGGGTCCTGACTAGAGGAGATTCGGGGGAGCGGGATGAAAGGATTCCAGAGGAATTGCAGGTCTTGGGACGGTTCGAGGGGGTCTTTGAGACACCAAAGAGGTTGCCACCATTGCAAGCATGCAACCAACGGATCATGATTAAGGAGGGCGCAGAGCTCACCAGTGTCCGGCCATACAAGTATCCTCACATACAGAAGGAGACCGAGAGATGCATCCGGGAAATGTTGCGGGAAGGGACCATTCGACACAACACAAGTCCATTTTCTTCTACTGTCCTTTTGGTGAAAAAGATGGACGAAACTTGGAGATTTTGCATAGACTACAGAGAGCTCAACGGGGTCACAGTTAAAGACAAATTTTTGATTCCGATCATTGACGAGCTTTTGGATGAATTGCAAGGGGCACATTATTTCACGAAGTTGGACTTGCGGTCGGGGCACCAACAGATCTGCATGTTGGAGGAGGACGTAGAAAAGACAACTTTCGAAACCCATGAGGGGCACTATGAATTCCTTGTGATGGCTTACGGGTTGACGAATGCATCGGCAACCCTTCAAGCGGTCATGAACGAAACATTCAGCCATGGTTGCGGAACTTTGTGCGGGTCTTCTTTGATGGCATCCTTATCTACAGTCTTAGTTTGGAGGCACACGTGGAGCCCCTGCTGATGGTGTTGCAAGTTCTCAGGGAGCAGAGATGGTACGTGATGAGGTTGAAATGCTCTTTCTGGCAACAGGAGGTGGAGTATCTTGGGTCACCTAGTGAATAGATAAGGGGTTCGACCGGACCCACAAAAAATCCAGAGCATGACGGAGTGGCCTACGCCTACCAACATTAAGATGTTACGAGGATTCTTGGGGCTAACGGGTTACTATAGAAAGTTTGTGAAGGACTACAAGAAGATTGCTAAGCCGGTGACTACATTACTCCAGAAAGGGATGTTTGATTGGGGAAGGGATGCAGAGTTAACATTCCAAGCACTGAAGGAGGCGATGGTGACGACCCCGATGCTAGCATTACCAAATTTTGTCAAGTTGTTCATAGTGAAAATAAATGCGTCAGGGCCCGATCTCGGGGTGGTGCTGATGCAGGAAGGAAGACCGTTAGCATATTACAGCAGAGCGATTTAGGGGAAGGCGTTAGGACTTTCTGTTTATAAAAAAGAAATGTTGGCAATCTTGTATGAGGTGGGGAAATGACTGCATTATCTCATCGGGAAGCACTTTAAAATACGAACCGACCACCAGAGTTTAAAGTACTTCCTGGAGTAGCGGGTCTCGCCATTAGAGCAACAAAAATGAGTGACGAAGATGCTGGGGTACGACTATGAGATAGAATACCGCAAAGAGAGGGAGAATAAGGTCGCCGACGCCCCTTCGCGCTTGCCTCCGACGAGTTCTATTTTCGTTATCTCAGCGCCAGCCTTGGGCATAGTGGAGGAAATCCACTGGGAGGTGTTAGCCAATGAGGAGCTGAGTCAAATATTGACAAATATGACTGTGGGTAGTGGGGTGGAAGCGGGCTACCATGTCTTTAATGGCAATTTGTATTACAAGGTATGCTTGATGGTGGCACCAGGATCCCCGCTGAGGTAGCAGTTACTCCACGAGTTTTACGAAACCCCCAGCGGCGAGCACTCCAGGATGTTGCGGACGTATCAACGGATCAAGCAAAATGTGTATCAAAAGGGATTGATGGAGGATATCGTCCAACACGTGAAGAACTGTAAGGAGTGTCTGGGAAAGAAGTACGACACGACCACTCCAACAAGGTTACTGGTGTCGCTGGACATTCCAGAGCTCACATGGGAGAGCATTGTGATGGACTTCATTGAGGGTTTACCTAAATCACAGGGCAAGACAGTCATCCTGGTGGTGGACCGCTTCTCCAAGTATGAACACTTCATTGCACTTGTGAACCCTTGTACTGCGTAAACCGTGGCGGAAGCCTTCGTCCAGGCAGTTGTGCGACCATTGTTGTCACGACGACAAGGCGAACCAAGGCGAGCGTCGGACGCCTAGACGCTTAGGCGATAAAGCGAAAGTCAAAGCGATAATATGGAGAGCAAGTGGCAAGACGACAACTAGATATTTTAAAAATAAACTAAGGCGGACTTTAGACTGCGGTTTTTATAAAAAACACGGTCTAAAGTCTTTATAGATAGAATAGAATGCAGTTTTTAAAAACCGCAGTCTATTCTATCTATAGACTGCAATTTATATAATAATCGCAGTCTAAGTTAGACATTTGTATTCAAAATAGGGTATATACAACGGTTTAAAAAAAACTGCAGTCTATAGATAGAATAGACTGCGATTTTTATAAAAAACACAGTCTATTCTCCCTTTTTTATAAAATGGTTAAGGCGTCCAACGCCTTGTGCACATTCGAGCGCTTGGACGTCTAGGCGACGCCATGACAAGAATGGGTGCGACTGCATGGGATACCGACTTCCATCATTTCTGATCGCAACATCATGTTCACTAACAGGTTTTGGAAGGAACTCTTTCGTCTTACAAGGATGACTTTACACATGAACACTGCCAACCACCCCCAGACAGACAAGCAGACGGAGGCCCTAAATAGAAGCGTGGAGACATATTTGAGGTGCTTCATTGCGGGTAAGTCCCTCCAGTGGAGTAAATGGCTTCCATAGGCGGAGTACTGATATAATACGACGTACCAAACGACGACAAAGATGACACCCTTCAAAAGCTTGTATGGGAGAGCACCGCCGACACTTCAGAATTATGAGAAAGGATAATTCGTGGTGCTGGAAGTGAAGTCAACATTACAAAGGCGGGACAACATCTTAAAACAGTTGATGGAGAATCTTCAAAAAGCACAACATCACATGAAGGCCCAAGTAGACAAGCACAGGTGAGAGCAAAGTTTCGAGGTAGGAGAGTGGGTGTACCTCAAGTTACAACCTTACCAACAGCTGTCAGTGGCAGGAGTGAAGAACCAGAAGCTCGCGCCTCGCTACCACGGGCCCTTCCAAATCCTCAGTAAGGTGGGGGCCGTGGCGTACACTCTGGAACTTCCGGCGAACTCTCGGATCCACCCAAACTTCCATGTTTTGCCACTCAAAAAGGATGCACAAGGGGACGTTCCAAATGTTAGCCCCTTGCCAGATGTGACGGAATTGGGCGTAGTTTGGCCGATACCGAAAAAGATTCTTGAAGCGAGGATTAAGACAGTGCAGGAGAAGTCCATCGTACGATTGCTGATCCACTGGAAGGCATGGTTGAGTCTGAACGGACTTGGGTGGATTACGACGAGCTCAAAGAGACATATCCCGAGTTTCAGCTTGAGGACAAGCAATTTTTCGAAGACGGCGGGAATAATATGGCCCGGAGCCGGTTCAGAACGGTCCATCTTCGAAAGGGGCCAAAGACCAAGGAGACTGAACCAACCGGTTCAGTCTCTCCCTCCTCCTAAGCAGACCGGTTGGGCCCAG
Source organism: Platanthera guangdongensis (assembly GCA_039583875.1). Taxonomy (NCBI): domain Eukaryota; kingdom Viridiplantae; phylum Streptophyta; class Magnoliopsida; order Asparagales; family Orchidaceae; genus Platanthera; species Platanthera guangdongensis. The sequence goes on along the minus strand of CM077153.1, from coordinate 11,173,903 downwards.
ACGGTTTGGCGGCTGGGTATTTGGGGGGGATGCCGCCGCACCCCCTAGGGCATCGAAGGATTATCCCAGGTATTTCTCTTTCTCAACTGTAGGAGTAGCGGTAGCGTAACATACACCTCATCAAGTTCACCATGGAGAAACACATTCTTCACATCGAGTTGGCGGAGATCCCAGTCCATGCAAGCAGCACAAGAAAGCAACACCCGAATGAAGTCCATCTTTGCCACAGGAGCAAAGGTCTCCTGGTAACCAACTCGCTAGGTTTGAGTGTAACCTTGAGCAACCAGTCTTGTGTCGTTCAACTTTTCCGTCCTGGTTCTGCTTTATAGAGAAGACCCACCTTGAACCAATAGCTTTCTTACTAGGGGGATGAGAAGAAATATCCCATGTATGACTCTTATCCAACGCAGGCATTTCCTCTTTCATCGTCTGAGTCCATACCGGTATACTCAAAGCTTCCTGCCATATTTTAGGAATAACCACCAAGGAGAGGGAAGAGACAAAGGCCTGATGAACCAGAGAGAGATGACCGGAAGCCACATGATTAGAGATGGGGTGTTGAGTACAAGAAGGTTTACCTTTCAGCAGCGCAAGCGGGACATGAAGATCAACATCATCAGAATCTAAGGCTGAAGTGGGCACTGGTAGGGGTGGAACTCTAGTAGCCTGTGTACCTGAGGAACGATGGTGGTATACATGAGGAAACAGGGAGATCAGAAATGAGAGTAAAGTATCAGGTAAGAGAAGCGATGACGATGATGGAGTGGAATCAATAGCACATGTTGGAGCAAAAGGAAGAATAGGAAGAGGGACAACATTAGACAGTGGTGGAGTGGAATTAGTAGCATAGTGGAGCAGAATGAAGAATGAGAAGATGGACATCATAGGACTCATTATCACCATTACTCTCCCCTCTGACGACGAGAGTGAGTCGAAGGCTGAAAACAAGATTTTCCCTCCCTTAAGGTAACATCCATAGCACAAAACGTACATCTGGAGGGAGGATGATAACACTGATACCCGATCGTGGTGGAGTAGCCAAGGAAGACACACCGGTGGGCCGGAGGATCAATTTTGTCCCAATGCGGTTGATGAATGTGTACAAAACAGACAACCAAAGATATGGGGGGTCAGATGTTTGGTATGGACAACAGTCATAGTGGAGAAACGGGGGATATGAGTGACATAGCTAATGACACGAGAGGGTATATGAAAGTCCACCTAGTGTCAGCTATGTGCACCTATGGGGGGGGGGGGGAATAGGTGACGTGTGGTTCTTTTGCGGAATTTACGGATGTACCTGCACAATAAAAACAACAAGCACAGCACACAGAATACACAGCAAATTTATAGTGGTTCCCCGACTTGGGTACATCCACTTTCCCCCTTCGACCTATCTCCCCAACAAGGGACGACTCGGTCACTTCTCCAACGGGATTGAAATCCAATCCCTTCACTAACGGAAGGAGCCCTTCCACACGTGAGAGTCAACACTCCCACAAAACGGGTTGCACCCAACCCTTACAATACGGAACAAACGTTCCTTTACAACAAAATTAAATATAGAATGTATGCGTGATACAAACTTCTTTTGGAGACTACGGTGTTCCTCTTGTTCGACGACGTGTTCTTGAAGTCGATGAAGAGTCTACAACCTTGGTCTCTCTTGGAGAGGATCTCCCGGAACCGGCGGCGGCAATCCGAGCGGCGGCTTGGTTCGGAGTCGGCGGCAACGAAGGTGCGCTGCTGCAGTGCTTTGAGATCCAAACTTCTTTGCGAAGCAAACTAGGTCTACCAACGGTCACTCTAGGATCGGTCGTCTCGATCGATTCGGACGGGGGAGTTTTTCCCGGTCAACAAATCGAGAGACAAGAGATCTCTGGATAGACACGTGAGACGCAAGCTTTGCTAAGCTTCTGTCGCCGGAGATCGGGAAGAAGAACGATCAGCGGCGGCGACGTACTTGCCCGAGCGCGACGGCGGCGGAGGAGAGAAATCGCGATATTAGGGTTTCCGCTTGCTCGGCTTCTTTCTGTGTCTTTTTTTTCGTTCAAAATACCCGAGTATAAATACTGTAGCTACCTCCAATAAGACCGTTTGTGGGACCCACAAAAGGAATCCCCAAATCCCGGTCCAGAAATTTAACAGCGGCAGAATCCGGTTCAGGAATTTCCAGAAAAACGCCAAGTCAAAATCGGTGAGAATCGAAAGTGATTCTCGCCGAGTCGCCGAGAATCAAAGGTGATTCTCGACGATTCGGCGAGAATCAAAGATGATTCTCGTCGAATTTGTCTTGGTTGCACGCACTGCTTTAAGCCAGGTCGAGACGGCGAGAATCAACCAGTGATTCTCGTCGATTCGACGAGAATCACTAGTGATTCTCGCCGAATCGGCGAGAATCACTAAGTGATTCTCGTCGATTCTTACTTAGACTCAGAGGTGCTTGCTTAGAAGTTGCTGGAACGTGTTCGGCGAGAATCAACCGCTGATTCTCGACGAATCGGCGAGAATCCCAAGTGATTCTCGCCGAATCGGCGAGAATCACTTGGTGATTCTCGTCGATTCTAACTTAGACGAATTTTCGTCTTTCCACCTATGAGATGCTCCTTGACCCATCCTTGCTCCTTGTCTGCTCCTGCATATTTACAGCCATGTGCTTGAAAATAAGTGCACTCCAATAGAGAGAGTACACGTAGGCCAACACACTGATCTGCTCAACGAGGGATTACGTCGTGCAGACCCGTGTATATTGACCTACTGCACCCTGACATTGGTGTGCACTTAGCGTGGAAAAACTGCAAGCACAACTAGAAGGATTTTATCAAATACATAGTCTATTGACCATAGCTTGTCCAGGGGCTTCTTCAAATCAGGTGCATTGTGGATACAATACCCAACAATCTCCCCCTATTTGAAAAAGCCTAAACCCTACAAGCTAAGGTGAATAGAGCAGATGAGAATGAAAACCATAAACTGAAAAGAGAGTTGAGTGAGTTATCCATTACCAATATCAATTTCTTGGGAGCGAGCGTGGAGCCACCTTAGCCTTAGCCGAGAGGGTAATCTCCCCCTTTTCGGCTTCTACAAATCGGGGTCTGTAGCGTTTGACCCTTTGCTCCCCCTCAGTTCTTGCACGGGCCTGGAGCCTCTGTAGTCTTCATTCGTCATAATTGAGCATCCCCAATTCAGTCTTGAAAATATTGAACTTGGCCTCGTCTAGGGGCTTTGTGAATATATCAGCAATCTGCTTGTCCGTGGGGACATAACAGAGAGAGATATCCTTGTTCTCCACGTGCTCCCGAATGAAGTGGTAGCGTACTTCAATATGCTTCGTTCTGCTGTGCGACACCGGATTGTTGGCAATGACAATTGCACTGGAGGAGTCGCAGTACATGGGTACTTCCTTGAACTGAAGGTCGTAGTCGGCTAACTAGTTTCTGATCCATAGAAGTTGTGCGCAACAGCTTCCTGCAGAGATATACTCTGACTCTGCTGTGGAGGTTGCAACACAATTTTTTTTTTTTTTTTTTTTTGCTGTTCCATGTTAGCCTTGAGCCACCTACTGTCTAGTTCCCATCGTATTCACGGGGACCTAGACTGCCCTGCAAGACAGAATTACTTTACCTTAGGAACCCAAATCATATTGGGTCCTAGGTTTCTATTAGCATAAGTACGCAACTGCCTTCCTTCAGAAAACCTGTCTGGAAGACTACCTCTGTCCCTAGAATGTGGATAAGCCCTTGTTGTGGGCACATAGGGGTTGTGCCAACAGTCAATGGCAAAGTGCCCCACTTTGCCGCAGCACCAACAAGGGTGAATGTTGTATCGCCGTTTTCGACCTGATCTAGTGACTGATGTAGTCACAGTCCTAGGTCTAAACGGGATAGGGCATGTTCTTGTCACACAAATTCCTCTTCCATCGTGATACGTGGAAGGGTGGAACGAATGCATGTTGTGAGCGTTATGAGGCTGGGAAGGTGGTGCCATTCTTCCAGGCATCTCCCTTACAGAGGCCCCATGGAACCTGACATCATGACTTCTATCCTCTCTATCCCGTGTCCTCGAGTGGTGAGAAGTCTTCTGTGAGCTGGGACATGCTGATCCACACTGTGTTGAGGCAGTGGCAGTGAATACAAAGGGCTCAGAATGAGCCCTAGATATTTCCTCATGGGTGGCCATGACGCCCCTTGCACTATGGACGTTTCCACATGGGGACAACTCACCCTTGCAGTGACCACGACTATTCCTGTGGTCATACCTGAAGGCATGATGAGTTACCTTCCTGCTTGGAGTGGGGGGTCGGAATACCGTTTCCCCATTTCTCCATGCCTTGATAATCCGGGAGATCCACCCGGTTTCTTGCTTTCTCTTTATAGCATCAACTTGGGAAAAGTTTGATACTATACGTTTCTCATTCTCCAGACTACTCTCTAGAGCTGAGATCTTAGAGTCCTTGGCCTTGTTGGACGCCAGTTGGAGGACCAACAAGACCTTCAGTCGAGCAATCTCTTGTGCTTGCTCCTCAGCAAGTAGATTGCTGGACTGAAGGGCTCTCTTCAGGGAATCAGCATTTTCTGGAGGAGGGCAGTTCCTGTCTTCAGAAATTTCAAGAGATACGGGGCAGGATGAGGAAGTTACCTGCACTTCTGTGTTATTGTCGTTAGATCCAGTGACTATTGGTTCATCCACATCAGAGCTGCTTTCCTCACTATCCTCTTCAGTCTTTGACACGGACACTGGAGCTCTGATGCAGTCCGAAGGATCCTTGCCTTCATCTTCAGAAGTGAGGACTCCTACATACGCTTCATCCTCTGATTGACAGCATAATCCAGCTTTCTCTGACCCCCCCATTAGCTCTGAGATCATCATCCACAGAGATTTAGCCGTTCTACATTTTTCCAATCTAGAGCGAGAGGCTCCAGACCAGACATCCATGATGATTTGTCGAATCCTCTCGTCCAAGTGAAATAGTGATAGTTCCGTCTCTGACATCTCAGCAATGCCCATGGGCACTTGAATCCCAGAGTCGGAGGTCTTCATGGGGATAAACGGACCCTCTTCCAGAATGAAGGATGCTCGAGGATCGATAGCATCAAGGTGAAATGATACTCTCATTCTCCAGATGGGATAATAATCATTTGTGCATGCGGGGAGTTTGAGTGGCGGAATCTCATAATCCAGATTCATGCTTCTGACACTGGTGGCAGGATTCTACTCAAGGTGTTAACCTTTTTGAAGAGCAACCTCGCTTTGATACCACTTGAAAGTCCACCTAGTGTCAGCTATGTGCACCTATGGGGGGGGGGGGGAATAGGTGACGTGTGGTTCTTTTGCGGAATTTACGGATGTACCTGCACAATAAAAACAACAAGCACGGCACACAGAATACACAGCAAATTTATAGTGGTTCCCCGACTTGGGTACATCCACTTTCCCCCTTCGACCTATCTCCCCAACAAGGGACGACTCGGTCACTTCTCCAACGGGATTGAAATCCAATCCCTTCACTAACGGAAGGAGCCCTTCCACACGTGAGAGTCAACACTCCCACAAAACGGGTTGCACCCAACCCTTACAATACGGAACAAACGTTCCTTTACAACAAAATTAAATATAGAATGTATGCGTGATACAAACTTCTTTTGGAGACTACGGTGTTCCTCTTGTTCGACGACGTGTTCTTGAAGTCGATGAAGAGTCTACAACCTTGGTCTCTCTTGGAGAGGATCTCCCGGAACCGGCGGCGGCAATCCGAGCGGCGGCTTGGTTCGGAGTCGGCGGCAACGAAGGTGCGCTGCTGCAGTGCTTTGAGATCCAAACTTCTTTGCGAAGCAAACTAGGTCTACCAACGGTCACTCTAGGATCGGTCGTCTCGATCGATTCGGACGGGGGAGTTTTTCCTGGTCAACAAATCGAGAGACAAGAGATCTCTGGATAGACACGTGAGACGCAAGCTTTGCTAAGCTTCTGTCGCCGGAGATCGGGAAGAAGAACGATCAGCGGCGGCGACGTACTTGCCCGAGCGCGACGGCGACGGAGGAGAGAAATCGCGATATTAGGGTTTCCGCTTGCTCGGCTTCTTTCTGTGTCTTTTTTTTCGTTCAAAATACCCGAGTATAAATATTGTAGCTACCTCCAATAAGACCGTTTGTGGGACCCACAAAAGGAATCCCCAAATCCCGGTCCAGAAATTTAACAGCGGCAGAATCCGGTTCAGGAATTTCCAGAAAAACGCCAAGTCAAAATCGGTGAGAATCGAAAGTGATTCTCGCCGAGTCGCCGAGAATCAAAGGTGATTCTCGACGATTCGGCGAGAATCAAAGATGATTCTCGTCGAATTTGCCTTGGTTGCACGCACTGCTTTAAGCCAGGTCGAGACGGCGAGAATCAACCAGTGATTCTCGTCGATTCGACGAGAATCACTAGTGATTCTCGCCGAATCGGCGAGAATCACTAAGTGATTCTCGTCGATTCTTACTTAGACTCAGAGGTGCTTGCTTAGAAGTTGCTGGAACGTGTTCGGCGAGAATCAACCGCTGATTCTCGACGAATCGGCGAGAATCCCAAGTGATTCTCGCCGAATCGGCGAGAATCACTTGGTGATTCTCGTCGATTCTAACTTAGACGAATTTTCGTCTTTCCACCTATGAGATGCTCCTTGACCCATCCTTGCTCCTTGTCTGCTCCTGCATATTTACAGCCCTGTGCTTGAAAATAAGTGCACTCCAATAGAGAGAGTACACGTAGGCCAACACACTGATCTGCTCAACGAGGGATTACGTCGTGCAGACCCGTGTATATTGACCTACTGCACCCTGACATTGGTGTGCACTTAGCGTGGAAAAACTGCAAGCACAACTAGAAGGATTTTATCAAATACATAGTCTATTGACCTTAGCTTGTCCAGGGGCTTCTTCAAATCAGGTGCATTGTGGATACAATACCCAACAGTATACGATTGATTAGGTGAGCAACAATGAGCACAACATCACCCCAATAGGATTTAGGGAGATGCATAGTGACAAGGAGGCATCGAGCAACATCAAGCAGGTGCCATTTTTTTCGTTCGGCAATTCCGTTTTGAGTGGAGGTGTGAACACAAGTGGTCTGATGAATGATGCCATGACTAGTAAGGTAGGAACCAAAGGCGGCACGATCGTCATACTCCCCCCCCCCATTATCACTCTGAAGAACTTGAATAGATCTATCAAATTGGGTTTGCACCATTTTGTGACAAATTTAAAAACATGAAAAAAATGTCACCTTTCTTTTTTAACAGGTACACCCATGTGGTGCGAGGAAATCAATCAATAAAAGTAACAAAATAACGTAAATCAGATAATGATAACACAGTGGAAGGCCCCCAAACTTCCAAATGTATTACATCAATAGGAATTCTACTTGAGAATGATAGATGTGATGACGTATGATGCACATGTTTGGACATAACACAGACATCACAGACAAAAGTTTTAAGAAAGAGAATAAAAGCATGATTTTTTTTTTTGAAGATAAGCAAGCGACAAATGTCCGAGATGCGGGTGCCAGCAGTGAACATCATCGACAGTGACAGCAGAGCAGGAGGAAGCCGGCGAGGGAAGCTGAGAGTCCAGGTAGTACAAGCCGCCACGATTCCTACTACTGTCAATGTTCCACTTCATACTCAGTTCCAGAAAAACACAAGTATCAGGAAAAAAAAGTTACAGAACAATTAAGGGATCGAGTAATATTGCTATTAGAAAGTAAATTGCGAGTAAATGAGGGAACATGAAGAACAGTGGGAAGGGAAATAGTCGGAGAACAAGAAATGTGTCCCTTGCCTGTAATGGGGGACAAACTCCCATTAGCAGAGATGATCTTATCCTTACCAGACAAGGGAGTATAGGAAAGAAAACCTAAAGATCTCGTCATGTGGTGGGTGACACTTGAATCGAGCACCCACTCGGAAGAGGAAGCATGAACAACATGAGCACTTGACATTGCAACAGTGGCAAGAGAAGTAGGAGCACCGGAGGACAAATCTTGAGAGTGAAGTAGGCGGCGAAAATCATCCGACTTGTGTGCAGTGAGCTGGCCAAGAGAGGAATGTGATGTCTCATCATAGACATCAGTAGAGTACGCAACATCATTGTTAACTAGGATTGACCGCTCCCTCGGATTCTCTCAAGTCCTGGCAGCAAGACTTCCCAAGTATGCCCCTTGCGACTGCAATAATCACAAGTAGCCATGAAGTACACTTCCCGAGTATGCCCAAGTATGCCCCTTGCGACTGCAATAATCACAAGTAGCCACCAAGGATCTTGGAGCGGGAACATAACTGCGACCCACACTAGTCAGGGCAGAACGATTTGAAGGAGCGATAACACTGAGGGACTTCCGTCGGTCTTCATCACCAAGAATCATATTGAAGGCTTCCCGAAGTGACGGGAGAGGAGTGTGGTGAAGGATATGCGATCACACCATATTAGCCTCCATGTTCAGACCCATTAGGAACACATGAAGACGAAAGCGATCCTCCCGTCGTTTCAGCTGAATGGCATCCGCAGTACAAGTAGGAAAAAATGAGTAAAGTAGTCCAATTCCTGATGTATGTGCTCGAACTCCGAGAAGAACGTCGACACAGACATAGAACCTTGCCGCAACTCCAAAATGCGACGGTAAGCTCATAAACCTGAGTAGAGCTACCAATCTGAGAGTATCGTTCCCGTGCCCGGGTCCAGATCTCGTGAGTTGATTCCATCAACATATAACTGCGATATTCTTTGGGGGACATCAAGTGTAGGAGCCAGGATACCACTAGGGAGTTGTCAGAGTTCTTACGCTTCCATGAGTGGTCGGTCTTAAGGGGTTCCATAATTGTTCCATCGATGTAACCAAACAGTTGGTGGCCGCGAATGACGTGTTGAGAAGCGCAGGACCACTCGAGATAGTTCGTGTCATCTAAAGGAACCGTGATAATCCTCAGAGAGCCTGAGTGTCCATAAGGCCGCCGAGGATCACTCATCTGTGGCTGGATCACATCCAGAGTCAATGTAGAAGAATCTGGATCACCCATAACAACGATGAGAATTAACAGGAACTCGAACAGTTGCAACAAAAAAAGGAGGAAGCTTGTAGAGGACATCTGACGAAAAAAAAACTATTGGATCAGGTGGCAGGCGTTGAGGACGGCAGCACGCACGGGGCAATCCTTCGGCAGCAGGCAGGAGCGTGCATCAGGCGAGATCAAGCGATTGGAAGTAGGTAGAAGGCGGCTTGGTAGAGATCGAGAGTAGATCGGGAGCAGAGCGGCGATTGGAGGGATGAGAGGTTCCGACTGCTTCATGGCAGGACGGAGGCGGCGTCCTTCTCAGCAACCAGCGGTGGCGAGGAGGCCGCCCGACGACCCCATGAGAAGTACAGTAGTAGACGGTGGCGATCGAGCGCAAGAGAAGCAACGGGGTCAAACGCAAGCGGAGACAAGCGGGATCAAGACTCAAGCGGACAACGGCTAGGGTTTTTCCCTCTGATACCAAGTTGAATTTCACGATTCCAATACTAATAATGGCAAAAAAGGACCTTACATGGCTTATATAGAAGCTGGAAAATAAAATAGAGACCATAATAAGATTTGAATTTTGAACCACAAAATATGAATATACGACTAATTTCGACTCCATCTTATTAGCTTTGCTTTGGAGAAGCAAAGAATGCAGTACTTTCATTATGATTTATCTTGGATTATGCGAAGTTTCCTGAATTTTCTGGTTCTTTTTATGAGTTGGATTAATAATGTTGGGCCATTCATTTGACATGTTTTGAAGCTGAAAGTTTTGTTGTACTTTATGACAGCATGCTGTCCTCAAGCCATTCATGTTGCGAAGAGTTAAGAAAGACGTGGTATCTGAAATGACTTTGAAGAAGGAAGTGACAGTGCACTGTAAACTAAGTTCCCGACAACAAGCTTTTTATCAGGCTATAAAGAACAAAATTTCTTTGTCTGAGCTTCTAGATGGGCATCGTGGCCATCTAAATGATAAGAAAATTGTTAACTTGATGAATATTGTTATTCAATTACGAAAGGTACTTCACAGTTCTTTGGCAACTTAAAGTTTCCATTTCGATCCATTTTAGGAAACCAGGGCACGGATTGTTTTTTCTTTTTCGCCTAATATGTACTAAAGTTGATTTTTTTGCTTGAGAAGAAATGATTTGCATTTTCTTTTGTATGACCTGCTGCTAATTTCTTGAGAAGAAATGATTTGCATTTTTCTTTTTTATAACCTGTTGCTAATACTGATTTAAGGAACATCCTCTTCCATTTAAACCATAGGTATGCAACCATCCAGAATTATTTGAGCGAAATGAGGGGAGCTCATATTTGCACTTCGCTGAAATCCCCAACTCTCTACGTCCTCCTTCTTTCGGAGAATTAGAGGACGTACACTACTCAGGAGATTGTAATCCCATATCATATAAGGTACCTTTTAAATGCATTTACTTACCCCTTACTGTGGATTTTCAGGTATATTCTTGCTTTTTTGTTTCTTTTATAAAATGTCCTCTTCGGTTCCTTCATAATTTTCAGGTACCAAAGCTTCTTTACGAAGAATTTGTTAGAAATGCTGGAGTGCCTTTTCCTGTTTCTGGTCTTCGTTCACCTCAGGAATCTCTAGAAAAGCTTTTTAATATATTTTCTGCAAAAGGTATTCATCAGTCTGCTTTTTCAAATTGTGAAGACATGCCTTCCACAAGTTCTGGAACCTTTGGCTTTACACGATTGATGAATCTTTCACCCTCTGAGGTCTCATTTCTAGCAAGGTGTTCATTTCTGGAGAGGTTATTTTTCACTGTAATGAGGTGGGATAAACTGTTTATAGATGAAACATTGGAGATTCTTATGAATTCGGAGAGCAATGATATCGAATATGATAAACTCGAGAAAGGAAAAGTGAGAGCGGTTACACGGATGCTGTTGTCACCGATAAACTCTGAGACTAAACTGCTAAGGAGAAGATTTGCTACTGGTCCCGGAGAAGCTCCATTTGAACCTTTAGTTGTTTCTCACCAGGAGAGATTAATTTTGAACGTCAGGCTCCTGCGGTCGTCCTATGCATTTATTCCTCGAGCAAGAGCTCCTCTGGTATGTTTTGGAATCTAGTCTCTATTTGATGAAGGTTGCATGTATTTTGTCTTAAAGTATTAATGTCTTAATCCGCACGGGATTCCCGTGCACAATATTTGTCCTGTGATGTCAATACTTATGTCGATTCAGGTGTTCTCCACGCACAGTGTCTGCGAGAACGATTCATTCAATTGTCGCATAATTTTCTATCATATGGCAAATTGTCTTCTTTCATTTTTACTTGTCTATTTTATTTTATTTTATTACTTTATTTTAATAATTACTATATTTATTGGGTTCAGTCGTTCTTAGATTCATTCTCATCTATACTCGGCTCTCTTTGTAGATAAATATTTGTTGCCCCGACCGAAATTTCACATATCAAATGATTGAGGAGTTGCACCACCCTTGGGCAAAGCGGAAGTTTGTTGGATTTGCTCGCACATCTGAGTTTAATGGCCCTAGATGGCCCATTCGTAGTCATCACCTGGTAGAAGAGATTAACACAAAGGAGTTCTCTTTTCAGCCCATTCTTCAGCTATCACACAGGATCTTTGGTTCTAGTCCGCCCATTCAGAGTTTTGACCCTGCTAAAATGCTTACGGTAACATAAATATGCCTTCTTAAGTATATTTTTCATCTACAGAATGTTAAAAAGAAAAAAAAATTGGGTTGGTCCCTAACTTGGACCATCAAATGATTCTGTAATTCTATTACAATCACTTGATCTAACAGATCACATGTTTTTTTAATACATTGTGTATCCCGTGCGCTAGGTGGCGACAATAGTTGTCGGCCATCGCTCGAGTAACTGCCTAATACTGTCGTTGTCGCACACTGCACATGATGGACCAGTGCATAGCCGCTAATGAATTATATTTAAGTGTTGTACTTGAATTGCGTTGCTAGTTATCTTACAATTGGAGAATTTATTTGGCATATATTGCATTTTTTGAGGTATTGGCCATGTTTTACTGGCTTTTTCATGAAACCATGTTTATTTGCAGATGATTGTGATTTTTAAAGATAATATTATACTTCTATTTCAAGAAAAAATGAAGAATGTTTGGCAGCTAACGGTAACTTTTTTTATCATAGGATTCTGGGAAGCTTCAGAAATTGGATGTGCTACTGAAGCGCCTTCGTGCTGAAAATCACCGTGTGCTTCTATTTGCACAAATGACAAAAATGTTGAATATTTTGGAGGTATTGTCATTCTTTTGTTCTTGTAGAGTTACCTACTTACCTTCTAGAATTCAAAACTTCAATGACTTCAATTCAAAAAGGAATAGTGTCATGTTGGAGTTATTGGGTGCATACTTTAGTGCTTACGATGGTTGTGATAGTTTTGGAGTAAATTAAACAAGACTCTCTTGAACACCATGTTTGATCCCAATTTTACCATGCCTTCAATTGTAATACCAAATCAGTCTAATATTGAGTTAACAAGCAATGTGTGGTTGATTCAGTGGTTTTGATGCAAGACATATATTGTTGTAACCGGGATTCGGCCCAACGAGGAGTTCAGACCCAAAGGGTGCAGCTTGGACTTACTTCTCCTGAGGAAGAACGTTTGGCTGAAGGTTTAGAACTAGACACAGACCCTGGGCAACAACGCGGAGGTCCCACCTCACACCCGGAAGTTCTTAGAGTGCTTCCCCTCCCACACCAATGCTGACGCTGGGCACCTTGGAGAGCCTTTGAAGCCAACCAAAATTGACCAGAGGAGGAAGAAGCCAAAAAACTGGATCCCCTAAAGATGCCCTTCATGGTCTATTTATAGTTTTTCCTAGCGGCGTCTGCCAATAGCGCAATCTCGCCTTTTGGTTTTACTAAATGCACCCAAATTGGTTTGCCAACAGCCAAACTCCGTTGTTTGGAATGACTATCAACAGACAAATAAATATAACATTGCATAGAGAATATTCCTGGATGGCTAGTGCCCTGATGGAGCTGGCACCTGCCAATCTCCGGCTCGCCTCGCTTTCTATGGCAAGTGCCTTTGTAAACGAGCACCTGCCCGGAGTGGCGAGTGCCAGATGAAACTGGCAGTCGCCCTCCTTTTCAACAAGTTCCTGAGCACTCGCCTACCTCCTATTCTTTCGCCTGGGGCGAGTGTGGTCCTACTTCCCGATTTGCCCCGCTGACTAGGTGCTCGCCGCTTTAGGCGAGTACGAGCCCGCCTACTTGGCTCACCTGGATCTGTGGAGTCGTTCTGGTTCGTTCACTCAGCGAACACGGGGTTATACACACTCCCCGCTCTTTGCAAGATTGTCTCAAGCTCGGAAAGAAAGGTCCAGTCCCCAGTGTTCGTAGAGTGTCTGCTGACCTGGACGGAATCTTTTGGTGAGCCCCTCTTTTGCACTATCAATACCTCCAATAACGAGGAGTGAGGATCTCTTCCCTTTTCTCTGCCTCATTCTACTGTAGCTGCACAATGCCGATTTCAAAAAAATCCAGCTCTCCTCGACACCACGAGGGAGTAGAACATGTCTTTCACTATAGAGTTTGCGCCCTGGCTTGCTTGGCGGGCTCCGAGCTCGCCTTTCAAGCTGAAGAAGGCGAAGATGGTCAAGCACAACCAGGGGGAGGGTGGATCCTCCCTTCTGAATCCGCCGCTTGACACTGAGCTAGCTCCCTTGGTATGCCAGCCAACTCTTTCGCCCGCTAGTGGTTTAGATGGATTGACAATACCTTGATTACTCGCAGGGGACACTCCCCGAGAAGGAGGTCGCGAATGAAGGCATGGAGAATGCCCAACCACACTCCCCCAAAGGAGGCTAGGCGCGGTGGCCATGGAGACTAATCTCCAAGTGGTCTAGAGTGACATCCCGCCCCCGTCTGGTGAGCCACGTGCTGCCCTCTTGCCTCGACTTTTCTTGGACCCTGGCTCTTACCCAATGTTGATTCTCGCAGTCACCACCTTTGGAACTACAGGGCTGCATATTCCGCCTCTGAAATTATCGGTTCGCCCGAACACACTCACTGTTGCCCCCAGATCAGGCTTCCCGACTGAAGGAGCTCTCGACGACACAACACCTGTCACCCACCAGATTTTTGATCACGCGCCAGCCCGCCCCGGGTTGGGGAAATCCTTCACACTCACCTTCAACGAACCCTTCCAAGGGCGGCCCGACACGTCCCGCCAACGCCCCGACAAGGGTATTGTACCTTCACCAGGTTAACAGAAGTACTTGACGTTCTCTTCCCCCTAAGCTTGGCTTTCATTTGGCTAATAAACTCTCTCGCAGGCTACCGAGAGGCCTCATCCACCGAACTTGAAGAGGCAAGGAAGAATTATCGCCTCCTCCATCCCCAGATAAAATCGCTGACTTCTTGGGCGACCCGACGAACGTTGTGGTGCTGAAGAGGCGAATGACTGAGTTGTTCAGAAAGCACGACCTGATGCTGCGTGCGATCTACAGTCAGGTCCAAGAGGATAGGGACGCCGCTAAGCAGCGACTCTCAAATCTCGAGAGAGACTATGCACAACTTCTCGGCAAGACGCGGCGAGGAGCTAGCAACGAGGCGACCTCCCAGGGGATGCATATCTCGCGGGCCGAGGTCCAGCTGCGCCTGGTACAACAGGAACTCCGCGCCGTCCACGAGTATCATTATCCCCTAAGTTCCTCTAAGTTCCTCTCTTATTCTTCCTCTTTTCTTCTCGCTAACCACCGCCGGCCCCTTCCCCTTGTCGGATTCCTCCTGAAATTTATCCGTGAACGTAACAGATGGTTTAACCTGCCGTGTCGCCCGCTTAACAGCCGCCCGCTTGACGGCCGCCGACCGTCAAATACCTGCCCATGCCCCTGTTCGCGAAATCCCATCTCACGTACGTCCGCCATCTGCATCGCGGGTTCACCCGGTTTGCGATTTCGAGACCTGCATCGCATCACCCGCCTACGCCCCACATTGCGGTGTCGTCCAGTTGCGTCATCCACCGACGTTCCACCAGCCGACAGCTCCGCCTCGCCGCCTACCGCAGAGGCTGTTTCTCCGCTCAATCCTCTCCCGTGCCGCGCTGATCCATCGTCTTCTGACATCCGCGTGCTGCCATCGCCGATCCGTTGCTCCAGGGCTGTCTTTATCGGCATACGCGACCCGCGCCCGCTCTTTCCGCACCCGATCAGTCGCGGAAGCCGCCGATCCTCCTCCTTTCTGTCGTTCTGCCGCAGGACGGTCGTTGATCCGCTCCTCTCCGACAGATCTGTCACGGGAAGACCGCAGGTTCTCTGTTGCCGCGATCTCAGCCAGAGCCGCCCTTCCGGCAGCCGTTTGTCGTCTCCAGCCCGTGGCTCCCAACACCCGTTGCATCGACGACCCTCCTTTCGGTGCCATCGTCGACGCCATGAGCCGCCGCGTTGACGCTCAAGAGCAACTCGTCGCCTCCATGCACGCCTCCCTCACCCTTCATGCCAAAGTTGATCGTCTTCTCGCGTTCAACGGACGGGCTTCCGCAACCCCCCACGAGGTTCCCTGCCCTAAGTCGGCTCCTCCACGACTTCCTCCTGCACCATGTCGCCGATCTGTCACAGGAAGACCGCGGGTTCTCTGTTGCCGCCGATCTCAGCCAGAGCCGCCCTTCCGGCAGCCGTTTGTCATCTCCAGCCCGTGGCTCCCAACACCCGTTGCACCGACGACCCTCCTTCCGGTGCCATCGTCGACGCCTTGAGCCGCCGCGTTGACGCTCAAGAGCAACTCGTCGCCTCCATACACGCCTCCCTCACCCTTCATGCCAAAGTTGATCGTCTTCTCGCGTTCAACGGACGGGCTTCCGCAACCCCCCACGAGGTTCCCTGCCCTAAGTCGGCTCCTCCACGACTGCCTCCTGCACCATGCGAGAGTCGTCCTGCCATGCCGGCCCCAACATTCCTCAACAACACCAACCTGTCCCTCCTCCCCGCAGTCGATCCTCCCGTCAAAGGCGCATCGGCCGCTGAGGTACCACCTCTCTCCATGGCGGTCGTCCCTCTGCCGCTTCCACCGGCCCCCTTGCCGACTATTCTGCCGTCCCGTGCCCCGCTGTCCTTGACGAATCCGTTCTTGTTGTAGGTTATCGCGTCTCCGACATCCTTTTGGCTGCTGCCCATCACCGCTCCACCGACCTTGCGGAAGCCATTACTTTTGCCGCCCGTCTTTCCGATTGCGCCACCGCGACTCACCAACACCGTCGCCGCTGCTATGCACTACCTAACCTTGTTCTGGCGGGAGGTCAAGGCACTAGATGATCCGGCCACACGCTTGGTACACGAGCTTGAGGGCAAGCTTGTTTTGAAGAGCGGATGGAGTGTTACGGGTTCACGTGTCGTGGGCACATTCACTCAAGTGGACCCACTCGTCATAATTTATGGAGCGCACATATGGAAGTCGTCGTGGTCGTGGGAGCATTCACTCAAGTGGACACCCTCGTCATAATTTATGGAGTGTGCATATGGAAGCCACCATGGATCGTACATATGAATATTAGTTAATATTAATCAATTAAGTATTTTGTATTTCCTTGTTTGGTTGCCCTCCCTCATCTATATAAGGGGGAGGGGTTTATATGTGATGGTATGATTGATGTATGAAAGAGTTTAGGGTTGCTCCTTAAGTTCCTCTCTTATTCTTGCTCACCATCGCCGGCCCCTTCCCCTTGCCGGATTCCTCCTGAAATTTATCTATGATCGTAACAACGTCACACAAAAAAGCTCTGATACCAAGATGTTATGGGCCTAACCCGTAACGTTGTCGGAGTTGGCGGTGGTGGTGGAGATACGAGGTGGGCCGAGCTCATCCTATGAAGAATGTGTCAAGAGAGGTAGAAAGTGAGTCTTGCTCAACGCTAATCCTAGAAATGAGAAGAAGATGAGAGAACTATATATATATATAGAGAGAGAGAGGAACTTAGAGAGATAAAGGAAACTTGGTAATTCATTCATAATTTCCTACATGACAGGGGGTCTATTTATAGGCTTACATAGACATGACACTAAAACATTAAATAAAAATTAACATTAAGATACAACTTGACTCATATGACTCAAAATAACATACATAAAGACTCATAGTAAAATCTGCGCATCATAAACGACGGCGGATAGTGGGGACCCATAACATTTCCTTCGTCAAATAAGTAACAACACGCTATATAGACTTCAAACTATAATTTACACAAGCCATATGAGTCTGGGCACGTGGAAGGAGGTTGATTCGGTGGTGGTGAAATGTGACCCCATCATGTATTCTTGGCGTGCAATGTCAGGTAACTATGCCCCCAGGCTCCATCATGACCGATATATCTATGGTGGTAGGAGAGAGATTCCGCGCACAATGCCACCTGGGACTACACAATGTTAGCTATGCATTGCCATATACTATGTACGATCCCCTCCCCACCACCACCACCACCACCACATCCACACACACACCGCATCTATATTTATAGGAAACCTAATAGCCTCACTCCCACACACACACCACAATGGTTCTATACATCTATCCTTCACTCCCATGAACCTAATAGCCTCATGCATCTCTGATTTTTTTCTACCTAATTACTATCATGGCTTTCAATCTTTTATCTTCTAGTTTATGCTCTGGCTCTGGGAAGTACCCTGACACTACCTTGTCATTCGCTTTCTTAGCTGAAAGGGCTTGTTAATTTTTTTTACAGGATTATATGAATTATAGAAAGTACAAATATTTTAGGCTCGATGGATCGTCCACTATCATGGACCGGCGTGACATGGTTCGAGACTTCCAGCGCAGGTATCAGTAACCTTGTTTCTATTCACTTCTTTGATGTCCCCTGGACAATGTTTGATGGGGTTTTTTAATAATTTTTTATTTCACCTTGCAGGAATGACATTTTTGTGTTCTTGTTGAGTACAAGAGCTGGTGGGCTGGGAATAAATCTGACTGCTGCTGATACCGTCATTTTCTATGAAAGTGATTGGAATCCAACTCTAGACCTACAAGCTATGGATAGGGCACATCGCTTGGGTCAAACTAAGGAGGTGTGCAAATAAAAATTGTTATGATTTTTTTGAGATACTTGGTAATCTGTTTTTTGAAATTTCACTTGCTCATTTGGAAATTTGGATATACACATACATATATATATATATATATATATATATATATATATATATATATATATATATATATATATATATAGCCAGCTTATGCCGGTTTCAAGCTCAGATGAAAAATAGTGTGAGTTGTGTTAGGTAAACGGCCAATGTAAAATTTAGTCACTATTATGAATTTTTACACTGGTGTAATAAAAGCTTGAGTGTTGTTGACGCAGGACAAATCTATAGGCAGCGTGAAATCTGCGACCTAACACTACGTGTTATGCAAATCCGACGGTTAAGCCACAGTTAGATAATAAATTTAAACATTCCACGCAAAATAAATTCATGACAAGACAAAATAATTTATTTGGGCAAACAAATTTAGGCTTTCCTCCGCGTGGAGGGCCAAAACAAGAGCGCGCGGCGAATAAATCCTGAAAATCACAATAATAATCTAACAAGCAACTACCATAGTACCATACAAAAGATCCAAAACCAGCACAAGATCCAATCCAATATAGATATGTAGAAAATAATTATCCGATATAACAAGTATTCACCAAGTAGTGGTTGATCAAGGCACTGAAGATTTCGGAGCCGGAAATGCGTGAACGTCGATCCGGGTTGGAACCGAAGACGTGGAAACGGCGTAGGTGGCTGTCCTTGGTGGTGGAAGGTGGAAACTGGCCGGAAATGAGTAGATCCGGTGTTGTATGGGTGGATCTTGATAGGGTGGGCTGTTTGGCGGTGGTTCCACGAAGGGGAGGGTGGCGGCAAAGGGGAAATATGGCTGGAGGAGGGGGCCGGTGATGTAGCTGAAGGAGGGGTGGTTGAATCAAGGGAAGGAGGGATTGGTGGTGGCTTGGGGGGAAGGGAAAAGGTGGCAGAGGTGGCTCCAGAAGTAGGAGGGACGGCGGCGTACAGGGAAGGCTGAGGTTTCCTGGTTTGGAAACTATAGAAATGCAATAGTAAATTTCATGAATAGTAATAATGATAAGAAACAGGGGTTTCTTCTTGGGCAGCTGGGTGGTGGCTCGATTTGAGGGGCGGGGGGGGGGGGGGGGGCGGCAAGAGGTGGCGGCAAGGGGTTTTGGAGGGGGAGAAAGTAGTCTAGGGTTAGGGCAAACCTTGAGAAAGGAGATACACACCTAAGAGTCGTCACCTAGGGTTCCACGGGGTCAGCACCGTGGAGGGATCGCGGGAATCCGGGAATATGTTATGG
Source organism: Platanthera guangdongensis (assembly GCA_039583875.1). Lineage (NCBI taxonomy): Eukaryota > Viridiplantae > Streptophyta > Magnoliopsida > Asparagales > Orchidaceae > Platanthera > Platanthera guangdongensis. The sequence goes on along the minus strand of CM077153.1, from coordinate 11,154,519 downwards.
GCGTGACGACGCCCAGTTATCTTAAACTTATGTTGTTTATGTTGTGTTAATTTTTAGTAATATTTTACCCATATGTAGTAAGACCAAATGGGGGGCCCATTGGAACCTACTTAAGGGCCGGTTGTGCCTTGTTTTGTTAAGAAGGAAATTAGAACAAATCTCTCTCCTCTCTTATTTCCCTCTCTCTCTCTAAAATCCCACTGGTTTTCTTCCCGTGTTTGCCCTAGCCTACATCGCACTCCGCCAACGTCGCTGATCGCCTGCATCTCCTTCCGCCACCATAGCTCCTCTGTCGGTGACACGATCCAAGTGCAAGGGTCATAGCAACTTGGTATCAGAGGGAGGTTCCACCGCTCGCCCGCACCCGCAGTCGCACAACAGTGTCGCACGATCCGCCAGAACCACGGGATTTTCCTCCTGTGCACGGGACCGCTCCTCCAGTCCATCGACAACCCTCGGCCAGCCAGAACCGCTCGCCGACCTGTCGTCCAGCGACGCCGACCTCGCTCCAGCCGATTATGTGGTTGCCGACCGGTCTTCCATCCCCGGCCGTACAGCTCCGCCTCTTTTCTCTGCCGCCGGCCTCCTTCCAACACCCACCGCCCACCGTACTGCCCTATCTCCGATGGACGATGCTCCTCCCTTCCGAGCTCATGGCTCTTTTCCACTCTATGTTTGCGACTCAGAACGCCAAGATGGACTCCCTCAACGCCCATTTGGATGCCCTACAAGGCATGTCGTCTCCTCCCCCTCTGACTGCGGCCGACCACCCTTCGGCAAGCCGGGTGGACTCCGCCGCTCCTCCGGGCGTGGACTATCCCTCCTACGCACGTACTATTCGGATGGATTTTCCCATCTACGAGGGCCGCGAAGACCCCCTTCCGTGGATTACGCATTGCGATATATTTTTTGAAAACCACCGCACACCAGATGAAGAACGCGTCGGCATCGCTTCCTTCCATTTACTCGGCCCCGCACAATTGTGGTTCACTCAACTTATGCGGGAACATCCCACCATTTCCTGGGCAGATTTCAGCACGGCCTGCACCATTCGGTTCGTCCCAGCCCTACAAGGCAACCCACTCGGCGATCTGGCAAACCTCAAACAGGATGGCTCCATCGACACTTACCTGGAACAATTTCAAATACTACTGTCGAGGGCAACATCCGTCTTACCGGAGCAGCAGGTTCCCCTCTTCACCGCCGGCCTCCACGAGCGCTTACATTGTGTTGAAGTATTAGACCGGGCGGCTTAGCGGTCTGATCCAGCGGTTTGTTGACCGAGCGGTCTGGCGGTCTCTCTGAAGCCTGGAGACCGGGCGGTCTATCGGTCTACCTCTGCGGCCTGTTCTATCCTGCTGGAGTTGCCGAGCGGTTAACCCATCTGTCTAACCGCGCGGCCTGTGCTGTCTCTATTATTCTAGCCGCTCAGTACTGTAAATGTTTAGTCCCACATTGTTTGTACACTCTCTTTCTTATCTCCTCCATTCTATATAAGGGAGGTCATACCTTTGTAAATGATATCTTTTTTGGATAATAAAATTTCAATTATTCAAAAGTTATTCGCTTGTTCTCTACTTTTCGCTTCTTTTCGCTACTTTCTAACACATTGGGATGTGGAGTTCCTTCTGCCGCGTGATCTCAACACCGCTATGAGCCTCGCCAGGGCTTGTGTGCGGCGACTGCTACTTGATCGGCCGCCTTTGGGACGACGGGACTATCAGGGCTCTTATTCTCAAGCCAGCTTGTCGGATAGGGATCCATCCCAGGACGATACACCGCGGCCTACGGTTCGCCGCCGTCTGTCCCGCACAGAGATGGCCGAGCATCGCGAGAAAGGCTTATGCTACAATTGTGATGACCATTTCACACCGGGACATCGATGCAAACGCTTATTCTGGCTCGAAGTGGATGATCCTCATGATGATGACGCGACAGGAGGAGAGGCCACTGCTTTTCCCTTCGATCCAGTTTGAGGACAAGCTGTCTTCGGACGGGGGCGGCGATGTTATGGGCGCGATGACTCCCAGTTATCATAAATTTATGTTGTTTATGTTGTGTTAATTTTTAGTATTATTTTACCCATATGTAGTAAGCCCAAATGGTTGTGCCTTTTTTGTTAAGAAGAAAATTAGAACAAATATCTCTCTCTCTCTAAAATCCCACGGGTTTTCTTCCCGTGTTTGCCCTAGCCGACATCGCACTCCGCCAACGTCGTCGATCACCTGCATCTCCTTCCGCTACCTTAGCTCCTCCGCCGGTGACACGATCCAAGTACAAGGGTCATAACAGAATACTCTTCTCCAAATTCTGCAATGTCTTCAACCAGCCCACAAACCATTTATTTATAATAAAAGGAGGATTAGGGCATCCCACCATCGATGACTATAATTGAGCGAAGGTGGGGTCACCTAAATACATCACAATAAAATGCAGAATAGTGAAATAATATATCAAATCGATTCGCAACGTGAATCCGAACACATCTGTAGAGTCCGATCATCGATCCGGGCATGTCATATATGGAAAGTCGTCAAATCAGCCCCGAATGGGCCCAAAACTCGTCATGCACTGTAAGTGCTCGTCTATGCTCCACATCAATCTCCCCGGCTTGAAAGAATTCATCTCCTGATGAATAGGGATCAGAATTCTCTCGCTGTATGTCAGGTAAAACTCGAAGAAGTCCACCAGAGGTCGCCCAAGTGTCGTCGCTGGAAAAGTGTCCTCTCCAATCAACTCCCCTTGACTGAAAAGTTGTCATCTCCGGTGAATGGAGACGGTCTTGCTGAAGTAGAAGTTCAGGGGCGAATCGATCAAGTTTTGCTGCAAGTATCCAAGAGTCAGCAACGTCTGTAGTGGGAATGCACTGGCGGAGTCTGGTCTACATGATGCTCTCAATGCTAAACTCATGAGTGGTGGATCCCAGTGCGATCAGCGGCGCCGTCGGTAGAACCTAAGAAGGCGAGTCCCCAGGTGGGTTGGTGTCAGAAGCAGGTGAGTAGTGGTGGCCATCAGACATAGGTGGGCTATGAAGGTGGCAAGGCAACATGAGTGGAGGTGTGGGCTGCTGGAAATCCCCACTGCTTGGGTCCACATACTCGCGAGACTCGTATTACGACGTCATTTCCTCAACACTAAATTCCAGGTGGATACCCATGCTTGCAAGGAAATCAAGATCATAGGTGTTTGCTTTGATCTGTCTCATGATTATATAGGGATCCTTTCGTCTAACGCTCACGTCTTTAGCAAGCCTCGCATGGAGCCTCACAACGCAGAGTCTCACAATCACCTGCTCGCCTTCGTGAAGTACCTGTTCTTGCCAGTGAACATCTGTATGTGATTTATAAAATTTATTATCATTAGGGATTTCCCGTCGAACCGACTCATGCCACATATGCAAACGACAGACAAACAACTCAACAGACGCATGCAAATGATGAAGAATTGACTCGGCAGATTCATGAAAATGATGTAAATGATGCAAATGAAACACGACCGACACAACATGCTCTATATGAGAGAATCTAATAATGACCTGAAAATCTAACAAAGGAGGTGGCCTATCAGGAGGCTCTCTCGGTGGAGTGTAGAAAAACTCATTCTGTATGAGACGAGTGCTCAGATGACCGTGAGAGACAACGATACTCAGTTTCGAGCTCGTAAAGAGCTAAATGTCTCTCAGGAAACATAGCACATCAGGGGGCTCACCAGTAGGTGCGTAAGAAAAGTCATCGCGAGTGCAACGACCACCTAAATGAAAATCGTAAGCACCAACTAGAAGACATAACTCTCGAGTGTGGTGCGTGCCCCCAAAGAGAAAGAACGTGTCTGGTGGGTCAGCTGGTGGTGCCTCCCAAAACTCAGCAAGAGTGCGATGTGTTAGCAAGTGGTGCCCTAAATATTGGATTCTCCTCATAATATCCATCCTCTTGGGCATAGTCAGGGACGATAATGGAAGAGGCGTCCATAAATCGATACTCATACATGCGGGCCCCACCTGAATCTCATCCTCACCAGGATGTGGCGGATCATCCGGAGGCTCAACTGGGGCTCGTCATAGAACTCGTCAACAGGGTCATGATCCTCCAGATGAGTACCATCGCGAGGGGTAGTGTCCCCATGAATGGGTGACATAGCCACTAAGAGATCAACAACAGGCTCTGGGCCCTCGGTCGTGATGTGACTCGGGGCAATGACAATGAGAGAGCGACATAGACCTTCACTCAAGAATGAATCTGTCAGCGCGGTGTCAAGACATGAGCCTAGTGTAGGGGTGTTAATCAACCCAGGACATGTCAAAAATGGAGGTGTAGGTGAGGGACACAGTACTATATACTCAATATGTCGCTCTGGATCACTCTCAGTCGGGGTCACTAGAGGAGCGTCAGAAACAAAAGATAGGTCACTTGCTGAGCAAAGCACCTCACTGGGGCGAGAGCGATCCGCATCAGGTATCACTTATGTCGTGACTGACATGACAACGGTAGGCGTCGTGGTGATCTCAGTATGGGAGGGACTCGTACTGCGAAGGTCAAGAAGAGAATCCCATCGACCAGCTCTTGCGGATCTCAATGACTGTTCATAACGAAGGGCGAGCTGATATGTCTGCTCGAGAGATTCTGAGGTATGATAAACTACCTTAGTACGAATGTCAGATCGAAGCCCAGACTGAAATCTGGTAGTGGTCATAGCTGGGTCCTCTCGGATATCGCTCCTCACGACTAACTCATCAAAGCGATCCCTGTACTCTGCGACAAACATGGATCCTTGCTAAAGGGAAAATAATTGGTCGAGCAAGCGACTCTGATACGAAGAAGGCAGATACTTCTGACACAATGTACGTTTCATGTCCACCCAACTGGTGATGCGGTGTAGACGGTCTTGCTCGCGGGTACTCTCTACGCTGGCCCAATATGCCCTCGCATGATCTTAAATTCTAAGTTTCGCAAACTTGACGCGACACTCATCGAATGCCTCAAAATGATCAAAATGATACTCCCTATTCACGAGCCAATAACTGAAAGACTCGGGACTCGATGAGCCGTCAAAGGAAGGGGCATCAATACGAAACTGACTCAAGATCTCTCTCGGAACGACTATCCTTATTGTTAGAAAAGCCCAATTAAGGGCCCATGTTTTCTTCTCTCTCTCCTTGTATTAGTCCCACATCATGTATTAGGATTTCTCTCTTCTTTCTTCTCCTATATAAGTGTATGTATACTTGTAACTATTCATTAAAGAAATATATACAAGGTTTTGGGCCTTTCTTTACATGGTATCAGAGCCACCGGTCTCCACCTTGTATTCGGTCTACTGCTTGCGGTCTGCAGGTTCTGTCCTCCCGGACTTGCTTGTCCGGCCTGTTCTCCTGGAAACTGCCCGGTGTTTTTCTTCTCCCTCCTAGCCGCCATATCGTGCGGTCTGCCCCCTTTTAACCGCTCTCTCTTCTCGTGGCTTCCACTTCTCCTCCTCCTCCTCCTCTCTCTCTTTTATAAACTCTCACGTGGGTCCCACTTCATCTTGTATCTATCCGCGCGATCTTCCTCAATATCCGCGCTGCCTGTTTTCTCTCTTCCCGCTTGTGGCCTCACCGTGACCGTGCAGACTTTCTTTCCTTAGGCTAGCCGCTGCGACTTGTCTTATCGATTATCGGTCTCTTCTTTTGCAGCAAGTCGCATCCTAGTCGCGACTCTTCTTGTCGCTGGTGTGTCCCTCGAGACCGTGCGGCTTCTGCCTCTACCGCACCTGCTCTTCTCTATTCGGCTTCCCTCTAGCCGCTCGGCCTCCTTTTGCTAACCGCCCGGCCTTCTCTCTGCTAGCCGTCCGACCTCCTCTCTGCTAGCCGCCCGGCCTCCTCTCTACTAGCAGCCCGACCTCCTCTCTGCTAGCCGCCCGACCTTCTCTCTGCTAGCCGCCCGGCCTCCTCTCTGTTAGCCGCCCGGCCTCCTCTCTGCTAGCCGCCCGACCTCCTCTCTGCTAGCCGCCCGGCCTGCTCTCTGCTAGCCGCCCGACCTTCTCTCTGCTAGCCGCCCGGCCTTCTCTCTGCTAGCCGCCCAGCCTCCTCTCTGCTAGCCGCCCGATCTTTCCTTCTGCTAACCGCATAGCGTCTGATGATTCCGCTGCCACCTCTGTTGCGTCCTTCTCTGCGGAAGGTATCACCTGTCTCTCTCATAATCCTTGTTGGATCGTTGATTCCGGCGCTACTCACCATATCACCTTCCAGAAACCCACAGAGTATCTACAGATACCTCATCCTGCTCGCATCACTGTGGCCAACGGTGACACCCTACCAGTCTCTGGCTCCGCTGCTCTTCAGCTTACGCCGACCCTTTCTCTTTCTTCGGTTCTTCACGTTCCGGGGTCTCCTTTCAATTTATTATCTGTTAGTCGTCTCACACACGACCTTGATTGTTGTATTACTTTTTCACCTTCTTCTTTTCTTATGCAGGATCGCCGCACCCGGAGTACCATTGGTAAGGGGCAGCTGTTGAATGGGTTGTACATCTTGGATATCCCACCAACTCTTCTCTCTGCCATCTCCACTGTTGATTGACATCGCCGCCTTGGACATGCTCCCCTTTCGATTCTCAAGCGGGCTCTTCCTGATATACCTTTACGGGAGTTCTCTTGTGAATTTTGTATCTACGACAAACAACATCGTTCTTCTTTCCCCCCTGCCTATACCAGGAGTAGTACTCCCTTATCTTTAGTTCATTCTGATGTATGGTGTCCTTATAGAATCCATAGTATTTTTGGCTTTCGCTATTTTGTCACGTTCATTGACGATTAGTCCTGTACCACGTGCCTTTATTTACTACATGATCGAACTGAACTTACCTCTGTATTTTGCGCTTTTTTACTTGAGATGCGTACGCAGTTCGCTACCCCCCTCAAAGTAATTCGCACTGATAATGCTCGGGAGTATACGGGTCGTGCCTTCTCCAATCTCTGCACTGAATTTGGTGTCATCCATCAAACTTCATGTTCGTATACCCATCAGCAAAACGGGGTGACAGAACGCAAAAATCGTCATCTTCTCGATGTTGCGCACTCCCTTATGTTCCAAATGCACGTTCCAATCGAATATTGGAACTTTGTTGTATCCACCGCCTGTCATCTCATCAACCGCCTTCTCTCCTCTGTACTTGATTTTGTCTCACCCATCTAACTCCTCTATCCCTCCACCAACCTCACCTCTCTCACACCACGGATCTTCGGGTGTGTTTGCTATGTCCACCTTCTTGGCCCTCCTTCCGACAAACTTGCTCCTCGGGCCGCCAAGTATATGTTTGTTGGCTACTCTCGCACTCAAAAGGGGTACGTCTGCTACTCTTCTACTGACGACAAGCTGGTCATTTCTGCGGATGTCACCTTCTGCGAAGACCAGCCCTTCCACTTACCCAGCACCACCTCGTCTTCTGCTCCCTCTATTCCCCGGCCTGCTTTACCGGTCGCGCCTTTTGTGTCGTCTTCTTCCTCCTCTCCCCCCGTTCCTCCTCGGGTTCCTCCACCACTTATCCGTGTCTACTCTCGTCGCCCATCCCAGGATGCTCCCGTGACCCAGCTCCCCACCACCAGCGATACCTCGGCTACGACAGATCATGCTCCCGTCTCTACAGCTCATCCATTGGCCAACTACGTCTCTCTACATCGGCTAACGCCGCCTCTCTACGCGTTTACCACCTCTCTTTCCTCTATTTCTATACCTAACAATGTGCATGAGGCGCTTCAACACCCAGGGTGGCGGGCCGCTATGAACGATGAAATGCGGGCTCTCTGGGCTAACCAGACCTGGGATCTGGTTCCTCTTCCTGCTGGCCACACCTTTGTTAGCTGCAAATGAGTCTATGTCATTAAACATGCGGCAGATGGCACTATCGACCGTCCGAAGGCTCGCCTCGTGGCACGGTGCTTTACTCAGCAACATGGCCTTGATTACAAGGAAACCTTCTCTCCCCTGGCCAAATTGAACACGGTCCACGTTCTTCTCTCCTTGGCTGTTCATCGTCACTGGCCACTTTATCAGCTGGATATTAAGAATGTCTTCCTCAACGACGATCTACAGGAGACAGTTTATATGCAGCAGCCTCCCGGGTTTGAGACCACGGGGGAGTCTTTGGTATGTCACCTTCGGAAATCCATTTATGATCTCAAACAGTCCCCGCGTACGTGGTTTGAAAAGTTCAGTAAGGTGGTCTGTGCTAATGGCTTCACTCGGAGCTCGGCTGATTTTTCTCTCTTCACCCGACACCGGTCAACCGGGACTGTGATTCTTCTGGGCTACATTGACGATATCCTGATTACTGGCGATGACACGACAGGAATACAACAAATCAAAGAACAGTTGAATTCCGCCTTTCAGATCAAAGATCTGGACAACCTTCGGTACTTTCTTGGGCTCGAGGTCGCACGACGCCCGGATGGTCTTGTGTTATCTCAAAGGAAGTACTCTATGGACCTTCTTCATGATGCAGGTTATTTTGGATGCAAACCTGCGGAGACTCCTATGGACGCAAATCACAAGCTCTCGGCCCATAGCTCTGACTCTGACAAGCTGCTTACAAATCCGGAATATTACAGACACTTGGTTGGGAAGCTGATCTACCTTATGGTGACTCGACCAAACATCTCATTTGATGTGGAGTTGTGAGCTATTTCATGCACGCTCCTCGGACATCTCATCTTCAAGCTGTCGAGCGCATCCTTCGATATCTCAAGATCGCCCCCGGACAAGGACTCGTGTACAAGCCATCCACATCTCTATCTCTTGTCGCGTATTCTGACGCTGACTATGCAGGATCTATTGATGATAGGCGCTCCACAGGGTTATGTACTTACTTTGGTGGACACCTCATAACTTGGCATAGCAAGAAACAGACTGTGGTTGCACGTTCCTTTGCTGAAGCCGAGTACCGGGCTATGGTTGTTGTTTCTGAGCTAACTTAGCTTGAAGGCCTTCTGGGAGACTTAGGTGTTCGTCTCTCATCTCCGACAACCTTATTTTGCGACAGTCAGGCAGCAATTCATATTGCCAAGAATCCGGTTTTTCACGAACAAACAAAGCATATCGAAGTTAACTGTCACTTTATCCAGGAAAAGGTACAGTCAAAGAAATAGATTTGGAGCATGTTCCTGCTACCGACCAAGTTACGGACATCCTGACGAAAGCTCTCTCCAGGCCGTTATACTATCAGTTCTTATCCAAGCTTGGTGCCTACGACTTGTACGCTCCAGCTTGCGGGGGAGTGTTAGAAAAGCCCAATTAAGGGCCCATGTTTTCTTCTTTCTCTCTCCTTGTATTAGTCCCACATCATGTATTAGGATTTCTCTCTTCTTTCTTCTCCTATATAAGTGTGTGTATACTTGTAACTATTCATTAAAGAAATATATACAAGGTTTTGGGCCTCTCTTTACACTTATTATAATCATTCCTAAGGTAACCGAGTCGTGTCGAATGATCAACACGATCCGCTCGCATGTACGAATAAGAACAACGACAATCATCATACTGATCGTCTCTAGCATAGTGGGGTCGTGTCGGTGGGTCAACACGATCTCTGAAAGTTGTGTACTGCGATCAAGAATGATCGTCGTAATAATGTGAGGATCTCCCTGACCGGGTTCTGTGAGAGCGGGTGCAAGTGGGCTCGAGACCTCTAAATTGAGGAGGGGAATAATTGTGACACCTAGACATAATGAAAAACCTATAGACTATACGACTGCGTATCAAAAGTGCGCGCAATCTGGTTGCGCGAAATCTCCATCTGATACCAGTTGTTGTTGTTGTTATATATTGATGAGTTTACCCCTTGTCTCTGGTTGTTTTGGCTTAAGGGTGTGGATTGTATTTTGAATCTTTGAGGCTTGATGATTATTTTCAGCACTTCGGCTATTATGATAGCACCTCCAGCAGCTATGACACTGCGGTTGTCTTCAGCCCTCTATGCCAGATTTGTGGGGAGTAAAGATTGATCAAAATATTTGTTAGATGGAAAAGCTAATACAAATGCATTTCGGATGGAAACTTTGAACCATGTGGTCTTTATTCTTTCATACACTTCCACTTTTGTTGTTATTAGTTCTAATTCAACTAATCCCTCAGGTTAGAACTCATCAATAGTCTTATTCTGAAAATTGAAAATTTTAGAATAATTTTACCTAGTGAAGTAATTGATATGATATAGTGACTGCTAAAATCGAAAGCTGATTTGGAATCAGTCTTCACATTGTTCTAATCTGAAATCTGAGCTTTTACATGTCATGAAATCATACTTAATGCTTATAAACTATATTCAAGCAAAAGTTTATCATTATACCTTGATAAAACTGGATAAAAATACCCAGTGCAGCAGGTCAGATGTTTTTGATGCCTAGAAGAATGAAATAAATAGATGAGATACAAGTGCTTTGATGAATTTTTTTCAAGAAAAAAGGGGTGCTCGTATATCATCAGTGGGGACTGTTGTGTCTTAGGATTCTACCCACTTACATTATTCCATTATGGTCATCATTGGAGGAGCACCGATCACCAGAGAGAAGGAAATATTTGTCAGATAAAAATATACCAAAATAACTTTGGATCTCGTCGTGTTGTCTTTTTATACTCAACGAGCGTTTTTCGCTCGAGAGAAAGAAGGATAGAGAGGGTAGCTAGTAACCGCCGTTGCCTTCAGCGAGTAATAAAGTCTCCTGCAAAATTTTGCTGACCTAGCAGAGTATTATGTGAAATGGAGTCCAACGTGAGAAGGTTTTCATGGAGTTCTCGGGGAGGGAGAAGGGTTTGTTGTTTTAAGTTGATTTAGTACCACCGATTGATCTTAATCCAACAATTGTGAATGCTCTGATGTTGGGGTGTGCTTTTCCCTTATTAATAAGTAAAGATGATACTTACTGTGAACACAATCTTAAACCGGGAAACTTATGTAGCTTTGCGCATGTGACAGGAACCTGGCCCTTCCATCTGCAGCTAGTTGGTTTGGAGTTGGATGTGTTAGAAACCACGGTGGGGCCCATTTGAGGGGGCACGTGAAATCCAGATCCGTGGCCGACTGCAGTCGTGGCAAGCTGTTATGCGGGAACTAAGGAAGAAGAAAATCTAGAGGAAGAAGATAGATGCTAGGGTTGAAATGAGAAAGAAGAGAGAAATACCTTGGTTAGTTCTTGCATGCCTCCAAAAGAGAGGGGTCCGGGTATTTATAACCCGGGACCCCAGGCCGGCCAACCAAGGGGGCCGGCCGGCCCCCATGGGGCTGAACCCAATGCGGTTCAGCCCCCTTGAGCCGATTTTTAAGAAGAGGGGGCTGAACCCATTGGTTCAGCCCCGTTGTTGCCTTGCACGCGCCGTTGCCGCCGCTGGTAATGTTGCCCGAATAGCCTAGCCTCGTCGGGAGGCTTAACATTCCCTGCCCCATCAAAAGCCAGCTTGTCCTCAAGTGGGAAATCGGGGTAAAGCTCCCGGAATTCCAGAAAGTCCTCCCACGTATTGTGCTCCGCAGAGAGATCCTTCCATTTAATTAACAGCTCCGGACAGTACACTGTGCCCCGACGGCGCCACTTGATCAATAGTACCTCCGCCGGTAGGGGGCGAAGCTCGCCTCCGGAAGTAGCCTCGGGCAGGACGGGAAAGACCGGAACCGCCTCACCCAGCTTACGCTTCAACAAGGAGACATGAAAGGTAGGATGAATCCGTGAGCCTTCGGGCAATGCCAAGGTATACGCAACTGGCCCGACCCGGCGCGTGATCCGAAATGGACCATAGTAGCGGGGTGCCAGCTTCTGATTTGTCCTCTGCGCCACAGACAACTGCCGGTAAGGGCGAAGTTTGAGGAAAACCTCGTCCCCCACCTGGAACTCCCGGTCCGTCCGATGTCGATCCGCCTGTGCCTTCATACGATCCTGTGCCGCCCGAAGATTCTCGCGCAGGGTGGCGAGGGTCCGATCGCGATCACGGAGGGCTCGATCAACTGCTGCCACCGCGGTACTGCCTGACTCATAACTGCTGAAGGAGGGAGGTGGCCGTCCATAGACGACCTCAAAGGGGGTGAGCTTGCTAGCGGAGTGATACGACGTGTTGAAGCAGTACTCCGCCCAATGTAACCAACTGGCCCATGTCCGCGGCTCATCCATGACAAAGCAACGAAGGTAAGTTTCCACGCCCCGATTCAAGACTTCCGTCTGTCCATCGGTCTGGGGATGGTGAGCCGTGCTGAAATGCAAGGAAGTCCCCTGCAAGCGGAAGAGTTCCGTCCAAAATCGGCCAACGAAAGTAGGGTCCCGATCGGAGATGATCGCCCGAGGGATCCCATGCAATCGAACAATCTCCCGAACAAATAAAGCCGCCACAGACTCCCCTGTGTAAGGGTGGCTCAGAGCAAGGAAGTGCCCATACTTGGACAACTTGTCCACCACCACTAAGATAACTGTTTTACCCTGCGACTTGGGCAGCCCATCAATGAAGTCCATAGAAACTGTGTCCCAGATTTGATGCGGAATCTCCAAGGGGGTGAGTAGCCCGGCTGGAGAAGTAGTCTCATACTTCTGCCGTTGGCAGACATCATATTGCTGAACAAACTCCTGAATGTCACGGCGCATCCCCTTCCAAAATACATTGGCCCGGGCCCGCTGGAGAGTGCGAGAAATACCCGCGTGACCGCCCGTCGGCGACGAATGGAACTCATGCATCATCACCGTCCTCCAAGCTGACTGCCAAGGGATGACCACCCGTCCCTGATAATAGAGCCGGTCATTTTGTAAGTGATAACCTGGGGTTACCTCACGAGCGTGCCGCAGGTTCTCCACAATAACCCGTAACTCGGGATCACGCTGCACCGCCTCCTGAATCTCATCCAGCGACTCCAACTGTGGCATCGAAATGTGTGCCAAGGCCCCCTCCGGTAAGCGCGAGAGGGCGTCAGCCACCCGATTGTCCTTCCCCGGCCGATACTCGATCTCATAATCATAGCCCAACAACTTGGTGACCCACTTCTGTTGAAGAGGGGAAGAAATCCGCTGGTCGAGAAAGTGCCTCAAGCTCTGATGATCTGTCCGTATTTTAAAACGATGTCCCAGTAGGTATGGCCGCCATAAGGCCACCGCATGAATAACCGCGAGCATCTCCTTTTCATACACCGATAAGCTCAGTGTCCGTGGAGCCAAGGCCTTACTGTAGAAAGCAATCGGCCGCCCCTCCTGCATCAAGACTGCGCCCATTCCCACGCCGGAAGCATCCGTTTCGATCACAAACTCCTTAGTGAAATCAGGGAGTGCCAGCACTGGAGTCGTCGTCATCGCCCTCTTCAACGCCTGAAAGGCGGTCTCGGCCTCATCCTGCCACGAGAAAGCATCCTTCTGTAGCAGTTGCGTAAGTGGTCGTGCAATCTTCCCATAATCCCGTACGAAACGCCGGTAGTACCCAGTGAGGCCCAAGAACCCCCGCAACGCCCGGATGGTCAGAGGTCGGGGCCACGAAAGCATACTCTCGATCTTCCGTGGGTCGGCTTTCACCCCTTCCGCGGAGACTAGATGCCCCAAGTACTCCACCTCCTGTTGTCCAAAAGAACACTTGGACTTCTTAGCATAGAGTTTATTTTGCCGAAGAGTAGAGAAGACCTGAGCCGCATGACGTAAATGATCCTCCCAAGTAGCGCTGTAGATCAGAATGTCATCAAAGAAGATCAAGACGAAGTGTCGCAGGAATGAGCGAAAAATCTCATTCATATTGGCCTGAAAGGTAGACGGTCCCCCCGTCAAGCCATTCGCCATCACTAAGAACTCGTAGTGGCCGTCATGAGTCCTGAACGCCGTTTTATGCACGTCCTCCTCCTTCATAAGAATCTGATAATAGCCGGATCGCAAATCCAGCTTCGTGAATATAGTCGCCCCACTCAACTCATCCAACAACTCCTCAATCACGGGAATCAGAAACTTATCCTTCACGGTGACACTGTTTAAGGCCCGGTAATACACGCAGAAACGCCACGATCCGTCCTTTTTTTAACCAGAATAATCGGTGCTGAGAAGGAACTGGTACTAGGCCGTATAATGCCGGCCTCAAGCATTTCCTTCACACTACGCTCGATCTCTGCCTTCTGCATGTGGGGGTACCTGTAAGGACGAGTGTTGGGCGGCTCCGCCCCCGTCTATAGCACAATCTGGTGATCACGGAACCGTGACGGTGGAAGCGTCCCCGGCTCCTGAAAAATGTCATCATACTCCTCCACCAACGCTCGCATCTGGTCAGGAACCTCCGTCGGTCTATCCTCGCCAGACCTCACCCCCAACAGGACCGTCATCAGACTAGCGGACTCTTGAAGCTGCTGTAAGCTGCGAATGGAGATCTCCTTGACCGGAGAAGATCGGAGCCCTTTCAAACAGAACTGGCGGCTCCCTTGCGAGAATTCCATCGTCATCTGGTCCCAATCAAAAGTCACCCTCCTCAACTGCTGTAGCCACTGCACTCCCAGCACCATATCTGAACCCCGGATCGGTAAGAGATAGACATCCGTGCACCCCACATAACCCTGCATCTGAAGCTCCATCGCCTTCAACACCCCCTGGCACTGTAGTTTGCTACCATCTGCAACCATAACCTGGAACGCCGCTCCTGCGTCAATCACGTGCCCCACCCTTTGTGCCACATCGGGATGAATAAAATTATGAGTACTCCCACTGTCCACCAGGATGGTCACCCTCTCCTGCCGAATCCTCCCTGCCAGCCGCATAGTAAGCGGAGGTGGATTGCACCCTTTCATGGCATGAAGGGACACACCCAACTCCGTCAAATCGAAGTCCCCCCCAGGCTCCAAATCCTCCTCCGGAAACTCGTCCCCCTCAAGCTGCTCCTCCTGATGTAACATAAAGACTTGGACCTTCGGACACTTGTGCCCCGGCGTAAATTTCTCATCACAGTTAAAGCAAAGGTCCTTCTCCTTCCGTGCCTGTAACTCGTTCCAAGACAACCGTGTCACCGTCGGTCGGCCGGTCACTGGAGTCTCTCTCCTGGCTGCAGCCGGTGTAGTAGTGTGCCTTGCCAGAATGCGGGCTCGCTGCCTATTCAACTTTTCCTCTTGAATGCGCGCCAAGCTGATCGCATGGTTCAGACTACGGGGCATGTAGGCATGAACCTCATCGCGTAAGTGATCCTTCAGTCCCGATACAAAACAGCTGAGGAGTGTCTTTTCTTCCCACTGAACCCTGTTGGCCAACTTCTCAAACTCCGTCCTGTACTCCATCACGGTACCCTTCTGCCGTAGCTTCTGTAAAAGCGCCTCAAAGTCTTCAAACTCCAAAGGCCCAAATCGAGCCGTGAAGCCATCCACAAATTCCTCCCACGGAACATACTCCCGTCCTCGCAAGAACCACTGTGTCCACTGGAACGCGTCATCCTCCAGATGGAAGGACGCTAGCTGCACCCACTGAGCCTCTGGCACCTCCTGATAGTTGAAAAATAACTCAGCTTTTTGTACCCACTCTAACGCGTCGCCCCCACTGTAGCGAGGGAAATTCATCCGAGTCAACTTGGGAGCCATGTACGGCCTTTGGCCGCGTTCCCCCGCCACTGGGGCCCCATGACGGAAGGGCCCCCCTTCTCCCCACTGCACCCCTCTTCCAAAGCCTGGTGGTTGCCCTCTTCCTGCCGGTGGGGGTAACAACCCATCCCCACCTTGCCTCCAAGGAGCGTGCTCGGTAAAAGTCCCGGCCCGCCCGTCAGCACCAGTTGCGTAGCCGCCACCCCTGGCTGCCATGTCCAGGCCTGCCGGCCCAAATCCGGCCCTCCCCGTGCTTGCCCCGGGGGGTCCAGCCACTCCGAAGCCCCCTCCAGCCATGCCGAAGCCACCCGGCCCAAATCCGGCGCCCTGATGACTCGCCAGCCCCGATCCGAGCCCCACAGGGGCCGCTGATGCCCACCCGACCCCTCCGGAGCCTCCTGCTGCATTCCCCGCTCCACCGTAACCCGCCGGGACAAACCCGACCCCCGACATGCTCGCCATCCCCGATCCAGCCCAGCCAGCGGCAACACCCGCCGATCCGGGCCCCTGCGTGTGCGCTGAAGCCGATCCGGCCAACCCGACGCCGCCCCAGGCCGATCCGGCCCCTCCGTGATACGCCGCGCCCGATCCGACCCCCGTCTGGCTCGCAGCAGCGATTCTGACGCCAGCCGCTCCCGATCCCGCACTTCCCGCACCCGATCCGCCAAGTCCAAGCATTTCCGGCCTATTCCCTGTAGATCCGCCCGGTTCCTCCTCTGCCACCGCCTTGCCCTTCAAATTTTGCGCTAATAGCGTCATGATATCGTTCAAGCGGTCGTCGATCCGCTCTTCCAACCTTTGAGTGGACGTTTTGACATTTTCTTCGATGGCGGCTACCGAATCGGTAAGCCCCATCAAACTCTCCTCTAGGGTTTCCAAGCGGCCATTCTCCTCTTGCGAGCGTGTATTCACCATGACGGAGGAAGGAATCCTCTGATACCAAATGTTATGCGGGAACTAAGGAAGAAGAAAATCTAGAGGAAGAAGATAGATGCTAGGGTTGAAATGAGAAGGAAGAGAGAAATACCTTGGTTAGTTCTTGCATGCCTCCAAAAGAGAGGGGTCCGGGTATTTATAACCCGGGACCCCAGGCCGGCCAACCAAGGGGGCCGGCCGGCCCCCATGGGGCTGAACCCAATGCGGTTCAGCCCCCTTGAGCCGATTTTTAAGAAGAGGGGGCTGAACCCATTGGTTCAGCCCCGTTGTTGCCTTGCACGCGTCGTTGCCGCCGCTGGTAATGTTGCCCGAATAGCCTAGCCTCGTCGGGAGGCTTAACACAAGCATCCCCAACCAAATCACCCAGGATGAATTTAACCGGGGTAGGTTGTTGGGAGCCGGGATCGAACCCGGGACCTCCCCTTTATCAAGCTCCTTAGCGGAAGCCTGATACCCAACTGTGCTGCAGCACAGTTGGGTATCAGGCTTCCGCTAAGGAGCTTGATAAAGGGGAGGTCCCGGGTTCGATCCCGACTCCCAACGACCTACCCCGGTTAAATTCATCCTGGGTGATTTGGTTGGGGATGCTTGCCACGACTGCAGTCGGCCACGGATCTGGATTTCACGTGCCCCTTCAAATGGGCCCCACCGTGGTTTCTAACAGGATGCATACATTCTAAAGTGGTATCAGAGTGTGCTTTACTCAACAAACTACTCCCCCACTACATATATATACACACAAACATCTTCGCACGGGCTACGCTTGTGCTCGATGCTCTCGGGCGGCCTTCGGCAGTATCCAGGCAGGCTTCACCCGCCTCCACACAGGCTTCGCCTGTTCTCAATGCATCGTTGCGGGCTGCGCCCGCATCAAGGCGAGCTGCACCCGCATGAAGGCGGGTTGTGCCCGCAACATATACATGTGTACTCAAAATGACCGTAAAAAAATATAAATCAATATTACAATTTTTATTTTTCTAAAAAAATGTATGTTTTAACGTAAAAAATTAATTTCTCTCCCTCTCTCTCTTCCTCTCCCTTCCTCCCTCTCTTTCTTCCGCCATTTCCCCCTCTTTCTCTCCTCTCTCTCTTCTCTCTATTTCCCCTCTCTCCTACTCTTTCCAACGGATGATAATATTTTTTGAGAAGATCCAATGACTGTAATTGAAAGTTTGGTGTGCTTCCAAGATATCTATATTCATTTATATAATAAAGATATATATAATAAACTCGAGTGGGGCATGTTGATATTATAATTCCTAGTCATGAAACTCATATGGCTTTGTGCCCTTAATATAGAACCTTGGCCCTCCCATCTACAACAAATTAGTTTTAGGTTAAATGCATATGTTCTAACATTACTTGGTATTAATATTTGTTAGTTGTTACCTTACCCCTTATAGTTGCAATCACAATTTCTGTTGCTTATCATATCTTTACTTGTTAATTACTGGTTACCTATATATTTGAATATTGAAGTATACTTGCTCTGTTAGACTGTTACATGAACAATTCATGTTAATTGTTCCTAGGATGTTTATGATTTATGAATTATAATTTGTATTTTGCTTTTATGTTGCTTATAACATGTTTTGGTATTGTTTTTGTGCTTATTATTTTATACTTATCTGTTACTCTTTAATCGTTATTATAATGTTGCGTATGCCTTGTTCTATTACATATATGAGTTAGAGATAATAGGATGTTTTGGAATTATCTTACATGTTATTATATTGAATATGCCTTTTTTTATTTCTTAGTATATATATAGAAATAATAATTACCAATACTTCCCTTGAGAGTTACCATAAATATAGGTTGCACCCCTCTTGCTTTTGAAATTACAAAAACCTCCACTAAAGTTTACAATTTATAACATTCATGCATAAAAATACCCCCTCAGAGTAAATTTTCAAGGGGGTATTTTTGTACATTGATGTTATGAAATGTACTTTTACGGGGGAGGCGTTGGGGATCCCTGCCCTGATTGCGTGCCACCAGGATCTACAAGAGTATATTCGTGTCGTAAGCGCTGATTGGAGCTTCATTTTGACGATCTGGGAAACACTTACATCCAGACCGCTGCTTCATATTTTTGTGATTTTTATTGAGCGCTGATATTTGCAGGTCCTTAATCGATATTTATAGCCTTGAATATTTGCAACCCCTGAATAGATATTTGCAGTCCCGAAAATTGACAGATATTTGCAGCCTTTATTTAAAAATTTTAAAATTCATTTTTTTTTTATTTTTCCTCCCTTAAAATTTATTTAAAAAAATACAGTCGCACACAATTACTGTGCACATTAACTTGTATTTAATTATGATTGTGGGAAGGGTCAATTAAGTAAACACGACACCATGTATGTCGTATACTTATTTATATATACATAATTATGAGACTTTAATATGCTAATTATGAAGGTTAATTAAACCTCAAAAAACATCTTAAAAGGAAATCAACTCGTGTTAATTACTTTCTCCTAGAAATAAAATTGACCAAGTAGAGGTATATGGACAAAACCTGCAGAAGATGATGGGTGAGATCGTTGGCGATAATACCTGCGTTGTAGCTCATGCCAGACATTGCTCCTCATATTGTACCTATTCACCACCATGTCTACCATGGAAGGCGTCGACACGAAGAGACTGCAGTTGGCAACGACGACGTCGATGTTCGCACGTCCATGGACGTCCTCACCAGCATCTCGTCTACCACGATGAAAACCACCATCTCTGTCTCCGAGCGTCCCCATTCCATTGACTTTTGCCAGGGTTGAAGACAAAAGCGGGGGAGAGAAGAAGTACCGAAGAATGGACTAGGCTGGAGGCAAGGAGGCGTTGGACGGAGCTCCGGCGGTGGTTCCGTCTGTTCCAGGCGATGGTGTCGATTTTGGAGTCGCAACGTGGAGTTGCCGTTTTAGGGCGAGAGCAAAGGGGCGCTCTATTCGGGAGAGGCCATGCAATTAGATGTTTATTTTAGGTTAAAATTTAATTATATTTTAAGAGTGTGGGTCTGCAAATATCTATTATAGTCCTGCAAATATCAGATGCCTTTTATTACATTTTATTTAGGTCTATTTTGAGGGTTCAGACACCCATTATTAGAGTGTGATCCTAGTCGTTAATGATGGAAGCCTTATATCCACTCCATCCTTATATATATAAG
This sequence comes from Platanthera guangdongensis, assembly GCA_039583875.1. Taxonomy (NCBI): domain Eukaryota; kingdom Viridiplantae; phylum Streptophyta; class Magnoliopsida; order Asparagales; family Orchidaceae; genus Platanthera; species Platanthera guangdongensis. The sequence goes on along the minus strand of CM077153.1, from coordinate 11,134,887 downwards.
CATTACGACAGTTTTGAAGGCATTCAGGTTATGGAGCTCTTTTCCTCCAAGATGGTGGATCATCGCCGGCGCCACTCGCCTTGGTGCCGATTCCTCTGGCAAAAGCATATCAATCTCTCGACATCGCCCATGTTTCTCGACCCGCTTCAGCTTCCCCCTCCCGCCTTGGCTTCGACTCCAGCCTGCGAGCCCGTCCTACGCTTGATTTCTTCTTCCCGCTTAGTTTCGACTCCAACCCACGAGCCCTTCCCACTCCTGATTTCTTCTTCCCACATGGTTCTGACTCCAGTCTGTAAGCCTGTTCCGCTCCAAACTTCCTCCTCCTGCACTGCTTCAGCTCCGGTTCGAAAACCTCACCTCCCAGCTCCTCCCTTCCACAAACTAACACTTCCTCGCCCCTTTCCCATTGCAAAACCTCTTATCTGACCCTTCCCCTGCGGCAAAATATCAACTCCTAACCCCCTTCTTGTTGTCGTAGCTTTCAGCCACCCCCTTCAGCTCCTCCCCACTACATACCGTGGACTCCACTCTGTTCCATTATAAAGCACAACCTCCCAACCCCTCCCTGCGGCAAACCAGCCCACCCAGCCCTGTCCAATCCCAATACACATTGTGCCCCCCCCCCCCCCCCCACTCCATTCCACTGTAAACCACAACCTCCCAACCCCTCCCCGCGGCAAACCAGCCCACCCAGCCCTGTCCAACAGATACCACACGGAAGCCCGGTCGCCGCCGTCAACACCAGCTTATGGGCTGAGGACAGCACGTGCCTCGATTGGCTCGCTGGAAGGGAGCCCGGCTCGGTCGTCTACGTCAATTTCGGGAGCGTAACGGTGATGAGCAACGAGCAGCTGTTGGAATTCGCCTGGGGATTGGCGAACAACGGGTACGACTTTCTGTGGGTGATTCGGCCGGATCTGGTGAGGGGAGATTCCAAAGTGTTGCCGGCGGAGTTCACGGAGGAGACGGAGGGAAGGGGGTTGATGACGAGCTGGTGCCCGCAGGAGGAATTGCTTTCGCATCCGGCGGTCGGAGTGTTCCTAACCCACTCCGGATGGAATACGACGGTGGAGAGCTTAGGCGGAGGCGTTCCTATGATCTGCTGACCGTTCTTCGTGGAGCAGCAGACGAACTGCAAGTACGCGTGCACGGATTGGGGGGTGGGGATGGAGATCGACGGAAAAGTGCAGAGGGGGGCGGTGGAGGATTTGATAAGGGAGTTGATCGCCGGCGATAAGGGGAGGGAGATGAGGAGGAGGGCGGTCGAATGGAAGGAGAGCGCCGCCGTAGCGGCTATGCCTCTCGGGAGCTCGGCGGCGAACTTGGAGAAAGTGATCGAGATTCTCAATTTGAATCGCACCTAGAATTTTGATTCCCTTTTTCAGTATTATAAATATTTGGAAAAAAAAATTATAGTCAAAATCAAATTCATTTTTTTTTATTTATTTCATCAATTCCTTTTTTTTTTGATCCCTTTTATTGTTGTAAAAGGATTTATTAAAGGTTTTTTTTTGTTGATTCAAAGAAAAGTTCCGCATTGACCTTAGAAAAGGTAATGGAACATAACAAAATATCTATGTATATTTTTTCAATGAATGATTTGATAAAGTAATGTGATTTACGCATTAATCTAATATTTTGCCTTTTTAAAATTTTCGAGCTCGAAATGCTCAAGCTCAAGTCGAGCTTTTTTCGAGCCGGCTCATCAAGCTTTCGAACCGGCTCGACTCAACTTGCACCCCTAGTCCAACTCCATTACCAGCCGATTTTCCACTCCACTTGCAGCCAGGATTCCAGGCCCACCTCGGCTGGTCCCCACACAGCTCCAGACAACCCCAATACTCGTAAGTCTTGTAGTTTTGGTTGCTTAGTTCCTTTATTGCACGCGTTTGATACTTATATGACTTGGAGTTAAATTTTTTAAGTATTTTCCCTCCTAGTTAGTCAAATATAGATTGTGGGATTTATTTGATTTGTGTTCCTGCTTCTGCATTCTAATCGGAGAGGAGCATAACTCGTTTGATTTCACTAAGATTGCAAGCTGAATATTTTTCTATGTGCTTACTGTTTCATTATTAAGTTGTTAATCCGCCGACGGAACATTCTAAGTTGCATGCGTTTCATTTCAATCCTCATACATTGATCACGAATTCGCCTTTCACGTCACTCCACAGTAGACATTGTGACCTTGGGTGCCCAAGTACACTCATCGAGCCTACCCTACACACACACACTATATATATAATAGGGAAAATCACCCTTTAATGAAATATTAGTTTTGCCACTAGATGTATCTATATTGCATTAAATGTCAAGCCCTCATCTAACACTTTCCTAGCCTGAGCTTTCACTATCGGAGGTACTGTTACTGCCCATAAACCCACGGGAGGCACCCTTTTACGACTGCTTACTATTAATACCCAAACTTTCCTTGGGAGTTAGCATAATTATATGTTGCACTCTTCTATCTTGTGAATTCACAAAAACCTTGAGGGTGCATTCGTTTCGTGGGTTTTGAGAGAAGAATTGGTTTTGGTGGATGAAAACCAATTTTTGTGTTTGTTTCGTGTTGTTAGAGGATGGAATTGTTCCCATCGGTTTGGGAGGAAGGTTTTGGGATGAAAACCAATTAACCCATAGGTAACCCATGGGGTTTTGAGTCTTCAAAAAATAGCCTATCCCCAAAACTAGTATTTTGGTGGGTTTTGCAATCATTTTAATCACTGGCGATCATCTTCCTTAAAATAGCATGAAGCAGCAGCTGCCAAACGCACGCAAGATTCATTATCGATTCCAAGCAGCTGTCGGCCCTCCCTTCGACGAAGCCATTTTCTGGCGCACCTCCTCATGTCAAGTCTGTTCACAGCGAACTCTACTTTTGGCGAGCTACTCTTCCATGGCCGACCTCATCTCCCTTCAGACCTCTCTCTAGCTCTCTCTCTCTCTCTCACTCTAACCTCACTTAGTTGAAACTCTCCAGATATGAACTCACTCTAACCTCATCCACTCCAAGAGAAAGAAAAGGGCAGAAACCCCAGATGTGTCCTAGGGCAGAGGAGAGGAGGAAGATGAACTACCTCTCATTGAATTCTGCCTGTCTCAAAATCTGCTGCAAACGAACAAAAATTTTCATTTTTTTGCCGATTTTCAAAACCTACAGATTTTATAGAGGGATGCAACCTATAATTTAGCAAACCTAATGGGGATGTTCCGGTAGACGACCCTAAATACTAATTTATGCAGTCCTTGCATGCTTTTATATTGCTTATATATTTGTGTTTGTCTGTTACTATTTCTTATAGGCGATTGTTATGAGCAAACCGAAATTGGATACGTGCAAACCAATTTTACGTGCAGACCAAAATATTATAAGTGCAGACCAAATTATTACGTGCAAACCGAAATTTAAATTTAGAAATGATCATGTTGAGACATCAGAACTTGAAACAAAACTTAATGATGAAAGTACTAAAAAAATGTAACATTAAACTTCAAATTACAAAATATATAGTATCAGCAATGACAAAAAAAAGAAAGCCTAACATGACCCCGCAAATCAAAATCAGCAAGCTTAACAAGAATCAACGCCAAAATTTGCACTCTTTGACACCATATCAATGAATGACTCTTTGCTCATGCAAATGCAAATAAACTGACAGTAGATTGCTAGATAATTATACTACTAAATTGATTGGACAGAAACTAATATTGGAAATAAAAACAGTTTATCGATCTTCACAAAAAGACTCACACATTCAATGAATACCTGGAAGAGGAGCACAAATTCACAATGTGTGAACCAAAAAAATGAAACCTAAGTGAAGCAAAAATGAAACTGAGATGCTAAACCTCCTACAAAAAATGGCATCACTTAAATTGCAGGAAAACTGAAATGAGAGAGGGCATAGTGAGGACTCACTCTGGAAATGAAGGAGAGAGTGAAATGAAGAAGTTTGGACGGGGAGCTACTGAAAATGCCGGCTAGGGCTCGACGAAGTGATCGGAAGTTGGACGGGGCGCTGCGAGAGGTAACCAGTGGCAATAGGGAAGAAACGACGGGGCGCTGATGCAAATGTTGGTTAGGCGCTGCGTGCGGAAGGATGGAGGAGGCGCTGCGGGCGGAGGTTGGAGGCGATGTGGGCGGAGATTGGAGGAGGCGTTGCAGGCGGAGGTTGGAAGCGTAGCGGGCAGAGGTTGGTGGCACGATGAGAGCGAACCAGCGGGCGGCTAGGGGACGGGGAAGATAAGGGATTTGGTTTGCCCCTATCCGGTTATAAAATGACTTTTATTTATGAGTTTATTATTTTTTATTTAATATCTTGGTCTGCACATAGCCAAATTAGGTTTGCCCATAACATTCGCCTTCTTATATTGTTTACATTACTTGTTGTACTAGTTGCATCATATAATTGGGGATAAAAGAGTGTTAAGGAATTATCATATTCTAAACATATTTATATGCCTACTTGTTCTATCGCTCAATAGATTTTTTTCCTTGCATTCTTCCTTTGTTATTTATTCTTTGTTGCTTGCAGCACTTGTTTTAAAGGCTTATATACTTGTTCTTGATTATCGTGCATGTAATTTTTTTAAATTGTAATAAGAACCAATTCTTATAATTGTATTTTGATTTCGGTGACCTTTTTTAACCGTGTAATGTTCCCTATTGCATAATATTATAGTTGCATTTTGATTTTAATTTCTATGTATTGATGATTTTTTGTTATGCATTATGCTCATGTCATGCTATTTTAAAAATCTGATCTGCACATATTTGAACACATTTGATTTTGCTTAATTGCTTCATACTTGTGTTTTCTTTCTTTCTTTGATCCTCATCATTCATGTCTTTCCTGTATCCTCTTTTAGGTGACCGTGTACCGATTGATATGTAAAGAAACGGTTGAAGAGAAGATTTTGCAAAGAGCGAGCCAGAAAAATACAGTACAACAACTGGTCATGACAGGCGGCCATGTTCAAGGAGATCTGTTGAAGCCTGAAGATGTGGTTTCCTTGTTGCTTGATGATGCCCAGTTGGAGCAGAAACTGAGAGAAATACCACTACAGGTTGGTGTCATTTGATCATTTCAATTATCTTCATTTTGTATAACTATGTATTTTTTACCCTGTTTGGGAGAGCGGTGAGAGAGTCGCAACAACAGTGATCACAATTATGAAAAATACATTTAGGCTTCATTTGGCGCTGTGGTGGCGGTCGTGAATGTGGTGGTCATGAACCGTCGTTCGTGAACGCCCGACTTCACATAAAAAAAATCATGCATTTTATGCTCAAAACTGGTTTATTTTCTTGGTAGCGGTGATAATCTTTTTCTTGCCAAACATACATTTTATGATAATGACGTTTTTGACCAAACTCACCGGAGCAAATGATCACAAACACGATTTCCCCACTGGGAATTTTGCACCAAAACATCCCCACGGTCAGCCGGTGTGGTCATGCTTCAGCGGCCGTGAACGCTCAGACCCTAGAAAGTGGAATTTGGGCTGAAAAAGTTGTCAAGTTCAAAATGCAAGTAAAATTCCACCACTGCATTTACAATCATAATCTCGCACCGTCTCCACTCAAAAGCCACAGTTGTCCGAATCAAAAGCAAGCTCCAAATTTCCACAATGGTCGAAGTTCCTTATTCGTGCATGTAGATTCATTAGATGGGACCCATCACAAGCTTTTAATGGAGATTGTGTTCACAAGAGAATAGAGAATAATTTTCCTTCATCAAGCAGTATGACCTCGCCGATCAGATTGATAGCGTTACCTCTCACGACCCTGACGAGGAAGGACCAGAAGTTTGTTTGGTCGCCGGCGTGCGCGCAAGCTTTCGAAGAACTGAAAAGTCATCTGACCACGACGCCTATTCTATGCTCGCCATGTGGGACAGAAGGCTTTGAGATCTACAGTGACGCTTCAGGCAGCGGCTTAGGCTGCGTTTTGTTACAACCTGAGAGAGTAATAGCTTATGGTTCGCGCAAGTTGAAGGTGCATGAGAGGAATTATCCGGTCCATGACTTGGAACTAGCGGCTGTGATATTCGCGTTGAAGCTCTGGAGGCACTATTTGTATGGCTTGAAGGTCGACATTTACACAGATCATAAGATCTTGAAGTTTCTGTTGGATCAGAAGGACCTAAACATGCGTCAGCGAAGATGGACGGAGTTCCTTGGGGACTACATCTTCAAGATGCATTATGTTCCTAGCAAAGGTAATTCGGTTGCGGACGCGTTAAGTGGCAGAGCTCCCGCGCATGAGGAGCATCTCGTTTGAGATTTGGAGGCCTTGGAGATCTCTTGTGTTGATAAGAGGTCGAGTGCCGAAGCATGTTTGAGTTGGATTGAGGTGCAGTATGACTTCACCAATTGGTTAATGATGCATGAGGAGCATCTCGTTGAGGTGCAGTATGACCTTGCCGATTGGATTGAGGCGCCTATACTATTGTTTTTTTTCGTCTTCTTGAGTTTTAAAGTCGGCAGGTATTGATCCACATGTATATTAAGGCTCCATTTAGCCCTCCCGAGTGTTCCATTCCTAACCAGTGCTATAAGAGCGGGTGTTTGGAGTGGGAACCAAATGGTTCACGAAGTTTGTAGCTCCCAGGGTGTCGGTTGCTTGTAGCTTTAGGGAGCAAGGTTTAAAAAACGTGCGAGTATTGTGATTCAATGTTGTGAAGATTGAGTTTAAGGGGGATGTGAAAGTTGATGCGGAGTCACATGTGAGGAAAATATTGCTATGGGCTACTTAAGAGTATAGAATGGTCCCACATTGCAAGCTGAATAGGAGACTAGCTCTCAATGTATTAGTAGTGGCTCGTATTCATTAACTTTAAGGAATAATTTCCAAACACTTTCCAAAGAGTTAGCATAATTACAAGTTGCCTTTTTTTACTTCTGAAATTACAAAAACCTCTCCTGTAAGTTCTCATTTCATAACATCCATGCACAAAAATCCCCGCTTGGAGTAAAGATTTTGGATGGTTTTTTTGTGTAGGGATGTTATGTAATGTAAACTTACTGGGGTGCTTTTTTGTTATTTAGCAAACTTAGAGGGAAGGTCCTGATAAGTGACCCTTAACTTTAACGAGAAAATATTATGGCAGTCACCCTGAGAGAACGCGGTAATTTCTTCCGGATGCTTCGCCTATGCCTAAGGAAAAAAGATCAAGCAAATGCGTGTGTATCTGCCAAAAATGATCCAAATTGAAAATCTTGTGGCAAAATGTTTCTAATAAAATTTCCATGATTCAGGCCATTGGTATTCAACCCTCCTTAAATCTTTTTTATATTTTCCTATAGACGAAGGATCGGCAGAAGAATAAACGCGGAAACGGAAACAAGGGAATACGAGTCGACGCCGACGGATCGGTATCTCTTGAAGAGCTCGAAAAAGCTGAATTCCGATGCGCCGAAGCTGAACCCGCGGAGCTACAAAGCGGAAAGTCTAGCAACAAAAAGGTAATGCGCTTAATTCTACAACAGATTTCTTGGGCTCGTTTTGGAGTGCATTTTGCGAATTCTGAGCCCCCCACCCTTCATCCCTACCCGCCGCTGGCCTTCCTCTGACGCTTGTGGGTAGGATTCTACTGAAGCGAAACAGCCGTGCCCCAATGTTTTGCCGCTCTTACCCAACACCGTGCTTCCAACGAGAGAGGCACCAAGGCTTTGTTCGGGAAAGCGGATACGGTGATGCGAGTGTGGTGGCACTTGTGAACCCAGATAACGTTTGGGTGCGGCATGAACACCGTTTTCAAAGGTGTGATTGGTGGCGGGTGTGAAGACCAGCAGCGTTTGGGTAGGTGCGGCCATGAATGCTATTTTTCCAAAACCAGGTTTTGGGTCAAAATGCCATTACAATTGGTATATGTGGGTCCATACCACTAAAATTGGAATTTAGGCTAAAAATGTGGCATTAAAGCTCAAAAAGCTTGTTAACCACCCTGGTTATGTTTACTATTACAATTTCATACAGACACTACTCTTTTTCTGAACCATCTCTCTTTTCCACAGAGGAAATCGGGTTCCGATCAACAAACCCCGGCAAGATCACAAGACCTGCCTGAATCTTCGGCTTATGTCGATTCAACCATGGGGGCGAACGAAGCCGCAGCGGCTATTATTATGGAGGAGAGGCCGTCGAGATCAAAGCGCCTAAAGAAAAGCGTGAACAGAAACCTCGAACCCACAGTGACTTCTGCTGCTGTAACCGTGAACTCCGTCGAGCATTTACTGCCATCCACGCACGAGATGCATGCCCGCAGCGGCGACCGAGCCTCCCTTGACCCGACCAAGCAGTAGGAACCCGCAGAGGATTTCAAATGATTTCTTGCATGGCTGCAAGAGGACCCGAGTCGCCGAACCCGGGATAAGTGCCGGATCGGGTAGAGTTTGGGCAAGGTTCATCGGGCTGCAACACCAGTTGCCTTCGGAATGGTTATGTATAGATGCATCTTTGGTGCTTTTAGAGATAGATTTCAGTTGATTTCTTAGCATGAGGAGAGTTTTGTTGGGGGTTTATATCTGATTAATGTACAGCTGAATCAAACCATTTTTTGTTTATTATTTTAGTGATAGAATAAATATAGCCCACAGTATTTCTATACCTACCTGGCGATCGCTCGAGCTCAAAATTTTGTTCTGCGGATATTAAAATCGTCTTTCTTTTGCTCTAAAGATGGGTGGTTGGGAGTAAAATGTGCTCCAAAGCTTTTAATTGAGATTGACAAATTTTCTATGGAAATTGAAATCTTTAGTTTTGTAATACTTAGGGTTTTTTTAGGGTTAGTTTATTAGATGAGGTTTGGTGTTGATGAACAAAGGTACATAATCACTGTGTTCATGGCTGCAATCATCATGCCATATGGACCCTTTAAATTGCTCCTCACATTTAATGGATCACCTTCATTTCCTGGGAAATGGATATGATTAGAAGAAGACACTTGGCTTGGGAAATGGATTATTAATTATTATATATTATTATTTTCTGTTATTCTTATATTCCGTTTTCAAATTTTAAATCAATAAAAATATTCCGGCATGATGTTTTTGGGCGCAGATAACCTCATCGTAATTTTGGTAAGTCGCATCGCACTTTCTCTTGATTTTTTATGTCTTTTGAAAATATATCTTGTACATGCATTTTTAGGAAAAGTGTTCAACACGAAAGTTGTAGATCTCGACGAGATCTACAACTTTCGTGTTGAACACTTTTCCTAAAAATGTATGTACAAGGCGTATTTTGGAAATACGCCTAGATTTCGTGTCTTTTGGAAATACGTCTTGTGCATGCATTTTTAAGAAAAATGTTCAACACGAAAGTTGTAGATCCCGTCGAGATCTACAACTTTTTTGTTGAATAATTTTCTTAAAATGCATGTACAAGATGTATTCGTAAAATACGTGAAAAATTAAGAGAAAATGTGTTGCGCCTAGCCAAAACTATGGTGCAAATATGAGCTCAAATTTTTTTTAAAAAAAGCATATTTAAATATTAAAACGAAATTATTCCTTTGACCGCGCGCTCTCTCTCTCTCTCTCTCTCTTCTTCTTCTATATATTCTTTTTCCAAGCTTACATTTCTCTCTCTCTCTCTCGATTTTTATCTCCCTGAGACTCTCTCTCTCTCTCTCTCTCTCTCTCTCTCTCTCTCGGTGCAATTAAGCTTGCAGACGGTTTCCATGGAGACAACGGCGACGGACTACATCCTCGTCCCCCTGGGCTTCATCATCATGGCCGGCTATCACGTCTGGCTCCTCCACCGCATCATCCACTGTTCCATAATCAAGCCCATCGCCCGGTTCAATTCCGTCCGGAACCACATTCCAGCCATGGACCTCGTCATGGCGACGATGGTGTGGGCGGCGATCATGCTCGGTTCATCGGCCGCCTTTCTGATGGCCAACGCACACTGCATGGAGCAGCTGGTCAGGGACGACCGGGAGATGCCCGGCCGTGCCGGTACATCTCACGCAGCCGTCATGAAGTTCTTCTGCCTCGCAGCGTACCTCCTCGCCGCATTTCTGCTCAGCATGCGGACGGGGAGGTACCACCGCCGTGCCGGCTTGCTCGTGATTGCCGTGCAGGCGAGGTAATGCCGGGCGCATCAGAGGCGGGCGCCGAAGGAGTACTCTGTTGCTAGATCAGGAAGCTTCTTTGGGGCAATGGGGAACATGAGACGAAGAAGAAGAAGACGGCGGCGCAGGAGGAGGAGTCCGTGAAGCTGGTGGACGGTACTGAGAAGAAGAAGACGGAATCAGCCTTTTCCCGCCATGATCGTCGTGAAATCTCCACCGTGGAACTCATGGAGATCCTAGTTGTAAAAGATTTGGATGAATATTGATCTGATCCTCCTCTCTAGCTTGGTTTTTTATTTTTATTTTTAGGGTAGTATTAATTGGGTTAATTGAATACTAAGCACACGTGATATATTAATATAAATGTGTTTTCGGTGCATGGATTTAGTCTCATTGGCAAGGTGGTAGCAGTCATCAACACGGGGATAAATTGTTACTTGTTAACGCCCATCTAAACAATTTCATTCACTTTTATGCTCAAATGAATGATGTTTGTTAAGTGATGCTTAATGAGTGACGTTTTAACCCATGTGTTAATTACAACAGTTGCCACCGTGCCCAACCGAGCCTTAATTTGTATTTTTCTTTCAAAGGCATGCATGCATGCATCTTCTACAATATTGCAAATTGTGATTTGATTTTCTCCTTCAATATTAGCTGGAATGCTGGATTTGAAATAGAAACCAAGTTAATTGTCATTTTTCATATATATATATATATACACACACGCGTGCGCACACACACATCCGTGATAAGTACGAGCCTCTGGCCCTTATGCCCCGCCCGCCAGTACCGGCTCACGGCGGCGGGCTTCGCCCGCGCCCTGCGTGTTCGCCACCCCCTCACCACCACAGTTTTATTAGTATCTTAAAATTGGGGCTCACGGGAAGGGCCACCGCAGCGGGAGGGAGGCGGGGTTTTGAGGAGGGATGACTCTGTTTTTTTGTGTGAGATGAAATCGGGAAATAGGAGAGAGTGTGTGAGGATGATTTTGAGTCGGAACTTATTTGCAGGTCACGATCGTGAGATCCTACGGTCCACATTAATTGAATTAATTTTTAATTCGTGGCTATTGAAAGACCACAATACTTTTTTTTAATATAGTATAGATACACTATCTAATGCCTATATATAGTCAATTTTCAAGGAACCTTTACTACCGCGGCCGGCGGCCGCGGCCTCAGTTGTTAAAACTAGTTAACATTGACTAATGTTTTGTGCAAGCTTTCAAGATGGTTTTCTTGTTCACATCAAGATAATTCAACTTTACGCGTAATCAAAATCGAACCAAATGCTCTTATTTTTACACGCCTCAAATCAAAACGGAACTAAAAATGGTTGTTTCAGCCCGATTTGTATTTTCCGACATACTAAATCATTTTTGCTAGAATATTTCATGCTTTCATTATTTTGGATTCACTCCTCGCGGATCAATCACCGGGAGGAGACTCGCGCGATCATGCTAAGCGCAAATCATGACCCACAGTTCGTTTTCATGGATCGATTTTTTGTGCACGCCCCTAACTACCTTATGGATTGTTGCCGAAACTGGAAGGAACTCAGATCGTAGGGTCCAGCTTCATCAGCCAAATGCATTGATCTCACCATCTTGTCAAAGCTCAATCCCATTATTGCAACATGTAGGCACTGCCCGTACCCCATCTTTAAGCTATGAAATAGTTGGGCTTGGTATATAATCTTACTCTTAGTAATGAAGGGATTGAAAAACGACAAAGAAAAATAAGAAATCAACACAGCAGACACGTAGATTTACGTGGTTCGACAACGTTGCCTACGTCCACGGACGGACTAGGGTGTCTCTGATATTTATATGAAAAGCCGAGGTGATGAGATTGGCAGAGGAAAGTATGAACACAGCATATACTTTAAGGTGCTATTTTATTACTGGTTTTATTCCAAACTAAGCAGTTACAAACATGGGCTTTATATAGAGCCCATTTGGGCGGTGGCCCAGTCAACATATAAAGTCCAACATAGTTATTACATTTATTACAAGTGGTATTACACTGACAGCCCATAATTTATTTATATTGCTCGTCTTATCTTATCTTGGGGATGAAGTTTGTTGGGTCATCAGAGAAGGACATCGTCATCATCATCCTCCCTTACGACGAGCATCTTGCAATCCTTAATTTTGCACGCAGGTCGGCGAAACGAACACGATGCAAAGTCTTTGTGAGTATATCCGCAAGTTGAACTTCCGATGCGCAGTAAGTTACATCGATTACGCCTTTTTCGATTTGAGCGCGGATGAAATGAAATAGTAGATCTGTGTTTGCTTCTTCTTTGTGTGATGAAGTTTTTTGCTATGAAGATTGCCGATGCATTATCGCACAAAATAGAAGTAGGATTTTCTTCATCTTTACCGTTGATTTCTCCAAGAATACGTCTAAGCCATAGACATTCACAACCAGCTGAACTGAGTTCCGTATACACTGCTTCCGTTGTTGATAATGTCACAGATGGTTGTTTCCGGACACCCCAAGCAATAGATTTGGATCCCAACATAAATATGTAACCTGATGTGCTCTTTCGATCATCGATGTTGGATCCCCAATCTGAGTCTGCATACCCATGTAGGTCAGAAATATCATCATGCTTGTACAGAAGTCCAGGGCCTGTTGTTCCTTTGGTGTATCTTAGGATGCGATGTACTGCAGATTGTTGGCTTTTTGTAGGTTTGTGCATGAATCGAGACACAATGTTGACAACATTAGCAATGTCCGGTCTATGTGTCTGTATGTAGAAGCATTCACTGACTCTTCATCAATGTCTATTTTTAGTAATTCATCGGTTGGCATGGGAGTTTGACAAGGATTGCATTGGTCCCATCTAGCTTTTTTCAAAATATCTAAAGTAAATTTTTGTTAGGAGACAGAGATACCTGATGGAAGTTGCTGAATATGAATTCCCAAGAAAAATTTCATCAACCCTAAATCAGTCATTGCATATTGAGTTTGCATTTATAGCCGAAATACATCAATCATTGTAGGTGAGTTTCCTGTTATTAGTATGTCATCAACATATAAACCTACAATTAATTAATTTGTACCACTCCTTTTAAGATATAAGGACGGCTCATTTGCACATCTGTGTAAGCCTTGAAGATGAAATTATGCATCAATATTTGAGTTTCAAGCCTTGGGGGCTTGTTTGTGACCATAAAGGGCTTTGTGTAGCTTGTAAAACCTTGCTGCAATGTTCTCCCGAGAACTTGTATCATTTGGGTAGTTCAACCTATATATCTTCAGTAATAACTTCATTTAAAATGCAGCTTTAATGTTTAGATGATAAACATGGTATTTGTTTTGAGCATTAAATACAAGAATAAGTCGTATGGTGTCCATACAGGCTACAGATGCAGTCAGTGTAATCCTCTCCTGATTTTTATGAGTACCCTTTAACAAGTCGGGCTTTTTTTTGATAATGTCCTTTTTCATTGAATTTTGTTTTATAAAGCCATTTGATACCAATTAGAAGTTTATTAGGTGGTAGCTCTGCTAAGCTTCATGTTTGGTTCTGATTTATTGTATCTCATTCTTCATCCATGCTTGATTTCATTTAGAATTACAAGTGGTTTCTTCAAATGTTTCAGGGGCTGCAGTAAATAAGGCTACCAACTTTTACTTTTATTTCATGAACCAAAGATCCGATACATACGATCGTAACTGCTACGGAACCTTAAGCTCTGTTTGGCTGTTTGGCAAAGTGATTGCAATTGTAAACACAATCATAAAATCAGCATTGTTTGGGAAGAAGAAACATTCTTGATCAAAATAAACATTTTGAAATAATTTTATAGGAATTTCTTCTGAAGAAATTCCTCCAAAAATAAGCATATGCTGCTTAAAGTGGCGGGCACACGGTATTCTTTAGTAAAAGGCGAAAGAATAGTTCGCTATGTGCCCACCACGCAGCTGCGTGATTTCTCAAGCTGGCCGGGCAGCCTCTTATATAGAAATTTCTGGCACGCTTTCTTCTCCCCAAGCGATGTGGGACTATTAATTACCTCCTCCGCACGAACTCCCGTTCTCAAACGCGCCATTATTAAACAATGGCTGCCATTAAAATTATTATATTATTTTATCCCAACTTTGTATACATTGTTAAGCCTTTTATGTTATAGCATCTTATGATTAATGTGGACCCTACCTCGGCTCATTGTACCTACACGGATTAGTGATTTCTTGGGTCTGTTATGACGTCACGTAGTAGTAATGCATATTTGCGATCAATTTTTTTTATCGGCATCGCCTTCGTTTTAAATTATTTTGCGTTTAAATTTTGATCATTTGGATATCGTTTATGATATTCAGGCATATAAAAAATAATGATATGAACCGATGAACGCGAGGATTTTGCTTCGGAAAACGATATATAGACTGCTACATGACAGCTTCACAAGCGTCCCGTCTCTGTCCTTATATGTCATGGGGACGATCTCTCACTACTCTCTCAGTGATTTTTTGTCTCTTTTTTTCGCTTGCTCCGACCACATGCGCAGAGTGTATTGCTCTTGGCTGAAATATAACATATATGGTGAGAGGGATATTTTGAAATGAACTTCAGGCAATAAATTTACTCGGTTGATCACGCTCGCATCTGCGTTGAGATTGATTTATCGAAGAAGATTCCCGAATCTCACTGCCTTTATGTTCGTGATTATGTTTCAATACGGGGTTTTAAAGGAATTTAAGTTAATTTCGTCGCTTAATTGGGATGTGAGAGCTGAATAAGACTTCGTTCAAGATGGTTAGATCTATGCTTCATGTTATATTTGAATCTGCCTCTTGGAGACCTTGGGCTACCCTACTCATTTGTTCGCTCCATACCCCACATTGGGGTAGGTATCTAGTGCCTCAACATCTACTTTGAGGTAGCTGCCGTAGGTGGGAGTTGAAAATTTTCATGAAAGACATCAATAAAAAATATGGCTACCCTTTTTTCACTTAGGAATAAAATAACTCAATAAATCTTCTCACTTTTAACTAAGTAGAGAAAATAATTATCACAATAATTTTTTCTTCAAATCTTCATCAATATATTTTCTCATCATTCAATAGACTTTGTGAAACCAAATTTGAGTTAACGAAACTCACATCCAACAGTTTTCTCCGCAGATGATGAGAACTGAAGCCAATAATTCTACCATTTACACATTTATGAAGGACATGGTCATGTCAGTGATCCTCGCATAATGTTCGAACTTCCCCCTTAATACGACATTTGTAAGCATATCTGCTACATTATCATTTGTATGCACATTATACAAATTCAACTCTCTCAACTCCAGAATATCGCGAATTTAATAATATCATTTGTCGATGTGCTTGGAGCTCAAGTGGAAGGTAACACTCTTTCCTAAATGAATTGTGTTCTAACTCGCACATGAAAGTGTGTAGCGGTCTTTGGTAATACTTAACCCTTTGATAAATCTCTTCATCCAAAGATGTTTTTTCTTTGTCAGTGACCACAATAACCCCTCTAGTCGACAGTGCAACATATTTTTGCAGACTTAACTTTCACTCCCCCCCCCCATCCATCCCTTATATTCCAAATCTCTAGCTATGAGATTGATCTCCAAGCTATATTCCAAATTTTTAGCTATATCACCATCAATATATCCAAACAGCTTTACATCATTATCTCTGAGTCTCAACATCAAATCAGATATTTCATGTAAGTATCATAGAAATTACTTCAAAACATGTACTCAATATAACGTCAATGATGTGTGCATGTTAGGGCAGATGCGAACCATGGCATACATAAGTCTGTCAACTGCATAAGCATATGGAACCTTCTACATCTCTTCTTTCTTCTTAGGAGTGCTCGAACAGTGGTCAACAATACGTCTGTAGTGAGTCACAAACATCATACTTAACTTCTTGAGGTGGTGGTAAGTGCGGTCTTGTGCGTATTGCATTTCTTCGTGCATGCAGGTTGTGTTTCGTGCATGCTGTGCTTTGTGCAATTGTGATGTTTGAAATTCACATCATGACGGAGAATGTTGCGTTGATTTATTTTTTTTAAACATTGTGATTTCATTCCACCTAACCTTACAAAGTACATAATGTCATATTTGAAGCCTTTATGATATCCTTAGGCACCTCATTTGTTCCTTGACTTCAAATTTGTTTTGTTTTTTGCTTTATAAAAGGAGGTTTACTATGAGACCCGCTAAAGAACAAGGAAACTAGGAAAGGGTACTATGAGCACTCATGTAGGAGGAGTTATGCCTTGGAGGGACTATCAGCTGTGAGTTTTTGAAAGGAAAAAAAAGTTGTGTGCGTGGAGTGCTAAGCGGGCAACAATGATTGGCGAGGACGATGTGGGGCTGCATGTGAGCGACAAGGTCAAGTCCTGACTTAGGTTTCTTCTTCAGTGACAATGGTTGGTCGTTCGAGGACGACAAATGGTTGCATTCGATCCCAATACATTTGTTTGCGAAAACATATCACGGATTGTACTAGCATCCACCTTCATCTGCGATATTTATCAAACGTGTTATGTTTTTTCTTTATTTGAAATGTGTGTTGTAATAAAACATTTCATTTGCCTTTTATTACACTTGCAACATAGTCCCAGAAATTAAAACAAAAATTTAACTTGAAAACATTTTAAGAAAAATTCAATTGAAAGCATTTAATATGCTTGAGACTAGGATCTTAGAGCCAATTTTAGAAGAAAATTTGTAGAGGGCATTTTTGTGCATGCAAAAGTAAACTTGTAGAGTTGTAGTGGGTGCTTTCTACAAATAAAGATAGAAAATCTATATTTGAATGTTTAAATTTAAATCAATCATAATTAACGAACTATACAAGGAAAAGTAATTTAAATAATGATAAAGAGAACCAAAAATTAAATAAATAGCAATATGTAATAATAAATAATCTAAATAATGTCATTTGAAGGGAAAATAGTGCCATGAAAATAGTCAAAATACAATAATTAGAGGGTCATGTTACACGCATGTCATTTTCAATTATATGCAGTTCATGGATAAATGCAGGACAATCTAAGAAAATCATAGGAAGCGGTGAACCCGTATATATCTGACCTGCACATAACCTTTACGAAATTGTGTGGCCTGCACATAACCAAAATGGACCTGCAAATAATAATTGTCTATAGCAAAAGAGACACATATGTAGTTATTGTCCCTTGAAACTTTAATTAATATTGCCCCTCTTATGAAGTTATTTCTAGATAGTAGCAAATGCTAGCTTCTTCTTCTCTCATCAACGCTTTAATTTTAATTTCTATATTTTTTGCCTTAATTAGAGGCAGATCAATCTTCTTTTCTTGGATGAAAAATTATGAACTTTCGATTTGCAATATCTTGTCGGTCGGGGACTGCGCCGCCGGGAGGAGGATCGTCGGAGTGCTTTCCCTGGGATAGGGGCGGATCTAGATGGGCTGAGGCGAGAGGTGGATTTCTAGGGTTTCGGTATCGAATCTTTCTGTCGGAGATGAGGAGATATAGCAAGCAGGGGGGCAGGCTGAGGCGAGAGGGGGATTTCTAGGGTTTCAACATCAAATCTTTCCGTCGGAGATGAGAAGATATAGCAAGTAAGGGGGCGGGCTTAGGCGAGAGGTGGATTTCTAGGGTTTCAGCATCGAATCTTTCCGTCAGAGATGAGGTGATATAGCAAGCAGGGGGTGTTTATGGGAAAAGGACAATTAGCAGCGGGTCGATTAGGGCTCCGTTTGGCACTGTGGGGGCGGTCATGAACGCACGGATTAAAATGTCATTCGTTAAAGATCACCTAACAATCATCATTTGTTTGGACGCAAAGGTGGATGAAGTTCCTTAGGCGAGCGTTAACAAATGACAATTTAATCCCCGTGTTCATGACCGCCATCACCGTGCCAAACGGAACCTAGGATTTATGCATATTATTCTTAAAATAAATACTTTTTACTTCTTTGCCCATACATGCTAAACAACAATGTTAAATAAGACTAAAATCACATTCGAATTAAAGATAAGTGACCTATTTCAAGCAATTAAGGCTCCTTTTGGCACAGTGGTGATGGTCGTAAACGCAGGGGTTAAATCGTCATTTGATAAGGATCACCTAACAATATTATTCGTTTGAACATCAATTAAGGCTCCTCTCAAAACTTCTCAGTTTACAAAAATGTCCAATTTATTAGAAATATTGATAAAATCAGCCAAATCATTTTATATTATTCAATTTAATCTTTTGTAACAACTCTACGTTGAAAGATTTGACTTTTTTCCTTTAGATAGAGAGTGATCAAGCTTGGCTTTGTTTGGCGTAGCATTTGAAGCTCTGCGTTTGGGGGCAAACGTCACCGTACGACGGGTAATCAAATGGCCGGCGACAGCGTTTGCGCTGTTTGCACCCGCCGCGCCATGAAAAATGAAGGAAAATGTAGGGATTCTAACCGCGGTCTTCCCCCTCCGGTTTCAAAAGCACTCCTCCACCCGCCGCTTGAGCAAAACACCAAACCAAACAAAGCCCAAATATATCAAATTATTTATGATATTTTAATTTTATCTTTTGTAATAAGTAATAGCTCTATATTGAAAAAGGTGGTCTGCACTTTACTTTTTATGGTGAATTTAAAATTGTTATGAAAAAAATAAAATTAAATATTATAAAATAATTTTCCATATTTTTAACGGAAGAGCTTTTTTGTAAATTGGAGAAACTTAGAGGGGGTAAATGTAATTTTGAAAAATAGATGGTGCAACCTGTAATTATGCAAACTCTTAGGATTTTCCGATAATTAACTATATATCTATAACCAAATAATCATGCAAATAATCGTATATTTGAATGGATATATAATAATTAGGAATTAATTCAGCGTATTTCGGTGGGTGCTAATGCAACAATAATTAACGAGATTAATTCAACCAAATAATGAAATTTAAAGCAATGTATGGAATTAAATTGTATAAATTCAGAAAATAATAAAATATGTTAAATTTAATGTCAATTTGATTTACGAACTTAATTAATTGCTCTTTTAAGAATTTCAGGCATTATAGAGAGCCATGCCCCCATCATGCAACATACATTCTCTCCTCATTCCTGTTTTCGTATCTGGCTCACTCTATGAAGCCTCCTCCTCCTCCTACCTCACAAATTCCTTCGACGAATCTCTGCAACCCTAACCCTAGCCACGCGCTTAGATCGGCATTGGGCGCTTTCCACAAGGTATAGTCTAACTCATCAACCCCACTAGATAGGAAAAAATCCTTGTTCTTCTTTGTATTTAACTCATGTTAGGCATCTAATTCGCTAAGGTTAAGATTATGTTTGTAGGATCGGAGCGGTGTGAGAGCGGTGATGATCGTGAACAAGTGATGGAAAAAATAGATATCGTTTGAACAAATATCATGGTGGAAAACATAGATATTATTTAAATAGATGTGGTGGTGAGCGTTATTACTCCAAAATTGTGTTTATGAGCAAAACGTCGCCTAGTTCATACAAAGTTAGATTTTAATGATTGCGTGCAAATGTCATTGCCCAAAAAATTCAAGGCTATATTTGGTACGGTTGAAAATAGTGATGAGAAACCAGTGTTTCGATTGAAGCTGTCAGAAAAATAGTGGTAGAAAAACAGTACGAGAAGATGTATGTTGACCTATTAGAAGAGAAACATGAAAGGTCGAAAGTTCTTTTGAGCTTTTGCGGAAGGGAGAAGGTTCACTCCTTTCTACAAAGTCAAGAAAATACTTTTTTTTGTCACTGAGCCTAATGCTGAAGGAGGGAAACGTTGGCGATTCGAGCTGGAGGCGGACAAACAAATGAAAACATAACCCGGCGGAGCGTTTTAGGGAAACGAAACGCCCTAAAACGGATTACGAAACAAAGCCTAAGTTTGTTTCAAGAAGTTTTTTTTTGAAGTTTGTAAAGCAAGTACATTCAAAAAAAAAATATTTTATCTTCATTTGTAGCACCTTCATCTTCAACATTGACAAATAGTAAGTAAATCTCTAGTATAGATTCTGATAAGCTGGTGATTAGTTCTTTGCCTTTTGATATTTCTAAATCTAGGTCAAACAAATCTACTAAACCATAAAAACCAACTCATGATTGCCCAAAGAGCCTCATTGCGCCGTTCGCCCGCCCACTGGCAACCGGTTAAAGTTGTCGTCGGTGTTCTTGCATACTCTCGGCTTTTCCTCTATTTTTGGTGGCAGAAAAAAACCACCCTTAAAAATATATGTTCAATAAACTATCATTCTTAACGCACAAAAACGTCATTTTTGACATTCGACGTCATATTCGTAACGCCTCAAAATGTCACTGCCGAAACAAACAGAGCCTGGGACATCGAGGTGGCTCAATGGATCTCCTTCCGCCGCACCCGCCGGCGGAAACAAACTTCTGCTCCCGACACTCCTCGTAGATGTCGGCAAAAACCCACTCATGGATTTGAATATATGAATATTGTTAGAGAATTAATTATATGTTTGCACGTGTCGAGACCGACTCAAAACGACTCATTGAGTTTCATGTCACTCTACGGCATGACTCTACGTTGGAGATACTATAAACAATCATTCCACACTTGATGGGCTATTGTGGACTATCTTGAACGGAGTCTCAACATTTTCAAGATACGTTTCTAGGTTTTCGCTCGTTCCTGTGGCTCCAGCCCTCTTCCATTTCCGGAAGTTTTCTTCGGTCGCAGATCGAAGAAAATAGTTCGGCGATTTCCGATTTTGCGATTTCAGCCGGAACTCCCGTCAAGATTCGTCCCTTTGTGCGGGATTCTTCAGCTGGTGATTTCTTCGCCACTGGATTTCTTTGCCGTCGGATTACTTCGTAGATCGCGACCTTGATTTCTTCCTACTGTCATTGTTCATCGCAAGTGCAAGAGTCGGTGCCGCATGAATCTTGTCTCTCTTTCTTCATCTTCCGACGGACCTAGGGTTGATCTAGTCCGTCATTTGCGGGTTTTCGCTTCATCCATGCCGCCCCAGATCGAGAGGAGGAGATCTAGTAGTTCCCTATTGCAGATTGGAGCAGCGTTTTGGTTTGTCGTTTGCAATTTTTCCAAAAAGGGGAGGAATCTTGTTCTCGTTTCTCCAGATCCGATCGTTGTTGTCGTTTGTTGTGAAAGAGCAACAGGTCCGGATCGGAATCCTTTTCTTCTGTTTGTTGTCGTTCTTCCTTCGTCGTTCTTCCTATGTCGCTCTCAATCTCGAATCAGAAACTCAAAAAGATCCCACTTGATCTTGCTCTGCTGTCGTGGATTCTGGTTTAGAAAGTCGACTGTGAAAGAGATTCACAAATCTGGGAGTAGGGATTACGATTTCTATGCTATGCATGGAGAAATTGACATCTATAAAAAAGGAAATTAATTTGTGTTTGTGATCAGAAGAGAAATTTACTTCATCTTCTCTTGTAAGATCCAAATCTGAACATTTTGGGTTTCTTCGCAGAGATCTAGTTGTTGTTCAAAGAGTGCCTCTGCTCCCTGTGGCTGATCAAATTTGTGATCGAAAAGGGTACTGTTTTGGTTTGGTGTATTCAAATCCAGTGGCAAATCATCCAGATCTCTGGAGTTTCCTTCCCATCCTTCAAGAAGAAGGTGAGGTTTGATGAAATTTTGCTCGGATTTGTCTTCCACAACTGTGTTCAGTCGGAGAGGAGGAGCAATTAATTTTTCTGGATTGGATCTGAAAACACCGGCTCGTCTCTGCACGGTTTAGATGACCTCGTTCTAAAAATTTTTTTATTTTTGTTTAAATCTAGGGAGATGTCAAAGAAAAGTGCGCTCAACATCGTTTATTTGCAGTTTTTTGATGTCACTGACTTTCTCAGTTGGAACTGATGTTCAACTAGCAATGAAAGAACGTGAAATTTTTTACACCATTTTTAGCGACTTCGTCACTACCCGTGGGGATGTGAATGAATATCAGTGGAGCAAAGACGAGAATTTTTATAGGAATTACCTTCTGAATTCCCCGAATTCTTGCTTTGCCATGACCTATAGTGTGTATAAGACCGTGAAAGAGATTTTGGACCGTTTGAATACACACTTCCAGTTCCTAGAACTGGAAAATATGTATCACAAGCTGAAAGACGAACAATATAAAATGGTCGATAATCCTTATGCGAGTCTGATTTTGAGCAAGCTGCCTCTTGAATGGATCACATTCAAGTCTGAAATGCATAGACTGAAGAATAGGGAGGAACCCCCACAGAATTCTGCAAACATATTGGTCGATATCTCTGAACCTAAGTCAGTTGTGGCTATGATTGGGAGTAATCATCGTAGTGCGTCTTCTAAGTGGTGGTTGGACAGCATTGCTACCTATCATATCACAAATGACAGAGGTCTTCTCTCAGAGGTCAGAGCAGTCCAAGATAAGATTGAAAACTACAATGGAGGAGAGACTTAGGTTACTCATGTTGGGATAGCGGAGATGGTTCTCTTTTCAGGTAAAACTCTAATTTTAAAACATGTTAAAGTAGTTCATAGTTTAATTAAAAAATTAGTTTCTATAAGTTTATTATATAAGGCTGGAATTTCTTTCACAACCTAAAACGGTAGAATAATCTCAGCAGTTAATTCACATTATTTTGATTGTGTGTATATAATCAATGATATGTATAGACTTAGCCTAGATAACTAGTACATTAATCAA
Source organism: Platanthera guangdongensis (assembly GCA_039583875.1). Taxonomy (NCBI): domain Eukaryota; kingdom Viridiplantae; phylum Streptophyta; class Magnoliopsida; order Asparagales; family Orchidaceae; genus Platanthera; species Platanthera guangdongensis. The sequence goes on along the minus strand of CM077153.1, from coordinate 11,112,141 downwards.
GTGAGTTCAACTCTGATTGATCTTAAGTTATTATACAATAGACTCGGACATGTACACTATAAGAAAATGTGAGATCTAGTCAAAAGTCACAACATCTCGTTAGAACTTTCTATTCGATTTGATAGGTGTGAGGTTTGTGCCCAAATTAAGATTACTAGAAATCCTTTCAAGTCAGCATCTAGAAGCACACAACTTCTTGAATTAATACATTTCAACCTCTGTGATTTTTGAAGTCATGCTACTAGAGGGGGAAGTAAGTATTTTATTACCTTCATCTTATCCTTTTTCATCTTTTATACTGAATTATTTGAAAGAACAAGACATTATCATCTTGATTGATATGTGATTGAAGGATAACCTGGCTGATCCATTGACGAAAGGAATGCCCAAAGACCGATAGTGGGGGGAAAATGACTCAAGGCGATTTAAGTTCAGGCATAGTTCAAGGTTAGGCAATTCAGTTCAGTCTTAGCCCAAATATTTTAATTCTTTTCACTTTTTTTGTCAAAACAAGCGTGTTGTTCTCCGCTAATGCTCGTGGTTATTGAGTGTGAATCTGGTGAGTTGTTTCATTCTACATCTGATGTTAACAATTTCATTGGGATTCGTCTTCTTTACCTGAGAGGAGAGTGTTATTCCACATTTGATAGCATGGTCTTATTAGGGGTCTGTTTGGCGCAGCTCTGGCGGCTGAAGAATCTCTATTCCAGCCGCCAGAGCTGTTTTTTCTGTGTTTGGGACAGCTCCTTATGAAGAGCTTTTCGTAAATCTGGAGCTGTTTTGCAGCTTTTCAGAAATCCCCCGCCCCCCAGCTTCTGCTCCCGCAAAATAGTTTTCTCTCTCACATGTTTTGGAAATCTACCGGCCCCAACTTTTCCAATTCTTCCTGCAACTCGCGGGAGCCGACGGTCTCGCCGGAGCTGACACATCTCGTCGGAGCCGACGCTCCCGCCTCCTCCAGCTCTCGCTCTATTTCTTCAAAGCGCACTTCTGCATAGAACACCTAAACACTCTGCAGCTTTTCAAAACTGCTCCCCAGATATCTATTTTAAAACAGTTCTATCCGAACAGCAGCTTTTCAATCCGTCAGAGTTGTCCCAAACAGACCCTAGGTTTAGCTCTTCTTCTGTTAATTGGTTTCATTCCACACTTTATAAATTCCAGTTAACTTTAGAAGAACGGTAAATGTGGCATTGCACATAGGAATACAAATACAGCTGTGGTGTCCAAAAATACATAAGATTGTTTCTTTGGAAACAGATAATAGATTCTGAGATATAACCGGCAATACTCTGTGAAGGTGTCCTCTTTGCTAATTAAAATATTATGTTCTTACAGTAGAACTAGATACATGTACATTTTTAAAAATTTGAATTCATTATGAATGAAATTCTCTATTGAAAATTACAAGAGATGATGATTGAGGATCACTTGTTGTTTGGGATTCTTATAAGTATGCACTACTATACATCTGAGCATGATGATAGGTAGAGTGTTATTTGATTTCTAACTTAACTCTGCTTAGATTATTGTTTATCTCTTTTGAACACTTGTTGTTTGGGCTACTTCTGCTCTTTTGTTGATCATTAGCCACTATTTATGTTGAGCATGTGCTATGATCGTACTTTACACTGTTATGTGATGCTATTGAGATTTAAATTAATATTTATGTGTGCAAACAGTTGTTTCTTTAATATCCAGTGTGTTTTGACAAGCGTGACGGACACAGTTGCGAGTGCTTTATGTTTGATTGAACACCGCACACACCACCCATTTTTCGATGTTGGGTTTACGACAGACATATGAAGAGATTGTTAATGAATTAATTATATGTTCGCACGTGTCGAGACCGACTCGGAATGACCCACTGAATTTCGTGTCACTGTAGGGCGTGGCTCTACCCTGGAGATACCAAAAACAGTCATTCCACACAAAGATCTCATCCAATGCAATCAGGGGCGGATTCAGAAGGGGCCAAAGGAACACTAGCACCCGAATTCTTTTTCACAATTTTTAATTAGCAAATCAAAAAATTGTTATTTTCAAATCAAATTTGACTATTCGCATATCAAATTCAGCTATGTGCACCCCAAAATTAATTTAGAACATTTTTATGTACTATTGTATACATAAGAAAATTTATGCACCTACATCTCTAATTTTCTTGATCTGTCACTAAGGCTTAGTTTGGCGAGGCGATGGGGTTTCCCGACCGCCACTGCGGCTCCCGTAGTGTTGTTGATTTTCGTGGAAATCCTGCGGAAATGTACGGCGGGGCGGAGCCCCACCGCCCAACGGCGGGCATTCCAGGAAATCGCAGAAACGACGGGGCAGTGAGGTCCATGGGACCGGCGAATCCGTTCCGTCAAACGAAGCCTAAATGCAATGCTGAGTTTTTTTTTTTTTTTTCACTAATCTTCTTCTTCTACTTGTAGTTCAGAGATCCAACCTGAAGAAAACAGAGCGACTAATTTGAAGACCATGCAGAGCGACTGCAGAACACACTGGTGCCATGGATGCAACCGAGCCGTCCGGCCGCGTCGCTGCCGCCCCGTCATTTGCCCGGACTGTAACGGCGGCTTCGTTCAGGAGTTCGACGACGCTCCCACCACGACTGGTCAGGGCACGGTGCCGGCGGCAGAGGCGGAGGACAGATACGCCGCCGGCGAAGCTCTGGACGAAGCAGAGTACACCGCCCTCCTTGACTCCGGCGCCCTTGATCCGGAGGCAATGAGAGGCTTTATCAGAGACTACGCCACCGAACCTGAACTCGAGGATTTGGTTAACACTCTGTCGCTGAGAGATCGCCGGAGTCCGCCGCCGCCGACCGGAGGACCGTCGATAGACTGTTTGGGGACTGTGGAGATCAGCTGGAAACATCTTCGAGGCGATTCTCAGTGCCCGGTGTGTATGGAGAAGTTCGAGCTGGGGAGCAGCGTGCGGGAAATGCCCTGCAAACATTTGTTCCACCGGGACTGCATCGTCCCCTGGTTGGCGCAGCACAACACTTGCCCGGTCTGCCGCCGGCAAGTCGGCCGCCGTGAAGACGGTCGCCGTGAAGACGGCCGCCGTGAAGACGGACGCCGAGAATACGGAGGGAATGGACCGGTGGATCGGGGATGGATGGATGCGGTGGCCAGGATTTGGCCATTCGGTTCTTCCGGCGAGCGGCCGGAGTCGGGAGAGCGGACGGGTTATGATGATGGATGGTGGCCCTTCGAGTAACGGTCAGGATGGAAGAGAAGTGGAAGTCAAAAAAATGTTGACTTTACGAATAATATTATTATTATTTGTTTATTCATTTAATCATGCTTTAATTGTTATGAAAATAAAAACAAATTTGGTTATTATCTAATTATTAGAGGCACCACAATTTTGACTATCAAAAAAATTTTAGTGCGTATGCGCACCTCCGGGAGGTGCGTGAGCACCTGTGACCGTAGGATCATGTGATCCAACGGTGCAGATTAGTATTCGCATTGTATTGCGGGAGTATGATAAAGCAGTATTTTTGAGAAGTATTTGAAAAGTATTGTGGGAGATGCAACTTGACCGTTGATGGCGAGATTCTACGGTCGGATCTGCTCATGCACCTCCACAATATGTGCGCATATGTACCAAAAATGGACTCTGGCTATAAACATCATTTTGTTAAAGAACCCACACAATGCTAAGATACCAAAAATTGTTATTTGCATCACAAAAATTTAAAGCCACCGCAAATGAAATTAACTTAAGAAAGAGATCTTTAAAGAATTGAAGCTCTCATATTTTATAACCGTGGTGTGTAATATTGCAGTGCATTTCCTCTTCCATTAGTTTTATTTGTCTTTCTACATAATGTACAAGCGCTGACCTCCTCGATTAAATCACATAAGCGATCATGAAAACGCAGAGAAAAAGGAATTCTAGAGGACAAATAGAAAGATGTAGAAAACTGATTTGCACATAAAATTGAGCAACGGGTGCTGTTATGTGCAAACCAAGTTCGGCTACGTGCAAAACAGGTTAAGTGCAAACCAAACTAAAAAATCGTAAATACTTGTGAACCCGTAAAGGATTGGTCTGCAACTAGCTGTTCTGGTAATTTTTTTGAAAGAACAGTTTGCACATTGCCCAAACTGATTTGCACATAAAATTGTGCAAAGTATATTAGGATAAAGGTTTCTCAACATTGGTTCTTTGAATCAGATTGCAAGGAAGATGATTGCACCGCCGGGCAATGGAGATGGGAAGATGGGGAGATGCGATATATGACGAAGCAACAAGCTCATGCCCTTCTAACTGGACATGGAGGCGCCGGCATGGGTGGCAGCTCGATGCGGCGGCGGCGGGGAGGAGATCTGGCTGGAGGAGTCAGCTTCAGGGAGTTCTAACTGGAGTTGCGTCAGGGAGATCGTGAAAGGGGTCAAGGGGACGCGTGTAGGATGCCAAAAAGGATGGTGCCATTAGATTTTTTTTTGTGAGGTTTTAATTTAAGGGGTAATTAAAATTATTTGCGACATAAATAGCCAAATTCGAGGTGCCTTTAACAATTCCCGTAATATTTAAGTGGCATTGATCTCGAAACTCTTATTAGCACTAGTTTAGGGATGGTTGGGCCGAGCTCAACTTTCATATAAATGTCAAATGCAGCATGCAGTGCTTGAAGGACCATGTCAAGTCATCTCCTAAACTCTATTCAATGTTATAAGCACATTCATTATAACTATTGACAGTCAAATTACAATAATAACACATCAAAATATGTTATTTTTACACCGACATGCTATTAAGACATGAAAGCTAACTTTATTATTATTATTTTTGCACATTAAAGCTAAAAATTTGATTGTTGCATACCAATATAAAAATTTAATTGTTGCAGAACAAAATACCCCTTGTAAGTATCAACCCAAATAGACATAGCACCTCGAGCATCTTTATAGAGACTTGCTACTACTTCGTTGTAATCAAACTCTGGTATTATTAACATGGCATGTGAGCTATCTATTTTAGGAGTTCAATCACAATCTTCTTCTTCTTCAACAAAGTTCTCCCATCCGGTTTTTTCGTTGCAAAAGCTCTGATTCATTGTAGTTGTAAGTGCTTCGACTTTCATCCTGAGAAGTTCCGAAAGCTCATCTACTTTACTTGGAAAGCCACAGAAGCTCTCGCTGGATCGACAACATTTGCAAATGTGTCGACCCCATTTATGTCCTTCGGTCGAGATCTTCCTTTCCATCTTCTATACTGCATGCAAGACCTATAACCAGAGTCTTCTTTCTTCTTCGTAGTCAAATTTTGACATCCCCTAATGTAGTTAAGAGTCAAGGTCGTGACTCGTGAAACAAGGGAGAGAGATGGCTGGGCAACGCACGAAACAGGAAGGGGCTATGTGCAGAACCCTCTCTTATTTACCAGGACCTCCCCCTCAAAGTTTGTGTAACTATAGCTTGCAGCCCTCTAACTTTTAAAATTACAAATGCCTCCTCAATGTTTACATTGCATAACTTAAATGCAAAAAAACACTCCTTCAAGATTTACTCCAAGGAGCTACTTGTGGAATGTTATGAAATGTATACATTGAGGGCAGGTTTTTGTAATTTTGAAAGTTAAGAGTGCAAGCTATAATTATACAAACTTCAAGACCCTCCATAAATAACCCTAGTAACAAGAATAACAAGAAACCCTAAAACATAATTGCACTCCTAAATTTAAAAATCATTCGAGAAGCAAGAAACAACAAAAAGCACCGCAAAACACCACTCAATCAAATGAAAATAAACCTCAATCAAATCCGATCGCAATCGGGCGAAAATTCTTTCAATCCCAGTAATCCTGGAGCAAGAGTCAAAAGGCGAAAATACAGAATGAAACCATAATTTAAACAGAACAAACCAATTCGAATTCAACCCATGATGACCGAATCCGAAAGTTGACTTGGATTCAGTTGGTAAGCTCCATGATGGCGGTCACAATATCACCGTCGGCGGCTTTAAGTGCCTTCACGGCCTTTCCCCTCGAAACCCCAGCCTGGGTCATGACCAGCTCGATGTCCTTCGGCTCGACGCCGGCGTCATCGACTTCTTCGTCGTCCTGCGCGATTGCCGATGTCTCCGGCTTGCTAATCACGTGGCTCAGGTCGGGCGCTTTGAACTGCTCCGCCGCCTGGGTCTGCAGCTGTGAGCTCAGATCCTCGATCTTCGCCTCGCCGAAGATGACGTACGTGTCAGAGTTCGGGCTCTTGAACACATCCGGCTTTGAAATGACGAAGAGTATCTGAAAGACGAAGTTGGGCGTGTATTAAATAGAGAAGTCGAGATTGTGTTTTGGAAGGTTTTGAGAGCTCACGTTCTTCGATTTCTTCACGGTGACACGGCTGACACCAGTGATGGGCTTCATTCCGAGCTTCAGCATGGCCTTCCTGCTCTTTTTTTCGCTTCTGCTCTGCTTGGATCTACCACTTGCATCACCTCCTTGACCTGTCATTATCATTATTGTATTTTTTAACTCAAGATAATTAACAGGTAACACCAACATTTCACATGTATGTATATGTATGTATGTGTATGTATCTATACTATTATAAAAGGAAATGTGGATGACTTTTTAAAGTCATGAATTTAAAATCCATCCAGTCAATCGCCTCCGTCGGCCATAAGATATGAAAAATATGAGCCGTTAGTTGTAGGGCGGTCTCTCTCCTCATTCCCGATCTCAAAAAAACCTAAACCTCGCATTGAGGCATTTGTTCCCGATCTTCGTTCTGCGGTCAGGCAATCAGTAGCCGCCATCCAGGATTCCTCGCCGAAGCTGTCGCCTAAAGCCGCCACATGATTTCTCCTTTCTCATTCCTTCCCGGTCTTCCCTCTCCTCTCCTCGCCAGAAGACTCCTCGCCGGGGTCGATTACATCGTCCGCTCCTCCCTGGGTCTCCAGCACGAGTCTGACGATTTCTTCTGATTTTATATTGATCCTGCCATCGGCTGCTCAACCTATGTTTCTCGCTTCACGAACAAGGCTCCCCTCCATAGCTCCTTTCTCGCTTGACGAACAAGGCTCTCCTCCATAGCTCCGCTCTTCCCTGAGTCTTCTGGGGTTTGCTTCTTCGCACTTCCCCCTTTCTTCTCTCCAAGACTCCAACAAGCACCGGATAATTTCATTCCATTTCAGGTATGCGACATCTTCTCCCCGAAATCTCGAACCTCCTCACATCTACTTCTTTCTCCTCGCATCAACTTTGCCTTCGCAGTAGGTTTAATAGCCTGTTTTTTTAATGATGTTTCACAATTTTTTCCTAGGGCATCATCGATTCTACACTCCTTCAGGGCATGGTCGACGTCGGCTTTTTCATAATGGCTGGAAATCCATTGGTGAGCTTCCTACTTTCACGATTTTCAACAAGCTGTTGTTCTATGTTCTAATTTATGGACATTCTAAGTCGTTATTGCTTTGCAAGAGAACTCTGTTGAGCTCGGTATAATTTTCCCTCCCCAAATTCACTGTATTGAGGATAACTTGGATGTCTGTTGGGGAAATGGTTCGTCTCAGTTTATATGGCAGGCTAAAGAAGAGCTTATTTAAGAAGCCTTTTAATTGATGGGTTTGAAGCCCTTAACCTCATAGCTTCATCCAGATTTTCTTTTTCCAATTTAGGTTAATACTTCCATTTTTCCCTGACAAATTTTCATACTTTATTATATGAATTCTTAAATGGACAGAACCTAATTTGTTCTATTTCGACAGAATGGCCGGGGCAGATAAGTTCGGTGATACTTACTTTTGATCCGTTAGGGAGGGCCTTATTTTAACTAGTCAAGCAGTTACGACCACATAAAAATGTCTCCGACGAGATAGAAGAAAATCCGACCAGAAGCATTATGCTTATATTATATCTTATATTATACAAAGCAATATGCTTATCTAAGGCACACCAAAGATTTAATATGAGTCATTGGATCATGAGAGAGAGAGTGTGTGAGAGGGGGGAGAGTTGGGAGAGAGAAGGGAGAGAAAAAGAGAGAGAGAGAGTGGATGTATGGAGAAAGAGAGAAAGAGGGAGAGGGAGAGAGAGTAAGAATTAAGAAAGAAAGAAAGAGAGAGGGAGAGAGAAATTAATGTTTGAACGTTAAAACTTAAATTTTTTTACAAAATAAAAATGATAATCTTGGTATATATATATATATATATATATATATATATATATATATATATATATATATAAGGTCGTTTTGAGTATTTATATGTATATGTTGCGGCCGGGGGCGGGCGAATCCCGTCGTCGCCGACCGGGTACTGTCGCGCATGGTCGTAGGGGCGGAGCCCCGTGTCACAATTACCCCTTTTCACAACATTTGCGGTTTGTGTAATTGATTTTCTCTTACTATGTGTGCTCAAATCAACAAAAGCTGTGCAGTATAACATATTGTTGAATACATCCTTCTGCACAACATTGTTGAAAACGCCATATATTCCCAACTTAGGACATAACATTTGCATTTTATTTATATTTTTTGGATCAATTCTTTGTTGTAGGATTTGTAGTCCTGCTATTGTCAGACCCAAACAATGCGTCCTCCATGAGAGCAGGTAAACTATTATATTTCAATGTTATGTTAGCTTCTGTCTTCCAATAAATACAACCTTCGTGAGTACAAGTGATTTTTTTAAAATTAAATCTTCATGCGAGTAATTACACCATATTATAAAATTAATAGTACCGATGAAAATTCATAAAATCCAAAAGATCGTTAGTAGACCAACACCTACAATGGTAGCTTGTCATCAGGCATGAGAGATCCTTTTTCGAGGAAAGATGTCATTAGGCATGTTAGCATTATTTTCAAGGAATTAGATAGTTAGCATTGAACAATTAGTTAGGATAAGGGGTACCCTAAAACCCTAAATACACCAATTAGACGAAAAAATGAGGATTCGTAGAATTAACCATATATAAGTGGAACAAAAGGCTATTTATGATGATTTATTTGGGTGTGTAGATGTAGCCTACTATACTAGTAATTTATTCTATTTGTCTCGTTATTTATATTCAAGTCCTGCAATTATTTGCATATTGAAAATTTTATAAAATCATGATAATTCAATTAATGTATGAATATACTAGCTTCCAATTTTCTACGTGGTTGCTGCCAAAACTTAAGGAACTGATAAATTATATTTTGCAAACAATTTCATCACACATTACAATTTGGGTCTAAGGAACAAGAGAACAAGTCCAAAAAATTGATTCGTGATCTACAAGAATTGCATTTGTTCGCATGATTCTCGCACGCCTCTTCACACTTTCACATTAAAAATCCTAAGCCTAAAAGGTTCACATTTGGAATCAGAGTTAAGGGTTGCATTATATTTTAGACGTGGGATAAATGTGGTTCTTTAAGAAAAAGTAAACAAACAAACAACACTCAAGCCTTTATCCCACTATAGTGGGGTCGACTATATGGATCTTTTGTCGCCATTGTGCCCTATCTTTTGTTATAATCTCACTAATGCCTAAGTACATCATGTCTTTCCTTATAGTTTCATTCAAGTCTTTAATGGTCTACCCCTACCTTGTTTAACATGTCTACATGTCTAGTGACTAGACTCTCACAACGCCTAACAGTTGCCTCTAATGGTCTCCTTTGTACGTGTCCAAACCATCTTAGTCGAGCTTCTCGCATTTTCTCTGCAATTGGTGCCACTCCTGTCTTATCCCTGATACATTCATTCCGAATTTTATCCAGTCTCGCGCGTCCACACATCCACCTAAACATTTTCATCTCCGCAACTCCCATTTTTGCTAATGTACATAATTCACTACCCAACACTCAGAACCATAGAGCATCGCTGGTCTAATTATAGTACGGAAAAACTTGACCTTAAGTTTTAATGGTACTTTACGATCACATAAGATCTCTGACGCGCCTCTCCACTTCAACCAACCCGCTTGGATTATGTGTCACATCTTTAAGAAAAAGCAATTCAAACAAAACTTTAATGAGAACTGTAGCTACTTAAATTTGACAATTGGCATGAGAATTTTTTTCCCAAAAGATTCAATCAAAATCATTCCCAAATATTTTAAATTCTTGAACAAAACTAAAATGGCATGCTTAAACTGAATTAAAACCATAATTTTATCAAAGATATTTGTTAATTAATATATGGATCAATTTATGATAATGTGAAAGAATATCGTGTGAGATCTAAGGAGCTATATTTAGTTTGTTTGGCTAACATTATGTGTTCCACTCAAGGACTTCAGAAAGGCATTGGGTAAAATAAAGGCTTTACATTGTAAAATTTACATTAGAAAAGCCTAGACCCTAATAATTCATTCTGATAAATATGCAATCTGAAGAAAACCATTTAAAATTTAAATGAGAACTATCATTGCCTTCCCACAATTCTCGGCGGGGCATTATTGTACAACCACGTATTCGCAGAGTGGGGGTCCTCCCGGCAGGCGCAGGACCAGATATGAGTTTTTAAGCTTTTGGTGTGGTTTGCACTCTTGGTGGCCAATTTAGGCCTAGCCCTGTGAATGTACTAGTAGAGGGAGGAAAATCCGCCTCCCCCCCTCGGTGACCCCTTTTTGGGAGGGCGGGTGCGACAAGTTGGTGGGCACCCGCTCCGGCCTGATAGGTGCGAAGTAGGAGTAGCTGGACCGGCCGGAGGCCGTGTTCTACCCCAGCCCCGCGGCCTGGCGGGGCGAGACCGGCCCGGGGACGGGCTCTCGCCCAGCACCGCGGCTTGGCTCTCGCCCAGCCCCGCGGCCTGGTGAGGCGAAACCGTCCGGGGGCCGTGGTCTCGCCCCTGCCCCCTGCTCTCCAGTTCTTCGGGGGTCACCTGCTCGTCTCGGGTGCCCGGGGACGTGGGGGGTAGGGCTCCTCCCGCCCTTGGATCTCTTTTGACCATGTTTCTACTGTTTTACCCTCGGGGTGGAATTACCTCTTTACCCCCCGGTGTGGATGTTTTCTATTGGCCCAAGACCTATTTGGCGTAGGGATATTGTTGACATTTTGGTCCATGGGATTGAGAAAACTATAAATAGACCCCCTTGGGTACCTTTGGAGAGGGGTTTTTTTGGGCATCCTCCTCCTTAGGCTTCAGCTTGGTTGAGTGAAAGAGCTCTCCAAGGTACCCAGCTCAGCCATTGGTGAGGGAGGGGAAGTGCTCTTGTGACCTTCCGGGTGTGTGATGGGACCTCCACGCTAGAGCTGAGGGTCTGTTCCTAGTTTCCCAAGTCATTGGTCTGTGACGTTCCCACGAGTGTAGTAAGTGTGAGGTCACCCCTCTTTTGGGACCCCGAACTCCACAGAGGTCAATTTTTGGCTTCAACAATCATAGTAATTTCTCGAATTGGATAGATGAATTAAAAGATCTTTTCAAAAAGATACAATAAAAATCATTCCAAAAACTTGAAATTGTTGAATGAAACCAAAATGACGTGTTCATAATTTTGTGTAAGTGTATCTGACGCAAGACGAGTCTAGCATGGGACAACTATACAAATGAGACACGTAACCGATAATTACAACCCAGTGGACTAAGAGGTTGCTTGTCACTGAAATATCAACCCAGTGAGATATACAAACTCGTACATGGGGGATGGAGAATAATTGGTGAATTGGTGGGGTTCAGAGGTGTACTATGAGGGCTCATTTCAGCAATTTTGAGAGGGGGGGGGATTGCGCTGAAGGGCTTAAAAAGTGAGTGGGCGAGATAACAGTGGTTCACAGGTGACCGTGCAATTTCTTGGATATTGTGGGAGGGATTGAACTTAATTGAGATAATGGGGAGCTATTGGGTAGTGGGGGAGGTAGTTATATAGATAATGGGGAAAATCTAGGTGGAGGTGGTGGAGGGGAGGGGGCTGCGGGTCCAAGTAGTGATCGGAGGTAGAGGAGGTGGTTGGGGATGGAGGTGGGGAAGGGGAAATTTTTTCCTGTGCTTCTTCACACAGGCTCCGGCTTTGACACCGAATGATCAAAGAAGTAACTCTCTTCTTCAACTTTCGATCCCCTCTAAATGAGTCATATATCCCTATTTATATATTTAGGAGCCTTCGTGGATGATCACGATTCGTCAATGGTGACAGACCACAAAATACATAAAAGAAATAATTAAAAACCATGGATTGTCAATCTGCACAAAATGGCTGGCTTCAATCTTCATGAAAACTCATGTACGATGTCTTCATGAAAACTCCAGTATGATGTATTGATGTGAGCCCATCAATACCCCCGTCTCCAAAGCATTCACCCCCATGAATGAAGATGATCATGCTATTATCTGAAGGCGAGGTGAATCTCTCTAGCTCTAACATTGTCGTGATCTCGGGCTACACTCCCTCTAAAAACATTAAAATAGATTTGAAGGCACTACTACTGCGGAGGCTGGAGAACATGCTGAAGCTGATGTTGACCATGGAACCGAAGATGGTGCTATTGAATCTAGCAACGGTGTTAAAGATGGTGTTGCCGAATCTGGCGACGGTGCTGAAGATGGCGTTGCTGCCGCCGGAGATGGCACTATTGTTATCGTCGATGTCAAGAATGGTGTTGGCGTTCATGTTAATAATTACGTTGTAGCTAGTGCTGATAATGGTCTTGGTGTCGAAGGTGTTAAGAATGGTGTTGGTGGTACTGCCAAAGGTTGGGGTAAGAGGAGGCTGAAAGTGAAACAAGTAAGGTATGTAGGGTTGAAGTTGCAAGATGGTGGAAGGTAATAGGCTCTGGTAAGCATGTGGCATATGTCCTAATTCACATGATAATTGTCAAAGCACTCATTTGCCTTGCATTTATTTTTCCCACGGTTCTTAGTGGAAACCTCTTAGCATGTATATAGATCATAACATGTTGACCTTCTTTGAAACCATGTGCTCTTACGTCGGATAAACCCATATATGTCACGCAACGAAGATAAATGATGGTCAGCTGTTACGGGCATACTTCTGTAACAATGGTAACTCGCCGGAGTGGTGGCCGGAGGTGGAAGTGGCGGTGGCGGGGATACCGTGGAGCTGGACCCGCGGTTGGCTCGGCGGAGTTGCTCGTTGGAGGAGAAAGCCGCCAAGATCTCACGACAAGGGACAAGAACTAGAACTTCATTTCATGAGTTCATGGGTTGAGCCTCAATGACATGAGTGTAAATAACCCAAAAACATAAAACATAGAGGACTCGACACGACTGATAAACGAAACGACTTGATTAATACATTTGACTCAATATAATAACTGGACTAAATAATAAAAATAAAATTAGGTACTTGACGTATTGGATTTAGAACAAATCCATAACATCTCATCCGTCCTCGAAATAGAGCTTGCCCTCAAGCTCGAATTGCGTGTGGATGACCGTGGCATCTGGTATCTTGATCTCTCTCCAGAATAGCGCTCGGTAGTGTGCCGCGTCAGAGGTAGCTTTGGCGAGGAGCGGCGGTGCCGTCAGAACAACGGACATCGGTCGGAATTTGTTTGATGGAGCAATTGGAGCGGCACTGAGAAGTAGCAACAAGGAGGTCGGAGGGACGACAGTCGGAAGCAAGAACGGATCCGGCGGAGGAGGAAGAACAAGGGCCGGCTGAGGATGGGCTGGAAGAGGAGGCCGCAAGATGGCCGGAGAAACCGGCAGAGCAGGGGTCGACAGGGGTCGACGGAGCAGGAACCGACAATGGAAGCTGTGGCACGTCGTCAGCTTGTGAAGAAGGAACTGCACGTCGTCCGCCGAAGGCAGGGACGGGTCCATCGGGTTCGGTGAAGCGGAGGCCGTCGGAGCAAGTGCTGGCAGAAAAAGCATTGACGTGGTTGGAGGACCAATTGCAGTGAAGAGCGGTGGTGCGTCAGTGGCCGTCGAAGATGGCAATTTCACAAGATGAAGCGCTGGTGGCTAAGGTGTCAACTTCGGCGACAAGGCAGCTATCAAATTATCCAGCTTGCGGAGGCGTGTGGAAATGGCGTCCTGACGGCGTACTTCGGCGTCCCGAAGGAGTGCGTCCCAGGAGATCATCAGTTCCTCTATTGAGCAGAGGGTAGCAATCACCACAACACTATACTTATGAGTCATGATAATTAATTAATGTCTTAATAAATAATAAAATGATTAATTAAAAAAAATAATTAATCAATTAAAAAGGCATAGATGATGTCGGTGCACAGGGTTTGATGCGTGGAAAGTTTGAGCAGGTGGAGTGTAGGCGTGTGGCTTCAAAAAATAAAATAAAGTGATTGTGCTACATTAGGGAAAGGAAAATAAAAATAATAAAGAGAGGATAATAATAATAATAATAATAAGAAAAGATGGGAAATGGCGTGAGAAGTCAGAAGAGGCGTGATAAATTTGTTGCTGCGGGAGGGGCCCGAGGAAGGAAAGGAACGTTTGTTGTTGTGTGGGAACGTGGGGGTCCACGATACGGGAGATACGAAGGAGGCTGCGTGGCCTGCGGTTGTCGGGGAGTTCTTGTGAAAAGAAGAAGCAGAAGCGCAGACACAAATGAAGCCGACATAGATGGATGGACTGCATCAATGGCGCTGGAGGAATCGATTGGAGGTGAGCTGGTTGGCGCTGGTGCAGACGAAGGATGGCATCGTCGGCTTGCTTCCACGATGGAGATGGGGATGCACGACCGAGCCAAAGCCGCTGGACGGCGATCTGGAAGGAGAGTTTGAGGGAGCATCAAAACGCTAGGAGAAGAGATCCCATGGCAAAGGCACCGAATGTAGAGGAAAAGATGAACCCACAGGGTTCAAGCGATAGAATCGCTGTTTTTTTTTTGAGGCAACAGATGCCATTGAGGTCTACAGAGAGAATGACGTCGACGATGAAGGAGACGAGCGATGTTGGTGCATGTCAGCGCAAGAGGACCGAGTGGCTCTGATACCAAGTTGTTACGGGCCTACAACCGTAACAACGGTAACTCGTCGGATTAGTGGGCGGAGGTGGAGATGGCGATGGCGGGGATACCGTGGAGTCGGAACCACGGCTGCCTAGGCGGGGTTGCTCGTTGGAGGAGAGAATCACCAAGATCTCACAACAAGGGACAAGAACTAGAATTTCATTTTATAGATGCCTTCATTGCATGACTCAATGGGCTTATATAAGAGCCACAATGGCATGAGTGTAAATAACCCAAAAACATAAAACATAAAGGACTCGATCCGGCTAATAAACGAAATGATTTGACTAATACATTTGATTCAATATAATAATTGGACCCAATAATAATAATAAAACTAGGTACTTAACGCAATGAATCCATAACAGATTCATAACATCAACCGACTCAACGGATCTCCTAAGTCGAGGCTATACAACACTCCAAATATCTTTCCATAGGGTACATGGTCAACGAGTTTAGTGGTGGGATGTGGAAAAATTCATGGCGAACACGATGACATTTAAATAATCACTCAAAGTATTAGCACTAAGATAAAAGAATGTAGTATGTGGAATATCACACAAGTATTGGTGGTAGTGAAAAAGATCATCAAACAATCAGTTGTACCCTTTAACTCGACTAACTCGTTAATAATGGATGCATCCCTAAGCAGTGGCTTATCATGAGGCTCTCTATGCAAAATATAGAAACATTTGTCGAGTGCGCGATGAACGTCTATATTCTTACATGATGTAACAATATTAAAGTATGAGCACGTGATGTACCGAATGTCTCTCAAGGGATGTGACGCATCAAGAGAGTCACCAAGCGATCTAAGGCAACGATCTGAAGACTGTCGGAGACATTGACACTACGATACCACTCTAGGATGTATCAAATGTGTTCACGAAATGGGAACTCAATCAGGCGGATCACCGAGAAGAGTTTAATAAAATTCATCGCAAGTGTGATGAGCACTCATATAAGTTTCTGAAATATCATGAGTGCACTCAAGCGTAAGAGGCACAATCACTAAGCACGCAACACCGGGCTTAAGAGTCTCAGGGGTGGATTGATTCAGAGATATGACTTTCAAGAGACGTCAAGAATCTAGAGCACATAAACAGATCACTCACTAGAATTTCGACGTCATCAAGAAGGGGTGTAGGCAATAGACACTCACTCCATCATGCCTAAATCTAATGATATCATGTGTTGCTCTAAAAAAATCGGCAATAGTCACAACATTATCAATCTCATTGCATGCACCATTGAATCAGGATAGGCCCATGTTCACCATCAAGCAGTAGACTCGTCGTAGGACACTGGATTGTTATGTATCCTATGCTCTAGATGATAACACATTGAATCTCATTAGAATGGGAAAACCATATAGTTGCCGATTGAGAAGTCATATATGTGTGGTCACAACTAATTGCACTAGTGGTCCCTGGTAGGGAAATATCTTTATTGGTGAACTGGTTATGTTGCGGGTCAACTTATCCCGGTGTAGTGCATCTAATAAAGCTCGCAATGTAGAGTTAGGTGAAATGTCTGATTAATAGATTATGAGTGATGAGAAGCCAACTTTTCCAAATTTCTTTGCCGAATCCAATTTAAAACCAATAAGCGATTGCATTGGGTTCTTGCTGAATATCACTTTCACTACTAACTCGTGAAATCTAGTTATATAATTGACTACAGGTAGTCTCTTGTTTATTGTCGTGTTACAAGTCAAGGAGCCGATTGCTATGGAATATCAAATTCCTAAACATTGTGCTTCATGTTTGCCCATCTAGATGCCCCATAGAACGTCGAGCTCAATCATACGCTCTAGGTCAGTCTAATAAATCTTAGTCTGACCTTGAAACTTCATCTTAGCAAATTTAACGCAACTCTTGTTAGATACCTCATACCAGACGAAACATTCTTCCATTTCTAATAACCAATATGTAAGTGGCTGAGTTCAATTGATCGTCAAAGGATGGCGCATCTAGTCTAAATTTATGTGTGAAATCATTTTCAAGATAATTCTGCATATGAGATCCATGATATTCATCATCATAATCGCCTCTAACAAAATTGAATGGTGTTCAACACAATTTTTATAAACCGGAGGTTGAGGACTATGATGATCATCATAATGCTATAAAATTTCTCCAAGGAACTATATGGGGAAGGCTCTGGTTCCCAAAAAAGAGAAAAAGAGCAACGATAACTACTATAATATGACACAGATGGTCTATAGACTCTAGCCCACATATCCTAGACTAAGCCTGAACCTAAATTTTTGAGGACGAACCAAGCAAAGTATAGGTCGGTTATATGAAGGAGATGCGTAATCGGTAACTAAACTGGCAAAAAAATAACTTCTAAATAATATTGCACAATAACACATTCAACTCGAGTTTCTATTAAGGGACAAAAGTTGTAGTACATATGCAAGAGTGTTAGAAAATAAATCCCAGACAAAATCTGGTGAGTCACGGAATAATATTGGCACTGAGATTACAAATAATATTCTTCAGAAAAAGTGAACTATCACACAACTCAACAATGAAGAGATAACAACCAACAAATGAACATGCAATGAATATGGGCTAGATGGCTGAAGAGATGTAGGGTAAAATATTTGAAGTTGGAGCAAAGGCAGAAGGCTGCCTTGTTAATGGTCAGGTCTGGTCCAAACTCTGGTATTGTCCAGTGACTGGAAAGGGATTCCAGCAACTAAATTCATTCCGATCACTATCATGTACATGTTCTGGGGATTTGGACCAGGCCGACAGTTGGTGGGAGGGTGGAATGGGTTCGGAAAAGTTGGGCCAGGAAAATATTATGTGGACTACTAGGATTCTTGTCACTGGAATATCAACCCAGTGAGATATACGAACTGGAAAATGGAAAATGGGGGATAGGGATTAATTGGTGAATTGGTGGGGTTCAGAGATAAGAGGAGGGCTCATTTCAGGAGTTCTGAGGGGGAAATGGCATTGGAGGACTTAAGAAGTAAGAGGATTTCAGTGTGGAGGTGGGGGGAGTTGCCTCCCAAAGTGGCTTGCAGGAGAAACAGGTAATTTACAAGCACAGTGGAATTTCTTGGAATATTGTGAGAGGGATGGGAGATCATTGGGATAATGGTGAGTTATTGGTAGTGGAGGAGGCAATTATGGTAATTAAGTGGGAAATGGGGATAAGTTGATGTGAGGGTGGAAGGGAGGGGGATGTCAGCCTAGGTAGTGGCCGTTGGTGGTAAAAGTTGCCGGAGATGGAGGTGGACGAGGAAGAGGGTCAGCCAAGGGGAGGGGCAGGGAGCCGGCCAAGGGGAGGGGCAGGGAGTTTCCTAAGTTTCGCATATATGCTCCGGCTTCAGCACCGGATAACCAAAAGGAGGAACTCCTTTCATCAACTTTTGATCCCTCTATCCCTAGTTATAAACTTTGAAGCTGTCATGGATAGTAATGATTCTTTGATCATAACAACCCTAATACAATAAAAAAAATACAAAAAATGACCAAAACCATGGATAGTCGAATCACCCAAAATGGACGACTCCGACCATTGTGTAGACTCATGTGTGGCATAATCCCCATAACTATCTACTCCGCCTGTTAATGGATTGATCTAAAATCATAAGTTTGAACTAAGATTAAAGTTTTATTTAATGAATATATAAGAATCAACATGCTCAATTTTATGAGTATATGGATCAACTGATTTATGCTATTGCAGTACAAAATAGTAAAATGTTATGAGCGGCTTATTGCATGGGTTTCAGAACTGAGAAATAATGTATTTATTATTCAAAAAAAAGATAAAGTTATGAGCGGCTTACTACTGTCAATTTTATGAGAATGATTGCACCAAAATAAATGTATCATCTAAAGTTTGTTAATTACAAACCGAAGGACAAATGTAATGTCAGATAAAATATTATATAAAAATACATTTAATAGTATGAGCATGAAGCAGATGTTAAAAATATTTTGACAGCAAAATTACTGTCATTATAGAGTTAATTGCTTCAGAGAATAAATACATTTAGAAAATGCCTATATATTTGATTCTGCTAAATCAAATTCTACACTCACTTAAGAACATGTCATGAACCTACATCTGGTTTGATGAACATAATTAAAATATATGATTTAAAAATTTTTGAATCTAAAGAATATCAACAATGAGATAAAAAGAAAAAGTGAAAGTGAGTATACACTTATATATCTACATTTGAATTTACACTTGAACGAACATGACAAGTGAATCTACTATTTAATCGGGTGATGAGCCTGTTATGGATAACCTGTAGATTTATCACAAGGTATAACATACATGAGCCCTAAATTTGGAGGCATGCTACAAAATCTAATGTAGAATAAGGTTGTAAGAAATGACTAACTGCTGCACAGAAATAATAATCAAGTAAAATAATTTCAAAAGCAACAACAACACTCAAACCTTTATCCTAGTATCCCACTATAGTGGGGTCGACTATATGAATCCTTTGTAGCCATTGTGCCCTATCTTGTGTCATAATTTCACTAATGCCTAAGTACATCATGTTTTTCCTTATAATTTCATTCCAAGTCTTTATTGGTCTACCCCTCCCTCGTTTAACATGCCTAGTGACTAGACTCTCATAACGCCTAACAGGTGCCTCTAATGGTCTCCTTTGTACGTGTCCAAACAATCTTAGCTGAGCTTCTCACATGTTCTCTGCAATTGGTGCTACTCCTGTCTTATCTCTGATACACTCATTACTAATTCTATCCAGTCTCGTGTGTCCACACATCCATTTAGACTTCATTTGGTAGAGCGATTGCGGTTGTAAAAGGAGCTGCTGTAAATGCAGGTTTGTAAATGGAGCTGTTGGAAACTGATTTTTGCAAACAGAGATCTGTTTGGATAGTCTGTGTTTGCAGAGCTGTTCCAAACAGAGAATCGTTTGGCAAAACTGCGATGGCGTTTTGGATTTTTTTAAAAAATATATATATTTTATATATATTTTTAAAAAATATGTCTGTAATATATGTATATATATTTACAAATGATGAAAATGAGAATCTACCAATACATAATTTTTTTATAATTAACTTTCGGAGGTGACCGTGAGGCGCAGTTGAAACATATAAAGGTACTCCAAATACTCCAAAATACTGCTAAACATTAAAATATCGAAAACTCGAAATACAACAGCTTTCTATGCAGATACTGCAAACATGTTCAAGCTCTGAGCAGTTGATCGGCAATGGAGTCACGCAATGCCACCATCTTGAGCTTTCGTTTATCTGTCATGTTCTTCTCTGAAGGCCCACCGGGTAAATAAATTGCTCGTCTTCATCACAAGCACGAAAATAAGTGTCTGAGCGGGATGGATGCCTGCGAATGTAATTATGCAATGTCATTGTTGCAATCACAATATCTCTTTGCTTTGAGAAACTGTATGGCGGCATATCTCTAAGAATCTTCCACTTCTTTTTTCAAACTCCGAATGAACGTTCTATGACACTGCGTAAAGACGAGTGAGCTTGGTTGAATATTTCTCGGCGCCCTTGTATAGGCTTACTGCCCCTTCTAAAATCCGGTAAATGATACTGTGTACCTGAATATGGTTTTAAAAAACCACGTTGAAGTGGATATCCGGCATCTACTAGATAATATTTGCCTGCAAAATTGTAACTCGTTTATTGGTGTGAATAATAGTTAACATAGCCGAATTAATCTTACAAATTTTTAATAAGAAATGGTCTCCATAATTTCCAATCTTTCTTTAGCTGATCCCACTTATTTTTCATTTGATTTCGATCATCACGTGCGCGCAAAAAAAACCTGTTGTTAGATTTGTCCACCCATCCCTGCTAAAGTGTGTGGTTGGGCGATTACACAACTCAATTTCTTTGAGACACAGGTCACAAAAAATCAAAACATCATTGGCCTCCCAATTTGCACTAACATCACCTTCTTTATGTTAATCCATAACACGAACTGGATGAAAGAAAAATAAAACTAAACATAAATAATCACACAAGTGCGTATAAAACACTCAACACATACACACACACAACACATTGATACACACACTCAGCACATACACACACTCAACACACAAACACACACAAGTGCACACACACACATAAATAAGTGCGCGCACACACAAGTGTACACACACACAATCACATAACCACACAAAAAGAGACACACACACACAAGTGCACATACACACATAAATAAGCACAAACACACAAGTGCACACACATAAATAAGCACACAAAAAGAGACACACACACAAGTGCACATACACACATAAATAAGCGCGCACACACACACAATCACATAACCACACAAAGAGACGCACACACACAAGTGCACACACACACACGCAACAAGTGCACACACATAAATAAGCACAAACACACACAAGTGCACACACACACTCAACACATACACACACATTACTACGTCCACACACACAAGAGCACACAAACACATAAATTCGCGCACACAAACTCACATATTCACACATACACAACACGCACATTACATAACAAACGCACATTACATGACAAACACACATACACAACACGCACATTACATAACAAACACACACACACATTACACAGGACACGCTCCACACATTCACATACACAACACACTCAACAAACTCCCACATTACACTCACACATTACACACAATACAATACACTCAACACAGCACTCACACACACCTACACATCCCACAAACACATACAACCCTATCAAACACACTCCCACAAACACACTCACACACACACAACAAAAACATTGCACATAAACAAACACACACCTAAACAACCATGCTGGAGAAATAAACACCACAATCCATCAAAAAAATCAGCAACAAAAAAATGGAGGGGAGGGGAAGGTATACCGGTTGCTGCTGTTGGAGTGATGCAGATTACAGGCACAACCAATACCATATTTGTACGAACGAGGAGTTCTGTACAAAGGAGAAGGCGATTGCTCCAAAGGAAATGTGAAGAAAAGTGGCGTTCTGCGCAAAACTAGGAGGGGGAGGAGGAGAGGGAAGAGGTGAGATGTCTGGCAACATTTTGCAAGAAGGAGAAGAGTGTCGCCGGAGAAGCTCACCTGGCGCCGAAAGAAGCCACCTGTGCCGGAGAAGACAACTGTGTCGGAGAAGACAACTATGTCGGAGAAAGCGAAGCCCTGGCCGTCGGAGAAGCGATCGATGGTGTCGGAGAAGAAGGCCTGTGCCGGAGCCGATCACAGGGAAATCGTCGTCGGATGTCGTGGATCTCGCGATCGCCTGGAGAAAACCTAAAAACGCGATGAAATGGGGGGGTCAGCGCAGGGTTTCGGCGCGCAGGTAATTTGACGCCGCGCGTTTGATCGTGCGGATGGAAAGGAAAGCGCAAAAACAAATGGTATCCAACCAGGCGTTTCGTTTTGGGCAAACGAAATGGAGTTAAACGCTTAAACAAATGAGGCCCTAAGCATTTTCATCTCCGGAACTCCCATTTTTTGCTCATGTACATAATTCACTGCCCAACACTCAGAACAATAGAGCATCGCTGGTCTAATCGCAGTACGGTATAACTTGCCCTAAAGTTTTAATGGTACTTTACGATCACACAAGATCCCTGACGCGCCTCTCCACTTCAACCAACCAGCTTGGACTATGTGTCACATCTTTATCAATACCTCGGTATTTTTGAACTATCGATCCAAGATATTTAAAACATTCACTACGGGAAATATCTTAATCACCCAACTTAATAACGAAGTCACCCGTCCTTATTGCACTACTAAATTTAGGCTCTATTTGGTTCGGCGTTTTGCCGCTCCGTTTGGGGCAAACGCCGCCGGAAGGCGGGTAAACAAATGAACCTCCGGCGGCGTTTGCTTCGTTTCCACCCGCCCGCCTTGAGAAACGCCCCAAAAAAGCTCTGTTTGGAGAAGCCACCTCCCCCACTCCGATTCGAACACTCCGTTTCCACCCGCCGGATCGATCCGTAAAGCTTCATGTACTCCGTCTTTGCCCCGCTCAACCTAAAAATAATTTCAATACGGTATATAAATCAACATACAATAAACTTGCATAATTTATCACAATGGAGTACAAATAATTTAAACAAAAACTAATAAATATCATCACAACCTGATAAAAGTGATGAAAATTAGATACCAACTCTATAAACTACATGATGGGGATCCATCAGAGTTGGCTCGCCATAAGGTGGGACCCACATTTGTGTACATATGCTTGACTTGATCGGATCAGCGATCCGACTCCACGGATGTGTCTGGCTCGTCGTTTACCTATTTTTTCCATATATTGCATCACTATGTTTTAGTTTATTTTATGCAATCGGTCCCGCCGCATCTCCGGCCAATCATAGTCATCAATGTTGAGGTGCCCTAGTAATTGTTTTATAATAAATAGAGAGTATGGGGCTGCTAGAGGGGCATTGTAGATTTTGGAGAAGTTCATTCTAGAAATCCGGCGATCACCTCACGGTGACGACTCCGTAAGATTCTAGGTGACAACTCCTAGGTGTTTACCCGCATACCGAAGGTATCCCCTACCCATTACCTCATTCCCCCGCCCAAGCCTCAACCGCCCCCTCACCCACCCCCAAACCATAGCCGCCCAACCCAAACAGCAACAACTAGAGTTTTCCCCCTCCCTGTTTTTCGTCCCCATTATTTCCCTCCCTTCAGTAAATCATTCCCAGCCGCCCTACTGCATCGGTTGCCACTATAGCCCTCTCGTTTCCACTACCGTCCACCCCAGATCAAGATGCCACCCCCCCCCATTTTCCCTTGTTGTAGAGCCATACTCTTCCCAAGAAAAATGTCCAACCTAGTTCTCCTACAGCCGCCCCTCCCCGGCTCCCTCCTCTCAGATTCAGCCCCCACCTCTCAAATCCATTCCACAGACCGCTATATTTTTCATATTTTCAGCCATTGTCATGACATACACCGGATCTACCCTCCCATGGCAGCCCCCATACTTTGTGAGTTTTATTTCGTTACATGGATCTTTGTTCCCTAAGCTAAAATATGGTATTATGAATTCTCATTTGCTTTGATATGTAGCATTGTGGAATTTTGTTCGAGACTTGCTTGTGATCTGCAGGAAGGAATCGTTCGACACGTGCTTGGTTTTGACCCTCCCCGCGGAGAGAAGCCACTGCTTGCTAGCCCAAAATAGAATTGCTTTCGCTTGTTTATTTATAATTGTGTGAGTTTAATGTTTATTGCTAGCTCTTGATCATGTTCGTCGTTCCTTTCATGGTCGCTTCATACATAGTGTAAGGTCGTAGGGTCAACATCCCACCACCCACTAGGATTGCATTGTAGTTTTGTACCACACACCTTGCCCTACATCATTACATCTTTTTAAAAATTGAGATACATCCACACAATGCAAAAAATAAGAAAATAAATAGAAACTTACCGATCAATCGACTTCAAAGCTAAGAGGAATGTGATAGATGGATTTGGATGCTAACTAGAGTGAAGTGTAGTTAGCACGCAGTTAACGGTGGTAGACAGGAGATTAATATTTTGAGGTGGGTGTCCAATTAATGGAGGTAAGGTTGACTGGGTATGTAAAAGGAAGCTGGGTGATTGCCGAGTTGATGGAGGAGAAGGTGATTGGGTATGTATGAGATAGCTGAGTGGGTGTTGGTGTGTGCTATGTGAGAGGTTGTGGTGGGGATAAGGCAGCGGTGGGTACTATGGTAACTGTAAAGAGAGGCGTCAAATCTTGTATATACTTCTTGAATGATAAATTACAAGTATGAATACATTTATATAGTAAAAGAGGAAGGAGAGAAATCTCAATCCAAGATGTGAGACTAATACAAAGAGAGAGAGAAAAGAGGAAAATGGGCCCCTAGATGGGCCCTTAATTAGGCTTTTCTAACACTCCCCCGCAAGCTGGAGCGTACAAGTCGTCGGCACGAAGCTTGGATAAAAACTGGTAGTATAGCGGCCGGGAGAGAGCTTTAGTCAGGATGTCAGCAACTTGGTTTGTAGCAGGAACATGCTCCAAATCTAGCTTTGTGCGTTCGTGAAAGACCGGATTCTTGGCAATATGTATTGTTGTTTGACTATCACAAAATAGGGTCGCCGGTGATGAGAGAGGAACACTCATGTCTCCCAGAAGGCACTCAAGCAAAGTTAACTCGGAAACAACAGCAGCAATAGCCCGATACTCGGCTTCAGCAGAAGAGCGAGCAACCACAATTTGTTTCTTGCTACGTCATTTTATGAGATGTCCACCGAAGTAGGTACAGAAACCAGTTGTGGAACGCCTATCATCAATGGATCCTGCATAGTCAGCGTCAGAGTACGCGACAAGAGATAGAGATGTTGATGGCTTGTACACAAGCCCTTGTCCTGGAGCGTTCTTGAGATATCGAAGAATGCGCTCGACAGCATGAAGATGAGATGTCCGAGGAGCATGCATAAAACGACTCACAACTCCCACGGCAAAAGAGATGTCTGATCGAGTAACCGTAGTATAGATCAGCTTCCTAACCAAGCGTCTATAGTATTCCGGATTTGTAAGCAGCTTATCGGAGTCAGAGCTGTGGGCCGAGAGCTTGTGATTAGCGTCCATAGGAGTATCCGCGGCTTTGCATCCAGAATAGTCGGCATCATGAAGAAGGTCCATACAATACTTCCTTTGGGATAACACAAGACCATCAGGGCGTCGTGCAACCTCAAGCCCAAGAAAATACCGAAGGTTGCCAAGTTCTTTGGTCTGAAAGGCGGAGTTCAACTGTTGATGTGTTGTATCCATGTAGTATCGTCGCTAGTAATGAGGATATCGTCAACATAGACAAGTAGGATCACAGTTCCGGTTGACCGATGTCGGGTGAAGAGAGAAAAGTCAGACGAGCTCCGAATGAACCCAATATCACAGACAACCTTGCTGAATTTTTCAAACCAGGCGCGCGGGGACTGTTTGAGACCATAAATAGATTTCCAAAGATGACAGGCCCGCGAATCCCCCGTGGTCTCAAACCCGGAGGTTGGTGCATATAAACAGTCTCCTGCAGATCGTCGTTGAGGAAGGCGTTCTTAACATCCAGCTGATAAAGAGGTCAATGACGATGAATAGCCAAGGAGAGAAGAACGCGGACCGTGTTCAATTTGGCCACCGGAGAGAAGGTTTCCTCATAATCAAGGACAGGTTGCTGAGTAAAACCCTGGGCCACGAGGCGGGCCTTTATACGCTCAACGGTGTCATCCGCCGCATGTTTAACAACAAATACCCACTTGCAACTAACACAATGTTGGCCTGAAGGAAGAGGAACTAGATCCCAAGTCTGGTTAGCCCAGAGAGCCCGCATTTCATCGTTCATGGTCGCCCGCCACACTGGGTGTTGAAGCATCTCCTAAACAGTGTTAGGAATAGAAATAGAGGAAAGAGAGGTGGGAAAGGCGTAGAGAGGTGGAGTCAGCCGATGGAGAGAAACGTAGTTGACCAAAGGATGAGCTGTAGAGGCGGGAGTTGGATCTGCCGTTGTCGGGGTGTCACTGGGGGCAGGGAGCTGGTGCAGGAATCATCCTTGGAGCGACGACGATTGTAGAGACGGATAAGGGACGGAGGAACCCGGGGGGGCAGGGAGAGAGGAGGAAGGAGATGGCAGAGAAGAGGGCGTGACATGTACGGCAGGCCGGGGAAGAGGAGGAGAGGAAGACGGGAGGGGGATGGTAAGTGGAAGGGCTGGTCTTCGCATAAGGTGACATTTGCCGAGACGACTAGCTTGTCATCAGAAAGAGAGTAGCAAACACACCCCTTTTGAGTACGGGAGTGTCCAACAAACATATATTTGACAGCCCGAGGAGCAAGTTTGTCGGAAGGGGGCCAAGAAGATGAACATAACAAACGCACCCCAAGATCCGCGGGGTGAGAGAGGTGGGGTTGGCGGAAGGATAGAGAAGTTGGATAGGTGAGACAAAGTCAAGAACAAGCGAGGGTAGGCGATTGATGAGATGACAGACTGTGGAGACGGCAAAATTCCAATATTCGATCGAAACCTGCATTTGAAACATGAGGGACCGAGCAACATCGAGAAGATGACGATTCTTCCGTTCGGTCACCCCATTTTGCTGAGTATACGCACACGAAGTTTGATGGATGACGCCAAATTCGGTGCAGAGATTGGAAAAGATGTGACCCGTATACTCGCAAGCATTATCAATGCGGAGGATTTTGAGGGGGGTGGCGAACTACGTACGCATCTCAGTTAAAAAACCACGAAACACAGATGTAAGTTCAGTACGATCATGTAGTAAATATAGCCACATAGTACGCGAGTAATCACCAATAAAGGTTATAAAATAGCAAAATCCAAAGATACTAGGGACTTTATAAGGACCTCATACATCAGAATGAACTAAAGATAAAGGCGTACTACTCCTGGTACAAGCAGGGGGGAAGGAAGAACGATGTTGTTTGCCGTAGAAAGATTCACAAGAGAACTCTCGTAAAGGAACATCAGGAAGAGCCCGCTTGAGAATCGAAGGGGAGCATGCCCAGGGCGGCGATGCCAATCAACAGTGGAGACGGCAGAGAGAAAAGTGGGTGGGATATCCAAGATGTAGAGCTCATTCAACAGCTGCCTCATACCAATGATACTTCGGGTGTGACGATCCTGCATAAGAAAAGAAGGATAAAAGGTTATGCAACAATCAAGGTCGTGTGTCAGGCGACTAACAGAAAGTAAGCTGGAGAGCAGCGGCGCCAGAGACCGGTAGGGTGTCACTATTGGCAACAGTGATACACAGAGGATGAGCCGTCTGAAGATACTGGGAGGGCTTCTGGGAGGTAATATGGTGAGTAGCGCCAAAATCGACGATCCAGTGGGGGCTATGAGAGTGACAGGTTATACCTTCCGCAGAGAAAGACGCAACCGAGCCGGAGGAGCGACCGAGGGCACCCTGTAGCTGGTGGAGTTGGGTACGGAGCTCATCGATATCTTGGCGGGTAGTGGACGTCGGATCCTGAGCAGAAGCCCCAGTGGGAGTAGGAGCAGCAGAGAAAGTAGCAGCAAGGTGGGGAGGGAACTCATGCTTGCTGTAACAGGTAGCCTCAAGATGACCACCCCGGCCACAATATGTGTATTTCATAGACAAACGACCACTACATCCTCGTCCTCGAGACGGAGGTCGGCCCCCTCGAGTGGAAGATCCACGAGCAGGAGGGGGGTCAGTAGGAGAGGTTGTTGAAGAAGAGTCGGTACAAATCCGGGAGGAGCCTCAGTAGGAGGCGTAACTCTAAGCATCATTGAGCAGACATCAGACAATGAAGGAGTCGTCGTGGAAGAAAGGATCTGAGCCCAAACACTATGCAGGTGGGGCGGAAAACGGGACATCATCATCGCGATGGTGACAGCCTCTTTCTGGGCCCGTTGAGTAGCTAGATCAGTAGTTGGAGGCTGATGTTGAATCCAAGCTTCGGCCAGGGTCTTTGTCTGGGCAACGAAAGAGATCATATCGACAGGAGCACCAGAAGCAAGATTCTGAAGGTCAGAGAGAATATCATACAAGTGCTGAAGATTGTTGTGCCCAGAGTAAAAAGAGTGGAGCTCCTCCCACATGGCCTGCGCCGTGTCATGATACATGGCCATCTTGTAGGGCTCGGTGTCCATAAAGTTGAGGAGTCAGGACTGGACCCGACCATCATCGGGAAGCCAGTCATCGGAGGGAGCATCGGGGGTAGCTCGGGTCAAGTGGTGAATGAGACCCTTTGTCTACAGAACACTACGAACAGAGTGAACCCATTCGACGAAATTTCGTTTCACAGTCAGATAAATGGTAGTAATCCGGAGCTCATCACGGAGTTCGGAAGATGGAGCAGTCGCACGGGCTGGCGGAGCAGAAGTAGCAGTGGATGCATCAGAAGCCATGCGGCTAGCAGAAGAGGTCGGGCTTCTAGCAAGAGAAGCCGGGCGGCTAGCAAGAGAGGTCGGGCGGCTTGGCAGAGACGGCCGGGCGGCTAGCAAGGTTTGGACCGGGCGACTAACAAGAGAAGTCGGGTGGCTGGGCAGAGAAGGTCGGGCGACTTGGCAGAGAAGGTCGGGCGACTAGCAAGAGAAGTCGAGCGGGTAGAAGGAGAAGAGGCCGAAGAGAGAGAGAAGTCAGCAGAGGAAGTAGTCGCACGGTCTCGGCGGACACACCAGCGACAAGGAAAGTCGCGACCAGGATACGGCTAAGGGAAGAGGAGAGACTGCTACCAACAAGACAGGACGCAGCGACTAGTGGTGAAGCGGTTAGAAGAGAAGTCTGCACAGTCAAGGTGAGTCCACCAGCGATAAGGAAAGTCGAGACCAGGATGCAGCTAAAGGAGGAGGAGAGACCGCTAGCGACAAGACAGGTCGCAGCGACTAGTGGTGAAGAGGTTAGAAGAGGAGTCTGCACGGTCAAGGTGAGTCCACCAGCGGCAAGGAGAGATGCCACGACCTAGATGCGGACTGAGGCGAGAAAAGATGAAGAAACTGCAGCGAGCAAGAGGCGCAACGTACGGCTAGAGAGAGACCGCGGCGACTTTAAAGAGATCGCGACAGGCGGGAAAAGAAAGAAACGCGAGAGAAAGGCCGCGCGGATAGCAAGGGAGACCGGGCGATCAGAGAAAGAAATAAGAGATGGTGGACCCCACGTGTGAGAGAGGTTTATAAAAGAGAGGTAGGAGGAGGAGGAGGAGACGTGGAAGCCACTAGAGAAACAGAGTTACGGAGACAGCGGCTAGAAAAAGACAGGTCACACGACACTGCGGCTAAGTTGGAGAAGGGAAAGTCGCGGTCAGCCGGTAGAACAGGCGGTTTCCAAACAGACAGACAGGACAACCTAGCTCGGGCGGTTCGAAAAAAGGAGACCGCGAGTAGCCGCGAACAAACCGCAAGAGCTCGCGAACAGAGAGACTGCGAGAACCCAGGGAAGAGACTGGTTCCTCTGATACCATGTAAAGAGAGCCCTCAAACCTTGTATATACTCCTTGAATGATAAATTACAAGTATGAATACATTTATATAGGAAAAGAGGAAGGACAGAAATCTCAATCCAAGATGTGGGACTAATACAAAGAGAGAGATAAATGAGGAAAATGAGCCCCTAGATGGGCCCTTAATTAGGCTTTTCTAACAATAACGAAGGCCGCGGACACTGAGATTATAAAATGCCCAGGACGACTATAAGGAGGGCTTGCAGCTGAATTAGAAGATGTGAGGGAAAGGTTCCTAAAAGGATGCGATTGAGATTCCTTGATTTTTTTGTGATGTACAAATCTCGCAAATGGTTTGGCTCGTAAACACTTGACAACACATTCTCAAATAAAAAGTAACTTTATCGAACTATTTCACGTGCAAAATTCAACTTGGCCCTCTTGCGCAGTTGCGCTACAACAAATTCAAATGAAGCATCGCCAATTCACTCCTTAATTTGATGGAAATTAAAAACACAATTCAAATCACGTACATCAAGACCTGCTCAAGGTCCATTCTCACAATAGGTTAAAGGATCATAGTATGTATTTTTCTAATTATTTATATTGTTAAAAAATTTAAGGAGTTGTACTTTATCAAAATAAATTCAGCATTGCAAGAATTTTTTTTGCAGGATGTCTTTAAATAAGTTTGTGCAAGGAGTTGAAGGAGTAACAAGGATTTAGAAATTAAATCTTGGTAGTCTCGTGCTCTTGGTTTTGAATATGAGAAGCACATTGCTTGGCGTGAAGCAAAGGTCTAGCCTTACCTACAGTAATGAGATCATAGTTGTTGCCACTTCAATCTCCAGTTCTCACACGTTCCCTTCAAATCTTTGTGTAGAACCCAGTCTCTGACCTTTGCACCCTATTGCTGCCCATTCATGTGTCCTAGAAACCAACGACAGCATGTTGGCCCTTCCCATGAGATATTCTTCATATTATGAGTTCCCAGTATGGCCATCCCATTACGACAGACTCACAACAATCATCATGGTCATCCCATTAGCAAGCCTCCCTAACATGGGGTCACTATTGCGGTAGCCTTCTTCACACACATATAAAAGACAGCCTTGGACATTGAAATATACCATCCTAGTGAGATTCAGTGCTACTGATATCAAAGTAAGAGTGCATAGCAACTCAATGCCTTACGAGGAATTTACTTCTTGATGGTGACCTGAGACTGAGACTGACCACGATAAGAGGGAGCATACCCAAGACGATGTTATAATGATTGTCGAGGATGGTTAGGAGAATGATGTTGATGGACCCTTGAAGTTAGTCATTCACAGCGGAAATTGTATGAATTTAGCAGCATCGAAGGGCCACAAGCATATGGGATTGAAGGTGAAACCTCCGCCCAACTATTACTATGAGATGGCTTTAATGTTCAGCACTAATTAGTTTGGGACAATTTAGAAAAGAACGACTAATTTGGTTTATTTGAAATTTCAATTTTTTCAATTATTAGGGTAAAATGCTCAGTATTTATTTCAGATATGACTAAAAATGTTTTATATTTTAAAATTAAACGACCATAATGTTAAAAAAATTCATAACCATCATTGTAAATAGTTACATAAGATGGTTGGTTATGAAATAAAAAGACAATCATTTGTTTCTTCAAATCAAACAAAGCAACACAAATTTATGATTAGTCTTTCATATTACAATATAAAACTTCAAAATGTAATTATATTATTGATGCGGAGCAGAGACGTTGATGCGTTTTGGGCCCGTTCGGGGCTGACTTGGCAACTTTCCATATATGGCATGCCCGGATCGACGATCGGGCTCCACAATTGCATTTGGAGCGTCGCCGCGAATCAAAATACTATATTATTTTATATTTTTCAATTTATTTTGGATGTATTTTAAGGGTGAACCAACCGGCCAATCATAGCCGTTGATGGGGAAACCCTAGCTTGTCTTTTCTTATAAATAGGAGGTAAGAAGGCTGAAATGAGTCATTGTTGGATTTGGAGAAAGAGTTTCCCGGATTCCAGCGATCCCTCCCCGGTGCTGACGTCGTGGAACCCTAGGTGTCGACTCCTAGGCCGTCAAACTTCCCCCCAAGGTAAACTCTATCCCCCTCCATCATTTTCCATCATCGTTTCCCCATACCCACCGCGGGAATCGGCCTGCTGTGAAGCAGCAGCCATCCCCTCCCTCTTCCCAGCGCCACCGCCCAGCCGTCCACCCCATCCCCCTATTTCGCCGCCTCCCCTCTCTCCCTACCCAGCCGGCGGCCTTCCTGCACCCATTTCCAGCCAAGCCGCCACCTCCCCCTCACCAAACCGGCCACCCAAGGGGTTTCCCAACCCTAGCCGGTCATCCCTCCCCCCCCCTTCGTGGATCCACCTCCTACCGCTCCAAAAACCCTAGATCTATTTTGATCTAGTGCTACCACCCTCCGATCTATCATTCTCCTCCGTATTCCCCTTCCCGTAGCCCGGATCCGCCGTAAAAATACCGGATCTATCCACCTACACTCTGATCTATCCCCTAACGGCCGGATCTCGCCATTTCCGGCCCGTACCCCCTCTTTTCCACCGTGGGCAGCCACCTCGCCGTCACTGTGCCACCGTGTTCGCCTCCGATCGCTCGTCTTTGCATCCGGTCCTTCCAATTCTCCAGTGCCTCGGTTCAGACCTCTACATTGTGAGCATTTGTGGTATTGTATTCGGTGACTTGAAATTTTTCATTTGGTATTTTATCATATTGTGTTGAGATTATTTTTGCCTAGAAATTGGTTCTCGTATACTAATAACTACAGGAGGAATTATTCGTCGCACGCTTGCTTAGGCCCTCCGACTGAAGGAAGTCGTCGCATAATTGCTAAAAATTAATTATTTGTTTCTTTATTTCAATTATTTGTGTGGCGTTATTAGTTTCATTGTTTATAGTAATTGTCGTTGCCAACCGACAGCCACCTTGCATGTAACATTGCATTAGTGTGTCACCCCTGCACCTTCATGTAGAGTTGTAGTTCCCGAACACCACTAGCCTACCCCTACATCATTTTTGGTATCAGAGGTTAAGGTTAGGTCATTTGCATGCTTCGTAGTGGTAGGTTTTAAATAATCATTGGGTTCATTTATGTCCAGTTATCGGCGTCGTTCGTCTTCTCCATCTGAGTATCCCGAGTCTACATATACCCGACCTCATAGAGACCCTCTAGAGAGATTTTCATGTCATCATTATGATTATCATCGTTCTCTGCACACCACTACTAGAGATCGTGTCGACCCCTCGACACTATTCCATCATGCTAGAGGCGATCACCATGACGAGAGGTCCTCACGTACTCATCATTACACCTCTCCGCAATTTCACGATGATAGAATTGAATATCGTTCAGGTCATCGCCGCTACACATCACCTCTAGGAGAGGAACCTGAGTTTGGATATGAGTGACCTCCACTGCACGTTCACAGGGCTCATACGCACTCACGAGCACAATCTGATTATGTTAGGAGCTACCATCAAGACGACCCTCGGGACCGCGACTTAAATGCGGGAAGGCAACAGGCCGCACAGTCTGGCTGAGCACAGCAGCGGTCAAAGAAACAGGAGGCCAGCAGCGGGCAGAGAGAAGAGACCGCGAGTAGAGAAGACTCAAGCGGAAAGAGAGAACAGAGCGCCACAACCAGGAACAAACCGCAGCGAGTTGGAGCAGGCCGCAGGAGAGGCAGGCCGCAGCGAGCAGGAGAGGCAGGCCGCAGCGAGCTGGATCAGGCCGCGAGAGAAGCAGGCCGCAGCGAGATGGAACAGGACGCGAGAGCAGCAGGCCGCAGCGAGCTGGAGCAGGCCGCGAGAGAGGCAGGCCGCAGCGAACTGGATCAGGCCGCGAGAGAAACAGGCCGCAGCGAGATGGAACAGGCCGCGAGAGCAGCAGGCCGCAGCGAGCTGGAGCAGGCCGGGAGAGAAGCAGGCCGCAGCGAGAAGAAACAGGCCGCGAGAGACGCAGGCCGCAGCAGGCTGGAACAGGCCGTAAGAGAGAGCGGTCTGGAGGAGAAAGAGGGAGAGGTGGACCCGACGAGAGAGAGAGGGGGGAAGGCTATAAGATGCCTGAGGGGAGGGGTGGAACCACGGAGAAGAAGAGGAAGCGAAAGAAGAGGAGCGGAGCGGACAAGGAGGCAGGCCGCAGGAGACCGAGCGGGCAGCGGACAGAAGAACAGGCCGCAGCAGGCCGCAGGCAGGGAAGAAGACCACGCGGGTTGTGCGGTTTAAGAAGGGGGAAGCCGCTCAAGGAGAATCGGTTGCTCTGATACCATGTAGAGAAGGAGAAAGCCAACCTTGTATATATGTTCACTTGTATAAAATACAAAGAATGAGTACAAATATATAGATGAGAGAAAGAGAGAGGAAGGTCCTATACATGATGTGGGACTAAAGAGGAGAGAGAAAAACAATAATAAATACATAATGGGCCTAGACTAAATGGGCTTTTCTAACACTTTTCATATATGATCATGGAGGAATTAATTTATTTTGTTAACTACGCGAGAATGCTATGCTCAAATGTGTAATTGTGAAACTGAAGTCGGTTATCGACCATTATCACTCGTGAAGTCCACTAGTGCCACCTACTTTAATTTTGATCTACAATTTTACCTTTTAAAATTAACTTGTGGAGTTTGGAATACATCAAAAACTGAAAGCTTTTAAAGAGAACTGTGCGATGGATATGAAATTTGAGTAAGTATAATAATAATAATTGATGAGATCAATTGAGAGATGAATAAAATGCATATTTATCTTGAGATGCACTTTGCATTAATTTGCTAAATATCCAAAATTTAGAATTTTAAAGTTTTATGATGGCTATATGAAAGGATTCATGAAATATATTTCATGTTTTTATTGATTAGTTTTTAAAAATAAATTTGCTAAAACATTGAACTATTCAAATTATCATCAAATTATTTTGTGGACATTATAAATTTAGAGGAATTATATCACATATTTTAAAATCTTAAAGACCAGCTTTTAAGTAAAAATTATTACCGGAAACTTCCACTATCGTCAAAGGAAAATAAGAAAATTTATAAAAATGGAGATACAAGATTTCAAGACAATCTCGGCTATATATGTAGATAGGAAAACGTGTAGATGGCCAGGGAAATTGTATTCATATCAATTACATATTATACTAATATATTTAAATTGATATTAATTCTGTCTTATTTTGTAATTTAAGTAATATACAATAAATATTTTAATAGATGAGAGGTTTAAAAGTAAAATAATTCATAAATATCCTCAATTACTATAAATTAATGGTAACTGATTTTCTTCACAAAAACTTGTTAATTTATTACTTGCTTGTCTAGAAATTGATAGATAAATGGATAAAGTGTTGAAATGTAATATTACTCCATGCAAATAATTTATACATTGACTGTTTTTTTGTTAACATAATTTAAAATTTTACATCATTTAAATATTTATTAAATCATTTAGTAATTATAATACCATGGTTAAATACCACTTCAATCGTGAACACTTATTTTCATGTCACCTTTTTTTACAAACCTTGGGTTGGGCATCCAAAACAATGTTCAAGTTTCATTAACATTGCAGAATTTTTTTTGTTGGTAATAAAAATTACAAGTAAATGATTAGAATGAGTTAGATTGTATGTTCTATATTTCATAAGAACATTGTTTAACCTTCAAATAAATAGAGAAAAAAGATCACACAATGGAGGGCGCAAATCAAAATTTTCTAACTGGATAAATAAAAAGGAAAAATGGCGGTAAGGCATGACACGGTCTATGAAATCCACACTGTATTGCATTGAAATTGAAAGTAGTTAATAACACTACTCGGAGTTACTGAATGAACAAAATGGTTAAATTGATCAAGAAAGAATATCCGATGGGAAAAGAAGTTTTTCCTTACCTTCTACATCATCATCATCCTTGTCATCATCTTCCTCATCATCATCATCGTCGTCGTCATCCTCAACAATAGGCTCATCAGACTGCAGAAGGCAAGTTTTGAGAATTTGGAAACTCTGACTATACAAATTTAGCAAAATCAAAAAGTAAAAAGTGCAAAAAAACAGCACTAGAATATATCAAATGCGTGGTTGCGTGACATTCTGATAAATGTGAAAAGTAATATCATTGGCATAAATTGCAGCACAATGTAATTGGAAGTGGAAGTATGAAACGAATTTTTAACAAAACCATTGAAATTAATTCAGCTTGTATTTTAACAACAAATCATCCAAAACAACAACCAACACTCAAAAAACATATAATTTTAAATGTTAGAAAATGATGTGGCAAGAGAAGAAAAATTCCATGAGGCATGTTATAATCCTTACAATGTGAATACAAGAAAATGGCAAAAAGTGCACAAAACCTTGTTATAGATGTGAATCCACTCTAACCTGTGATATATCTAATACTAATAGAAAGGAGCATATACACCTTGGTGGGTTTGCTTGCTGTGAAATCAAAGTAAGGACTTGCGACTGGAGAAATATTTCTTAAATGCACCAAGGTAGTTGGTAGATATAATTGAAATGCATTTAGATCAACTTTTATAATGTAGTGTCAATAAAAAGATGTTCTACAATTCTATTAACAATTGTACAATAATAAATTAAGTGATTACAAAAATCATTCTAAATGTAACAATAATGAAACATAGATCCCTCTATTTTCCCTTGTCTTTGATTACATAACATCCTATGTATATCTCCAAGACTCGGTTAAGGGGAAATATATAAATGTAAAGAACAAACACAAAATTGGTGTTAAAAGAAGATAATATCAGTTTTTGTATCAATATCTGTAATTTTTAATCTAAAACAAAATGCATATATTTATTACAAAACACGTGCATGACAACATGCACAACAGTTCAATAAATTAAGAAATTATATTCTTCAATTTCTATCCTTAAATTACATGAAGAA
This sequence comes from Platanthera guangdongensis, assembly GCA_039583875.1. Lineage (NCBI taxonomy): Eukaryota > Viridiplantae > Streptophyta > Magnoliopsida > Asparagales > Orchidaceae > Platanthera > Platanthera guangdongensis. The sequence continues at coordinate 11,075,351 of CM077153.1, read as the reverse complement.
AACTGACATTCATATACTAAATTATTGCACTTTGAAAATTCTTCACCGGCACTTTTGATGTTTCAACTTTTCTCACCATTTATGTAGGAACAAAACATGTCTCTATATATTGAATGCTTGTACTATGAAAGATTATAGAATAATCCCTCTTCAACATGCATATCTTCACAAATAAACTGACAGATCCTTAATAGGCACTTTTATATGGATTGGTATCTTATTATTTTAGTTGAATTTTCTAATCATTCTTAAGTAAACAAAAATAATCAAAACCATGCAGAGTCAGCAAATTATTTCCAGCTCGGTATGAAGAGGGATAAATTTTATCCAAGAAACGCCATAATGGAGTTAGGCTCTATTTGTTTGAGCGTTTCGGAGCTCCGTTTTGGGCAAACGCCGCCGGAAGGCGGGTAAACAAATGAACCTCCGGCGGCGTTTGCTCCGTTTCCACCCGCCCGCCTTGAGAAACGCCCCAAAAAGCTCCGTTTGGAGCAGCCACCTCCCCCCTCCGTTTCGAACACTCCGTTTCCACCCGCCGGATCGATCCGCCACCGCCGAAACAAATGAAGCCTTAATTTCGGTTCATGAAAAGGTCAAGGGCAGCCCGGTGCACAAAGAATCTCCGCACAGTGAGGGTTTGAGGAGGGTCCCCCTACAATGGTGAAATGTAGGCAAATTTTACCCGCATTTTTGCAAGAGGCAGCTTCCAGGATTCACTCGTAACCTCAAATTTGCACGGTAACACTTCAACCGATGCACCGAGGGTTTAGGGTTAGAATGAATAAAATATAAATAACTAATATAGTCGGCTAAACAAAGAAAATACTATTTTGTTGGACTGCATACTAGTCCCATGCCAAATACAACAATACGATGAAATCAAGCATCCGCAATTGATTTTTCCTTGTGTGGTCCGAGGAAATAAAACAAGCCACTTCCAAAATTGAGTCTATATTGAATTTATTTAACAGAGTAGATCAATCTAATGTCTTTTCTGAGAGAAATGCATTTTACAACACACCAATTAGTGAAATAATGTTGAATATTCAAGGGTAAACAAAAGATTACACATTCAAAGCAATTTACGTGAAGTAATTTCTTTGAATAAATTTATAACTTCTTATTGCAGAACCCTCAAAGGAGTTGTAGATCCTGATGTACAAACACCGGTTCGACACCTCCCGTGTGGATATGCTAAAGTGGTTTGGAACATTCTCCTGGGCAGAACTGATTATACTACTATCCGGGGTATTTCCATGCGTCCTCAAAATCAGAGATCAAGGACACCTTTAAGGCTCCTTTGGCATGGTGTTTTTGCTCTGGTGAGTTTGTACAAAAATGCCATCAACACAGATTGTATGTTTGGCATGACAACGGTTATGAGTTATGACCGCCGCCAAGAAAAAAGCTAGTTTGGAACATAAAATTGGATGAATTTTCCTAGGTGAGATCGGGCGTTCAAACTAAGTCAAAAGTTCAGCAATGAGTACACAAATCTCAAGTTAATGTCTTAAATAGTGGAGCATATTGACACATAATCAAGTCTTCAACATTTTTGCCTCTTCCTGGTTGTTATCTTAGTGACTACTAAGCTAACTTTATCATTGCACACTTAAAGTACTTCAAAGAATAAAATCTATAAACATTAAACGAATCTATTGGTCTTAAAGACTGAAAACGCTCTGAATTGAAATTGTAAGCCAATAAACTACGGCAACATCTAAAAAGAAGTGACAGGGCACGCTATATGGGGGAAAACATGGCATGAGCAGAAAATCAAAACCAGAAGATGGATCGAAATTAGGGCAGCGAATGGAATCCGTAATCAGGGGGAAGCATAAACCTTACGTTGATTTTTTGCTGCTCTAGATGAGCGGCGAGGAGCTCCTGCTGGGTTTGAGCACTCATGTTGACTGGTCGGCGGAGCTGCCGCGACGAAAGAAACCCTAAGAAGAAACGAAGGAGACGATAATATGCTGCTAGGATTGAGCGAGTAGATAAATAATTTATATAGATCCGTGGGTAGATAGAGATTTATTGCTTTTTTGCAAATTGCACCACTTATTTTGTAAAATTGCTTGTGCTTCTTATTTTATTGCATTTTAGTCCATTTACTGTAATTAGGCGGTGGTCCTCCTTACACCGAAATATTTTGAAGTATGAACCACTCTTATGCTTAAATGACATCAGTTTTTTTTACCTAAAAAATTATTTCGAGAATCACTTTGGCTAAATTAAAAAACCACGTCATATATTTTTTATACAATATTCACGTTGTTTTAATGATTTTTTTATATAATAAGAGATATGCTCCTACTCGATGCTTTTGGGCGGCCTTCGGCCGTAATAGGTGGGCTTCACCTGCCTGCGCACGAACTTCGCACGTGTTTGATGCTTCGGATGGTCTTCGGCCGCATAGAAGCGGGTTTCGCCCCCTTCCACGCAATCCACCATTTTGGCGCTGCACCCGCCACTCGCGGCCCCCGGAGCAAAATTATTCTGATTCGGACTCCGGGGGCGGCGAGTGGCGGGAGCTGCACCGAGATGGTGGATTGCGTGGAAGTGGGCGAAGCCCGCTTCTATGCGGCCGAAGACCACCAGAAGCAGCAAGCACGGGTGAAGCCCGCCTGTTGCGAGCAAGGGCCGCCCGAGAGCATCGAGCACGGGCATAGCCCGTGCGAAGATGCTCGTATAATATAAATATAAATTAAAATAATATTATTTATTATAAATAATAAATAATTATATATATAATATAAATATAAATTAAAAAATATTATTTATTATAAATAATTATATATATACACACGAGTGCCCGACACGGGGCTCCGCCCCTATGGCCATACGCGACAGTACCCGATCGGCCACGGCGGGCTTCGCCCGCCCCCAGCGATTACAAATAAAAAAGTTATTTTTAACTTAATGGAAACAAAAAAGTTAATTCTAACTTAATTTCATCAATATTATTACATATATAAACTGTGCGTAAAATAAAATGTGAAATTTTCATGGCCTAATGGTAATGCACATGATTGTAAAGGTGGCTATTCCAGGATTGAGTCTCACTTGCCGCGCGCCTATTTTCTTTTTTTTAATTTATAGTAAATTCTTGCTCAAATTTAGTCTCACATCATGGCATAAAGTTATGTATTCCGGTTTAAATTAAGAAAACTGTATCCAATAATTGAAAAATGACGTATTTCGGGTTGGGCTACATAGCTTGCAAGGGATCATTAGGCGTGCGGGCGAGACTACCTGATTATACTTTTGTTATTTTAACATAGCTTTTAGGTCGCCCGGTGGTAGGTTTTGGTCGCTCCTTAGTAGGTTTAGGGGCCCTACAAAAAAGTGGAGAGAAAGGATGTGTTTGATCAAACGGTTGTTGAATAATACATTCAGATCGGACGGTCGAAATCAATTCTATGAATATAAAATTCATGTATTTCATATTTCTATTATAATGATAGATTATAATGGTATATATATAAACGTAATTTTACGAAAGTTACTGTAGAACTCAAGAGTTTCTTTATATAACATATTAAAATGTAAAAAATATACATCCAATTTTTTAATGAAAATTTTAATTATGTCCATATTGTTTAATAATTTTTTTTGTAAAAAAATTTTGAGCAAAAAAAAATTATATGAATTATTTAACATAAGATGATTCACTCAAATCCAGACACTAAAGTGAGTCAAAACCGTCATGCTAAATCTAGGGGTGGAAATAGGACAGGCGGCCTATCAGGGGCCTGCGGCCTGGTCTGCCAACGACATGGCCTGGCCTGGCCTATTTTCGATTTACCATAAAAATAGGCCTATAATTGGGCATATTTTTAAAACAGATTCAGACCTCTATTATTAAAGTCTGGCATGTAAGCCTGCACACCGGCCTGTTTTATTCTTAAATAATAATTAATATAAATTTATTATATAAACTTAAATATTAATCAAATAAAAATTAATTATATATACCTAATTACTAATCTTATATTAAGAGAGAGTTTAAAAAAATGAATTATTAAATAGATTTAAGTAGGTATACAGGGCAGGCCAGACCTACCAGTTTTACAAAATAGGTCAGGTCATGCCTACATTTTGGCCTACATCAGACTAATAGGTCAAGCTTAGGCCCAAAAATACTAATTTAGTTCGGGCATGTTTTCCATAAAGACTGCCCTGGCCTATTTCCACCCCAAGAGCCTAACCAGTTTTTTTCAAAACTTTATGAATAGATATAATATAATATTCTGAGAATAGTTTTAATTTAATTTTTATTTTTTTTATCAGACATTAGTGCGTTTATGGCACAAGATAGGGCACGATTGTGACAAAAGATCCATAGAGCCGACCCCACAATACTGAGATAAAGGCTTGAGTGTTGTTGTATTTAAAAAAAAAATTAATGTGGGCGATCACCCACATGGTCACACTAGGTCATACATATACAGTTCCCTCCTTGTTAACAACCTCCTTTTCTAATATTGTCGTGTATTATCTATTTGTGACATAATTGTGCTCCTTCAATCACTAATTCTCCATCTCACTCGTCCACACGTCTCCGACCCGTGGTTGTGGTCATCTTCTGTCAGAAAAGGTTGTTCGTGTTTTGTCGCTCTCCATTCCACCAAAATCCAAGCCGATCTCGATTCCACAGTGGCAAACTTTGTTTGCGAGCCCGACTCTTCAGTAATTGCACCTGATAAAGATCGAAATTTTAAGATCTTTGACATATAAGACTTCACTTCTCCTAAGATGACGCCCACTTCCGAAGAAATCACCCATACTACAATTATTTTCAATGGAGTTGCTTAACTATTAATCTAAAAAACGCATCATATGTTCTAGCGGTAGTTGTTATTATAGATAAACTGTACAAAAACATCACCATCATAGAATGTATGTTTGGCATGACAATAGTTATGACCACCTCCAAGAAAAAAAACTAATTTCAAACATAAAAGTGAATAAAATTTCTTAGATGAGGTCTTAGGGTTCATAACCACCGCATTCACGGCCATTGCCGCTATGCCAAACGGATCCTTCAATAATCAATGCATCGAAATTGGCTCAGTTCAATACTCTTTTTTGCTAGGATTGACGCATTACATTATATACTTTGAGCTCAATTTACATACAAAATATAAAAATGTTAATTTTTATTATAATCAACCGCACCCGCTCTTCCAAATAGAATCCTAGGCTCTGTTTGGCTTCAGGTTTTTGTGCCAGTGTGCCGCTATTTCTCCCAAAGTCCAAATGATACGAGCGGTGTGAAAAACCACTGCTCCGAAATTGCGGAAAATTTACTATTTTCAATTGTGATTTCAAACCACAACTACACAAGGCATGCTCTGCGATTTCTCTGCCTGCATTGATGTCACTTCTCTTCCCCACCCCACCGCAAACATTGTTTTATCTAAGCAATTTCACAAATTCTATCGTCACTCTACAAAACAATTAATCTTTCCATGTCTGCTTACCACCACACTCTATTTGGGCATTAGTGAGATTATGATAAAGATGTGCACAATGGCAACAAAGGATCAATATGCCCAAGCCCACTATAGTGGGATAAAGGCTTCAGTGTTGTTGTGGCTTCCTACCACTACTTCAATAGTTTTGACTTGCACAAAACAGAACTGGTTATCAAAATTCTAGGGGTGTATTTTGCAGACCCTATCTTATATGTTAACCAAAATCACAGGCGACGGAGTGAGTTTAACTGGCCATGCCAAGCGTGGATCAAACTGTGATTATTACCGTATGAAAATTCTCTCCATTTGGAACCCTTCTGTTTCGTCCATTTCACTGTGAGCATAGATTCTCATTTAAACTGTAAGTTTGGTGCGTGTGTGCGCATGCGGGTGGGGTGGAGGGATTCAAAAAACAGCATGCAGCATTAAAACCAATCGGCAATGAAGATTAAAGCAACCAAAGACCAAAGACCAAACACCAAAGCCCCCCAGATGTTCACATTTTTTCTTCTCCATTTGAAATCCTTCATTTCCTACAGGGTAGGGGAGGACGTAACATACTGCCTGGGAACCCTAAAGAGATCCTTGCCCTCAAACGGACTTGTCCACTCCTGGGAGCTCGCAGGCGCTGAGCCGTCCGTCAAAATGCCGCTCCGCTCCTGCAACCCCGGAAGATAGACTCCTCCGCCCCCGCCGTTCATGAGCTGCCGCGCTGCATTTCCTCCCATAAAGACCGGCCATGCATCCGATGTCGCATCATTCCTCGACGGTGGTCTCAGCGGCGTCAGATCCAGGCTCCAGTCGATGGACGTGTAATCCCGGTGGGGCGTCAATCCGCCCGTGTTCCAATCGTTCTTGGACGAACCCGACGATCCACCCCATCCGGTGAAAAGCCCGAGAGAAGATGGAACCGCCAATGCTGATGACGAAGCAGTTCCTGGTGCATTCCACGACTGCCCGCCACCCCACCCGGTCGATACTGTCTGCTCCACCGGACCCGACGGCATTGTGCGATGGAGGTTGTTTTGAGGAAATATTTGCCGCGCAGTTGAGCCGTTCGTGCCCATAACCGCGAGGTTGTGCAGCGTTCCTCCGTGCACTCCGGTCAGGATTTCCATGCCGTTTGGATACCATCCGTTGGAGGTGGGAGGCGATGCGCTCGGGGTAATGCTTGACGATGATACGGTCTGTTTTGGGCGGCGCATAACAACAAAGGGCTCTTTAAAAGCCGCCTGAAAACTCGCCTTGACTTCATGACCCATTGTCGGCGCGGCGAAACAAGGCAGTTCCGACGTCATTGTCGGTCCAGAAACCTGCACCGGAGACGACAAGGGAGGGTATGAAACAGACGGAGAACTGCTTGGTGCCGTCCATCGGTTATCAATGGCGGAAACCTGAACTCTCGTCCAATCAGTTGACCTGGGCTGCATTCTCTTTAGTGCATGCTGAAGGTTTCTATTCGCAGTTTCCTGGGGCGAAGCCGCCCGAACAGGCGTTCTGTGGTTAAGATCGCGTTCGTCCCTCAACGGTTGTTGAAATGTCGCTGAGGACGTGCCTTTTACGGGACTTCTCAACAAGACCGGGTTCGGGTTAGGCGGCGCTATCTTATCGCTGGGCCCGGCGGAATCGACAGGTTCGTCCAGCTTTGGTGCTGCGGTGGCAGAAACGGCTTGTTTCTGCGATCTCAGGTTCTCCTCAGCCTTTGACAGGTCTCCCTCGAAAGCGACAACAGCCCTCTCTATGTCCTGTTTTGTGCATCTGTACTTAGCCTCCATTACCGCAATCCGAGCAAGCTCGTCAGAAATATCAACCTTTAAGCTGAATTTATCTTCGAATTTCACCGGAACATCTTGTCTGTTTTCATCGTCGCCCTCGAGTACCAGCCAGGCAACGGACTCCTCCATCCGACCTTCATTTGCTATGATTGCCATCATGGCTCGATCGGGTGGGAATCCCATCATCACTAGCTGATGAGAGAGAGCTTCTAGCTTCCTGGATGTCAGGAAAGAGTTGCAGCGCTCGTGCAGATCTTGAGCCCGCTTCTCCTTCTGACGCTGGTGTTTCCGCTCATTCTTCTGCCGAATCTTGTCTCTTTTGTCGGTATCGCAGCCGGGGGTAGTCTCTACACGAGGTGTGGTGCCATTAAGCTTCTCTTTCGGGTCCTCCGACTCGCCGGAGCAGCTGCCATTATTGGAAATTGAATCGAACTCCGCTGTTGTGCCCGGCGAATTGCCAGAGTGATCTTCTGGATCATCCATAGTTTTAAAACGTCCATTGGCCGGCTGTGGTGTTGCAGACGATGATGATAACTCCAGGGCGTGAAATGTTCCCAAGGTAGGATTGTAAGCGCTGGCAGAGGATCCAGTTGCACCATTTGCATGTACAGGAGAAGGCTTTATTGAAACCTTTGGGTGCTGATCCTTGCCTGCCCTCGGAGTGGACTTTTCCTTGGACTTGGATTTTGATGCTGGAGACATTTTCTGAATTACAATCAGTTACCTGCAAATTAACAGGAGAGAGAACTTTTTGAGTTACAGTAACAAGAGATAATCTTGGAATAAAAAAAATGCGCAAGTTTCTAGGGTTCTCAAGGCATTTTCAGTTTTCACATGTACATGAGTGGAATTTATACTTGAGATCGATTCAATAGATTAGGGCTCTGTTTGGTGGAGTGATCTTGCTCCGGTGAGTTTAAACAAAAACGCTATCATCATAAAATGTATGTTTGAATGACATTGATCATGACCGCTGCGAAGAAAATAAAACTAATTTTGAACATATAAGTGAATGAAGTTCTTTAGGTGAGGTCGGACATTCACGAACAACGGTTCATAACCACCGCGTTCACGACCGCTACCGCCGTGCAAAACAGAGACTAAGGCTCCGTTTGGGGGGACTTATTTTCACCGGTCAAGCGATTACGACCGCATGAACTGGACCTTTTAAGGTCCGGTTCATGCGGTCGTAACCGCTTGACCGGTGAAAATAAGTTCCCCCAAACAAAACCTAAATCACGAAAAAATCATGTAAATATTGGAATGCATTCATTTGAAAAGTTGCAGAGCGTTAGAGATTCTAAGAAGTGAACATTATTTCATCTAAGAAAATGAGCAGGTACCTCCTAGAAATAATCCAACTGGGGGAATTATGCCATAAAACAAAAAATGGAACGAATAGATATAATAAAAGTCTAGTTGACTGGATAATTTGGTAAAAACCAAAGAAATCAAACCAACAGGTTATTGTTGGTCCAGCTTAAAGCAGTAAATGTTCAACATGGCTAAATATTTTGCATTCTTTGGTTAAAAGGTCTAGCTCCAAGTAAACCAAATTTTTTTTTTTTGCCCTAAACGGACGGACTTCATAAGAGGAACCAATACTCACCGGGCCACTAAGGATTATGTGACTCATGCAATTAAGGGTTAAATTGGCGCGTTTGTGGTAAATCATGAACATAGTGATCACAAATTCTTGTTCATTAACAACCAATTATTATGGCCATCGAGCTTAGATGCTATGGCTTTGCGTCTAGTTACATTTAACTCAAGTCAAGTTCACTTTTATTATTAATTTGTAGAGTCATTATTAGTTACTGGTAGTTAGTGGTACTGGTTATCATTAAGAGCTCTATAAGACTATTTAAAGGTAAGTGAAGTTGGAATGAAAGTACCAATGAATTAGAATCTCGCCTTGTTAAGAGACTTTAGTATCTCTCCCTCTCCCAGCACATCCCACTTAGAAAGTGTAGGTTACATCGCATTCTACGCAGTATCTTCCCAGCGTCATCTCCACCTCTGGCCATGTCTTCGACGAAGACCGACGTATTACGAGTTTGTCCGTAACAACTTCGCAGCAAAGCCTTTTTGATCTTCCACCTCACCTCCAGAAATGTTCCAGTATCGGCAACTTCTTTGACAACCTTCGACAACTCCAGACTCGGCTATGTCTCCTTCAACGTCGAACGCATTGACCACCCTGAGAACGACATCTAGAGCTCGATAGCTTCAATGTCAAGCTGAAGAAACTAGGTTTTCAATCTTGCATACCACAATTTTCTCCTTCCCGGAAGAGGAGAGTCCTCCAAGATGCGTCCCAATCTTGGATCATCAAAGCCTGCCATCGTCGTCTTGGATTGTATGCAAGTGTTATTCGGCTCCTTAGATTATCTCCCTACAATCCATGATCTAAAAAAGGACGCCTTCCAAGGTTGTCTTGGATTGTCGAGCTCTTCAATCGTCCTGAGTAACACGCCAACATCGTCCGCCTTATAAATCAGAGCACGTACGTCCGCCTTATAAATCAGAGCTCGTACACCGACCGACTGCTGTTCTCAATCGAACCCAATGTTGTCTTCTCATTTCTTCTGTCTTTCTCGAGCAACGATCACATCCTATTCCCACACAGTATTACTCAGGATTCAGTTCACATTAATTCAATTAACTAATTAGTCACTTGAGTAATTAATTAGCTGATTATTTAATTAAAAAAGAAAGGAAATTAATTACATAATTACATATTCAGCAATTAATTAATTGGTTACAAATGGGGTATGGTCTTATTAACTGGTGTAATCGTCATGGATCTTGCGGCAATCAGAGTACGCTATGATTGTTCACTTTTGAGGAGTCAAGATGAAATATAATTTCCTCATACTCCCATGCTCCAACAACGTCACTTCTGGCAGATATGAGTAACATGGGGGGCTCCTGGACCAAATGAGTCATCTTGGCCTTGATGCAAAATACCATGACAGCTAAGGCAGTTGCTGACATTCAACACCAAGAATCCGAAACACAGCACAGGGAAGCTCTTACCGCCCTCCACACCCAACAAACTTGTCTCTCCACATCCAATAGCAAACTCACCTCCAATTGTGAACAACTCTTATTGCTATTGAAGAAATGTGGAGCAGCACGTGCCGCCAAAGGCAAGCAGCACCTGTACTGACACAACACATTTTGAACACCTCAGCAACACTTGTAAGCCCGACTACTGATCCAAACGCAACTGCACCCCCATTCTGCCGGCCACTCTCCAACCATTACTTCTGGCATTCTATTCCCCCCCCCAGCACTTGCGCTACAGATCCCTCTGGTCATAGTCGACAGTCCCCTAGTCGCCACAACCATCAGGGTTCGTCGATTCCGCCAGTATGCAAACAACCCACCAAGAGTATCACCATCATTTGCATCATCAAGAAGCACGACGACGACAGCTCACCCACCAAGAGTATCACCATCATTTGCATCATCAACAAGCACACAACAGCTCATCTCTCGATGAACTCTCAGCTCTAGTAGTGAGCTACAAGGAGTAATTCTGGTGGGAAATAAAGTAACCGGATAAACTGTCTCGCAAGCTTTTATACCATTATCTGAATTTGAGTACAAGCTCAAAGTGAAGGAGTAGTGAGCTGTTATTGGCCCACATGAAGTTATAACTCATTTAGTTATGAGTCATTTTATTATGATGCTTCATTTTGGGTATCTCTAGTATTAGTGTAATTGGAGTCCTCATGTGTTTTAATTGGCCCACAGGCCAATGAGGCCTTCTTACCAAAAGTGTCATTGCAAGTTTTTTTAAAGCCTTTTGAACTGTGAAGGGAAGTATGATTCAATTCTTTTAGCCTCTTAGTTTCTCACCTCTTCTCCACCTCCCTAAATTAGGAATAGGGTTGAGCAAGGCTCCCCCCCCCCCCCACTTCAGTAAAGCATGGCTCTCGTCTCCATCCTCACCGATGTAGGACAGGAGTCCACCTGCCTGCCACCAAGGGGCCCACCCTGACATCCCACCAGAGCAGCTTTATCAGGGCGGCAACCTGCACACCCCAACCATGCCCCAACTCGTCCCTGTGTCGGCCACAGCCACAGTAGATTGTTGAGGTTGGGGATGGAACACTCATCCTCCTAGATAAAAAGCTCTCAGGTGAGCTCTCATCACCAATTGAGCAATTTTTCTATTTGGACTTGCTCTCCCGCTATGATCAAACGAGAATGGATAAGAGACTTGTGGGATTGACTTGATAGGGTAAGGACAGTTATATTGTTGGGAGCAAACTCCAGGATAATATGAAGGGCATGGATGCAATTATACAAGCCTTCGGCCTTGGAATGAAAGACAACTCTGAATCAGCTTTGTCTACGAACAAGGAAGCTATAAGTAATGCAACTATGAATCTCTTGAGAGCACTTTATCTAGGAGATCGGGTGTTTGATCCCCGACCTCAACATATTGTGGATGTGGCCGGCCCAGGGGCGGGTTGGGGTGTGCGGGCTACAACCCTGATAAAATCGTTCTGGTGGGATGCTAGGGTGGGCCCCCTAATGGCAGGCCCTCCTATCCTGCATCACTCACCTCCGGCGAAATGAAATATCCCTATAACACACTGAATTTTTAGTTTTTTTGCAATATCCCTCGACTCTATTGTTACCCCTTATACTGTTCCGTAAAATGAAAAAAACACAATTTTCAAATTACACAATCTAAGATCCTGGCTGGACAATTGCTATGACTGAGAAAATATAAATTCTTCAGTAAAATGCTTCACAAAAATTACTCAATCAAACACCCAATTATAAAGTAATCATGTGCCAATGAATCTTTACGGTAAAGCATAATCCATATGGTAAAAAAATGTCACCTTCTTACATGGAGATTGAAGGGAGGTTTCTCAACCCTTTCATTAGAGCAAAAAAAAGGAATTCAATATGTTGGCTCAAGCAATCTGTTACGGTCCCGCCTTGGTCGCGTATATTGCCGACCCTTATCAAGATCTACTTTCTACTTTATTATTATGCATGCTTTTGATCCTCCGTGTCTAAGCCCAAGGAGGGGGCATTTTGGCGTGACTACTTAAATACCCAGATGGGTGCACAAAAGGGACAAGTAAAAGCATCTTTATTTTAATTTCTCATTCCTCTCTCTAGTTCCTATCTCTATCTCTAACTATTCTTCTACCTCACGGAACCCGCAAGCCCGAGCCCAGCCGCCAGTTCGGCGATCCGCTCCTCCACCTCTGCCGTTCGCAAGCTGCCACCGCCATAGTTCGACGGAGCTCCTCCTCCCGAGAGGACTTTCCCACTCTTTCCCAGTGCACGCGTTTTCAATCTAGGGCACGTAACATCTTGGTATCAGAGGAAACTCTCCTCCCCGCCGTCGAAACTTCCGATCTACCCACTTCTACCACCGTTGTGGCCTCCCCAGCCATCCCCGCCATGCATCAAGTCCTCGACCTCTTCGCACAGCCGGCTCCTCCCCGTCAACCGAACTCCAACAGTGACGGTGAGTCCGCCCTGACCTGTTCTGCCCCGATCGGCTCTGCACCGGCCTGCTCCACCTCACCAGACTCCATCTAGCCATCTCTGCCCCGACCGCTCTCTGCCAACCCTCCTCCACAACGCATAATGCTCAGCCCCTCCATCGATGGGGGACCCTTGCTCGCTGCCTCGACCGGGTCGCTTTTGCCGCCAGTCCCTCCTTCCTCCAATCCCTCTAGCACTAATCGCTCCACAATTTTTCCTCAAGCAATGGCCAAACCACCCTCCCTCTTTCAAATTTGAGTCTCTCTCGCCAAAGCTCCTAGCGGATAACAACATCGCACTGATCAGCGTCGTCACGACCCAACTAGTGGCTAATCGAACGGTCCACCCGACCACAGGCTCCTCCAACAACGTGTTGATTCCGCCAACCCCACCGGAGTTCTTTCACAAGAGGCACGAGGGTAATGGTGTTCCCCGCTACATGCGACTGGATTTTCCACTATTCGACGGCCACGAAGAACTCTTGGTCTGGCTTTCTCGTTGCGAGCAATTCGTCCATCAGCGCATCCCTTGAGAAGAGTGGCTCAATATTGCTTCCTTTCACCTGATGGGCCCCGCCTAACTTTGATTTTCCCAGCTGCAACGGGAGAAACCACACCTATCTTGGGAAGATTTCAAAGTGAACTGCACCCTCCACTTCGGGCCACTTCTCCACAGGAATACCTTGGGGGATCTCATTTCTCTCTGGCAGACCGGCCTGATCGACGAATAGCTCGAACAGTTTCAAGTCCGTCTGGCCCGCATTCCCTCAATTCTTCCTACACAGCAGGTGCCCATTTTCACAGCAGGACTCCATGAACGTCTCTGCATGGACGTGAAATTTCAGGCCCCCGCAGATCTGACGACTGCAATGAGTTTGACTCACATCTGCGAGAAGCGTCTGCTCTTGGATCGCCCCCATCTACATCACCCAGACACTGAGGGGCCCAGTCATACCATGCGCCCTCTGTCATCACCCACAGTCAGTCTCCTCGCTCCGGCCCGCGATGTCGACCGCCTGGATACCATTCGCCAACTGTCTCCATAGGATATGAGTGATCGTCGTGCCAAGAGCGTCTGTTACAATTGTGACGGGGCATTTTTTCGTGGACATTGCTGCAAGCGCCTCTTCTAATTGGAGGTCGACGACCCGGCTGCAAAATGGGATACTGACACTGACACGGGGGATCTGACACCGTCCGTCACCACAGAACAAGCTTGAGGGAAAGCTTGTCGTCGAGCAGGGTGGAGATGTTACGGTCCCGCATTTGTCGTGTATATTGTCAGCCCTTATCGAGTTCTACTTCCTATTTTTTTATTATGTGCGCTTTTGATACTCCGTGTCTAAGCCCAAGGAGGGGGCATTTTGGTGTGACTACTTAAATACCCGGATGGGTGAACCAAAGGGATAAGGAAAAACATCTTTATTTTAATTTCTCATTCCTCTCTCTAGTTCTTATCTCTCTCTCTAACTATTTTTCTACCTCACGGAACCCGCAAGCCCGAGCCCTAACAGCCAGTTCTGCGATCTGCTCCCCTGTTTTCGTCGTTCGCAAGCCACAAGCCGATGCCGCCATAGCTCGACCGGAGACCATTCGTCGACTGTCTCCACAGGAGATTAGTGACCATAGTGCCAAAGGCCTCTGTTACAACTGCGACGAGCCATTTTTCCGTGGACATCGTTGTAAGCGCCTCTTTTGGTTGGAGGTTGACGACCCGACTGCAAAACGGGATACTGACACTGACACGGGGATCTGACGCCGCCCGTCCCCATAAAACAAGCTTAACGACAAGCTTTTTGTTGGGCAGGATGGAGATGTTACAGTCCTGCCTTGGTCGCGTATATTGCCAACCTTTATCGAGTTCTACTTTTTATTTTATTATTATGCGGGCTTTTAATCCTCTGTGTCTTAGCCCAAGGAGGGGGCATTTTGGTGTGACTACTTAAATACCTGGATGGGTGAACCAAAGGGACAAGGAAAAGCATCTTTATTTTAATTTCTCACTCTTCTCTCTAGTTCCTATATCTCTCTAACTATTCTTCTACCGCACGGCACCCGTAATCCCTATGCCTAGCCGCCAGTTCTGCGATCCGCTCCCCCGCCACCGTCGTTCGTAAGCCACAAGCCACCGTCGCCATAGCTCGTCGGAGCTCCTCCTCCTCGCTCGAGGGCTTTTCACCTCTTACCCTGTACACGCGCTCCCAATCTAGGGCACATAACAAATCTTTGAGAGGACAATTTCAAAAGTGTGTTGTGACTGGTTCATTTAGCTTCCCGCGAAGCAGAGAAGGTCATTCCATCTTCATGAAGAAAGGAAATCATCATTCTACTTGTTTATGTTAATATTATTATTATCACTAGTAATGATTCCTATATTTAGTTGTTATAAAGCGGTCTCTCGCGGGCACTCAAGACGAAAAATATTGGCACCTCCCCAGTAATTCTTAGATATTGGGCAAAGCCTGAACCACTATTCTTAGATCTTAAAAGATGCATGTACTTTGTAGGAAAAGTAATATTGCTATATTACTAAACAAAACATCATATAAGCCATGAGTTATGTCAATTAATTCATGCACCCTTGCCATTATTCATTGGGAAGATGTCCTTAGCATCCTTTGCTATTTGAAGAAGCATGTAGTCAATATTTGCAAACTAAGAAAACTCTTAACATTACAAGGATGCTCAAATTTTAATTAGGTCAGATGTTCGATGTTATACTACCGGCACCAAATCTTCTTCATAGGGGGCATAATTTCCTGTAAGAACAATATATAAACAATAATTATTCTCTACAGTGTTGAAGCATGATATTAAACCGCTGAAGTCTGTTCTATAGAGAATATAAGGTTGCACTCCCTCCTACGAGACTTCAGCGTATAAACATCATCAGTAAAATTTCTTTGTTTATAATAATCAAAATGGCAGCACATTGTAGAAAACAAAGCATTTAATGAATGCAAAAAACACAGATTATATAGTGGATATTGAGCTCATGCCAGTTCCAGTTCATATCAGATAATGGACGGTATATCGAAGATATTTTAAATTGACAAATTTCAATGTGTGGGCGTGTGAATCTAAGGTTGCATTCCCTCTGATGAGATCTTAGCAATACTACATCTACACATCTTTTTTGCAAGATTTTAGCATTGATACATCCACTTGATTTTTTTGTGACAATCAAAATGGTATCCATATGGTAGAAAACTAGCACTCCATGAATGCAATAAACCAAGGTTGCATGTAGTAGATATGCCAAATCTGGTTCACATAAAATAAGGGTAAATATTAGAGATATTTATAATATCAAATTTTATTGTGTGTGTGAATCTCTAAGGCCACATTCCCTCATATGAGATCTTAGTATTACCACATCCACTCTAGTTTCTTAAAAGATCTTAGAACTACTACATTCACTCCAATTTTTTTTCTTTTTTATATATACATTGAGAAAATCGAGCATATCATGAATGCAATGAACCAAGATTTATTGCACTAACTTTTAACATTTAATTTCTAAATGTAGTATATGTCAAAACAATTCAACAAAAACAATTAACAAATATCAAATATGAGAACGCGAACTAATAATGATTCTTGAGGTACGCCTTATTTGCCATCCAAACTTTTCAAATTTCAACCATTTTTTTTATCAAACTCATCATCGTCAACAGTGAGGAATGTAGATATAGCATGTTTCACGTCCAGCTAATTGTACGACCAAATTCCTCATCTGTAGCACTTTTTCTTCAAAGATAATCTTCCTCAAAATAGATCCAGAACACTGAATTGTCTATATATAGAGATTCATAATATCAAATTTGTCTCAATGTCAGCCCTTCAATAGGTGTATGTGCCTATGTGGTAACCCCTCTCAACATGGGAAGTTCAAAAAGTTGTAAACTACTGGCTGATATGAGGATATCTCATATTGGTATATATAGGGATATATACCAATATGCCGCAGTTTTAAATATTGATGTTGAAGCTTTCCTACCACATAAATGCAATAGCATCCGATATATTTGGCTTGTCGGACAAAATCTACAGTATTGGCCCATGGCAACTTTGTTCAATATAAGTTAGAGGAAAATGATAATATATTTGCTACTATTGCTAGTATATTGTCATCTTTATATTTAATCTGATATCGTCACCAATGTCTATAGTAGGATAAAGGCTTGACTGTTGTTGTTGTTGTTGTAGACTTGTAGTGTTGTTGTTTTATTGACACCAAGGCATCACATCAAAAGATATTTCAAACTTTCATTAGCAAGCTTTATTTCAAACAATATATAACTCCAACTCCAAGGAGAATGTTAGATTATTGATATAAAATGATTAAGGATTATTGAATCTTTATGTCGAAGAACACTTTTCGAAGCCATTAGAGCACCAATAAACTACTCTCATGTTCTCTTCAAATGCAAAGCCTTAATGGGGGATAAAAATCAAAATTAAGTACAATAGTAATATGAATGTGGGAAGACTGGGAATAAAAAATAATTAAGGAACAATTAAATATATACTAGATGTCATATTTATCAGAAATGGTATATTTAACAATTAGATTGTTGGTCAATCCTATAAAGCAGGCGTATAGAATTATTGTTTAAGGAATTATGAAGGGAAGGAATAGACCTAAAGAAAGATGGATATAATTTATTCGTACTCATGAAAAATTATTTTAAATAACTCATACAACTAATACCATGAACAGGGCTGACTTGCCACTGCCTGCCAGTACTCGGTAGGGCATAAAAAAAACTAGATGACCAACAGAAACTACACGCTATTTAAAAAATTTACTCAACAGTCTACAATAGAAAGACTACCTTTTAAGCCCATAATAATGGAATTTTATTCAATTACTCGGAATGTTGTATATCAAGATTTTGCATCAAGAAAAGATTTACCTCCTACTCTTGGCAGTCACAAAGAAATAAGAGCTTGAAGATAATGATTTGCAAACAAAAAGAAATGCATTGTGAGTTCCAACGTATAGCATCTGACAATACGTGTACACCTCTAAATAATACCATGGATGTCAGAAATGGGTAATTCATTTTCACATTTCGCTACCACTCACCAATGTCAACTAAATCTCACACACAGGCACACTTGTATGGGGCACACATACTAGTGGTACATATATGTGCACAAGGTTATTCTAAACTTATCAATTGAGGCATGACGGCTTAGAATGGCACATTTGAAGGCATGTGAAGCATAGGAACAAGAAAATGAACTAAAGCATGTCAAATATCTAGGCTAGGTGCAGTGCACCCGTTATACATTGTAAAATAGATGAGCATGGTTAAAAAACACAATAATTATGTATTGCATTATACCATGATACCATGCCCACGACATCTAGCAATTTGATATGATAATCACAAGCAACAAATTGCTTGGATAAATATCCTAGAAGGCATACAAAACCTGAACAAATTGGCATATTATACATCTTTACCATATATAAAGAAATATAGAACTCATGAATTATAAATTCATTGAAGAGATTATAGCCGTCAGATCTGAAGTCATGTTTCTGCAGCCGTCGATTATTTGATGATTAGAACACTAAAAATCACAAGGTCTCCTAAACCTATAGGGGTTGTGGGATTGTCCAGAGAGAGAAAGAGAGGGACAGAGAGAGAGAAAGGGGCAGTGGAGAGAGAGAGAGGGAGAGAGGGAGAAATCATTAAATAACATACATAAATATTAAATATATGGGGAAGAGAGAGGGGAAGAGAGAGAGGGAGAGAGAGATGGTGGCCGGGAGGGGGAGAGAGAGAGCGGTAGAGAGAATAAATGAGGGGGCGGGAGATGTGGAAGGGAGAGAAAGAGGGAGAGAGAGGGGGAGAGAGGATAGAGAGAGAGTAAGCAAAATAAATATTTTTACGTCAAACTGAATTTTTTCTACAAAATAAAAATGATAATATTGATGTATATTTTTTAACGGTCATTTTGAGTACTCATATGTATATGTTGGGGACACAGCCCGCCCTGATGCGGGCGCAGTCCGCAGCATCACGGACGAAGCCCGCCGAGGGAGGGTAAAACCCGCCGAGGGAGGGTAAAGCCCGTCGACGTCGGCCGGTACTGTCGCGCTTAGCCGTAGGGGCAGAGCCCCGTGTCTTATATATATAAAACAATATACATATCTTGAGGCACGCCATACTTTAAGTTTTGATCATTGGATCTCATCAAATAAATCTTATCTCTACATGAGAGAGAGGGGGGGAGGAGAGAGAGGGAGAGAGAATAGGCGAGAGATTGCGGAAGGGAGAGGGGAAAGGGGCAGAGAGAGGGGGAGGAGAGAGGGGGAGAGAGAAAGTGAGAGAATAGGAAGAGAAAGATGACGAGAAATTAATGTTTTTACGTCAAAACGTAATTTTTTTTATAAAATAAAAATTGTAATATTGATTTATATTTTTTACGGTCATTTTGAGTACTTATGTATATATTGTGGACGCAGCCCGCAACGACGCATCGAGCACGGGCAAAGTCCGTGCGGAGGCGGGCGAAGCCCGCCTAGATGCGGCCGAAGACCGCTCGAGAGCATCGAGCACGGGCGTAGCCCGTGCGAATATGCTCGTGTGTGTGTGTGTGTATATATATATATATATATTACAAAGAAATTCTTTGGCATACCGGCATAACCCAGGAGGACCATCAAAAAAATTTAGCCATTCGATCTAAGCTCCAAATGTAACAGTCAGCCATCAAGTTAATTATCCCTCCAACAGTCGAGAAGCACGACAGTTCTCTTTTAGTCATCGACCGCCACCTTGCTGCCTTCCTCAGTCAAGTTCAGTCGACTTTAACCTCGTTCGGCCATGCTGCATCTCCTAACTCCTCCCAACCACCAATCCCTTGTCTGACCCTCTTCATGAGAACTTCGGTTATCCAATATGCCCCACTTGAGCATCCCAACCACCAAACCTTGCAGTCCAGCCCTCCACAGGGATCCACGACCACCATAAAATTGACACTAGCCCTCATTCTTTGCCCGTTCACCAACCAATCTTATCTGACGCCACACATATGCATGTGTAATCCTCTCCACTTTCTCTCGCTCGTATACTAATTACATTATTTTATGCCTAGTTTCGTTTGGTCTTTAAATCTTTAATTTTAGAGCGTTCTTATGATTATCATAAAATTTATTTGTTATTAATGTGGAACTAATCTGCAATTCTTCACTCCCGTGAAATAACGTCATATGTATTACCTGTTTGAATGTTGTTTCGTTGGTGTGTAATTTTGCAAATCCTATGTCAAACATCTCTTGGGGTCCGTTCAGCGGGTAGGATTTGGCTTTTTGGAATTGGTTTTAGTAAAAAAAAAAATCAATATATGTAGGAATTGGTTTTGTGGAGAAAATCAATTTTGATGTTATGCTACATGATGGAATTGGAATTGAAATTCAGTCAACTTTGGTGCATGTTGCAATTCCTCTACTTTCAACCTTTCAATAGATATGGATTAGTAATACACCAACTTGAATCCATTTTAATGTAAAATAAGGCCTAATTAAAACAACAACAGGCGTCTGATGAGGTCAAGTACTGCACTTCTTCTTATACTACATGTTTACTTTGTAAAATACTAAGAGCTTGCAAAGGATATTGTGGGTGAGTAAGTTTCATTCGCAAAAAACATTGGAAGGAAGTACTGGATCAGTGGGAAAATAAAATTGATTTCAACATCAAAATATAGAATTTGAAGAGAAATTTATAAGTTTTCAGCTACCTATGCATATCCCTTTTGTGCAACACTTGGAATGTTTAAGATTGGAGAAATACTGGATAAAATATACAAATCAAAAGTAGCATTTACAAATGAGTAAAAAAAACAAGAGGTTCTTCTACCAGAAAGTTGATAGGGCACTCCTCGAGATCAAGAGGGCAGCCATCGCCCCACAATTCGTGAGGTGATTAAAATTAGTGACCAGAAACCCTAATTTGCTTGCGGCGATTCACTGAGCCGATAGCAATAGAAGTAAAACCTTGACAGCACGTAGCCGATTGAGGGAGAAGACCATGACGAGCAAAACAAAGGCCAAAATCTGCGAATTAATTGAACGGTGTTGCTCCAGAGAACAAAATGGGAGATCGGGATCGAAATGACGAGAGGAGCGGAAGCAGAAAAATCGCGGACGGGGTCGAGATTGAATTCAATGCAAAATTGGTGTAGGGAGGTAAGAATCTGGATATTGATTCTTAGGAAAATCCTAAAATCGATGGCTTTGGTGTGAAAGCATTTCCACCGCAATTTTGTCCCGTCAAACACAGAAATTGACTTTACTTTTTCCCAAAGTCAATTCCTGTGTGCCAAACGGATATTGGCTTTCACTAAGATTGAACTTACCTAATTATTCAATTTCATTTTTTTAGCGTGAATTAAATTGTGGAAAACTAGGTCCTCCATTTTGAATCCTCGGGAAGTCGTTAGGCTACTTGTTGAGATTATATTTAACAACAAATTTGATTATTTTGTAAGTTTGTGCAACTTGATTCCAATTGTCTGAAGGGGCCCTGATATTGGACTCATGTTTTCAGTTTACATCAAGAAGATTAAAATCGAAAGACTAAGATTATTGTGACGATCCATATTAACTTATTGAGGACCATGGCCAATGGCTAAGATTGTTTCGATGGTCGCTTATAAATATTTATCCTTTAGATATTATAAACAAATATGTATTACATCATGAATTACAAAAAAAACATTATCCAAATATTTGAATATCTTGCGAATAAAATGCATTCCAAAGTAAAATCATCATCAAAAGCACGCCAGCAGCAAAAAGTATTTCTTAACCAGCTATTTGTTATAACAATCAGAAAAACTCATTTGTATTGAGATTATAGTAGAACCAAACAAGGTGGGGAAAGTTTAATGGTAAGGGTAAGGTCGGTTTGTTTGGCTGATTTGGGAAGTAATAATTGGAATTGATCTCCCAATTCCAATTCATGTATTGGTTTGCACCTTTATCTGGTCGAAAAAGGCATTGGAGCAAAACCGTCGATTTTCGTTCTTTCGGAAATTAGGCGTGAATGAAAGTCAACCTATTTAGGTCAGTTTCGGTGTTTTCTAATCCAGAGCCCGTCCCCAACCGATCAACTAATCTTCTTCTGTTAGTGCTACTTCTACTTCTTCCTCTTCTTCTGCTAATGCTTTTGTTGCTTCCTCTTCTCATTCTTCTTCCTCCTCTTCTTTTGTTGCTTCTTCTTCAGACCTAAACGCACAATTTACAATGGAAACCCAACAACAAAATTGGAATTGGCTCCCAATTCCAATTCAAGTGAGTTATGGTTTTGGACCAAAACCAATTTTATCCTCCCAAAATCTTCCAAATGAGCGAAGCCTACTAATTAAACTTCAAAGGCATGTTATCCAGAAATCATGTATTGAAATTCTGTATTATTCAATATACCATATGAATATTAATTGCAACGGAAATAAACATACTATGCACGATGATCGGGAACCAAACACCTGATACAATACTTATTCTCGCGGTTGTTATTTTCGAACATCTGATGTCTCCCCAGTGATCTATTCTAACAATATCAGGCAATAATTTCTCTATATACACATTAATCCAGCGCCTTTCGTATGCATCTTAGCCTGAATCTAAAGCAGTAACGCAACAACGGGAAATTATGAAATAAACGAAAAAAAGAAGAAGAAGAAAAAAGCCCCAATCGTTGCGCAATAATCATCCGACAGGGACAGCAAAACACAACGCATCTTCCATGAAAGAGATCTAAACCGTAAATATGAACGCGAAAGGAGGCGATCCAGAGAAGAAGAACAAGTCAAATCGATCAGAGAGAAGGCACGGTGAGAAGTATGAGCTATACGAACCTCGAGGGAGACGAAGGGGCGCCCTCTTCACGGGTCGTTGAATTCGGAGACGGTGATAAATTAGGGTTTCGCAGAACTGAGGTCAAGGGGGGTGAAAATGCCGATCTCTCCTTCTCTCTCCTCGGCTTCCGATACGTCTATTTTCTCTTCCGTGCGCAAGGCCACTATTAAATTCTAATTGAAGTATGGTCTGGTGTCCGCGGTTTTTGATGTAGGGATGCGCGGCGTCCTATGCGGGCACCCGCATCGAATCAGCGGTCGGGGCTTTTGCTAAACTATTTTATCGACGGCAGTTTTGCTAAACTATATTATTTTTGCTAAACTATTTCATATATTTTTATAGAGTGATGTTATATGCATAGAGTTTTTGGCTACATGATGATCATATATACGAGCAAAAGTATGGTCCGGGACCCGGATGACTATTGGTTCGGGATCAAGGAGGCACCAACAAAGACGTGTGGCTCATGCATTTTAGGCTTCTAACATATACTTTTGCACGGGGCCCTCATCAGTCTGGTTTCTCATTGATTTCCCGAAATCCAGATGTTTCTTTTCATCTGAGTCACAGTCAAAATTTTTTTCCCATATATACACAGTAAAAAAACAGAAGATAGATGCAAGATGCTTGTTTATTGTCTCAGTGTATCTCGTGGAGGAATTTTTTTCAGTGTGGGCGGACTTATAAATTGCAAAAAAAATTGAAACTTATGAAACAACTACATTAATTTGTAAAAAAATTATATAAAAGTTGGACATGCAATAGTACAAAGATATAAATAATCATGTTTACAAAACTCATCTGCGAGTTTTCATGTTTTGAAACCATTTCATAATGTATGCATTGTTGATGGTGGAAAAGATGTCATTTTCAATATATATGTCATTAAGCAACCGTTCATATTTCATGTGATTGCATAATGATGACTTGATAATCTTCGTTGCAAAAAAAACTTTTTCTACAGTTACAGTTGTGATAGGTAAATGACTAATAGTAATGCTAACCATCTCTAAGAAGTCATCATTTCAGTAAATGTCCAAAATATAACATTCAAGTTGATTATCCAGTTCCATTAATACAATTGGAGAGGTGTCCATGAGATAATGTTTAGCAAATCGAATCAATTTGTGCTTACCAAATGCAATAAATTAATTACTTGAATATAAACTTGTCATACATTAAAGCAAGTTTGTGTTCAACTCATCAAATCGATTATTTAGCTCAACAAGTTGTAGATCTATCACTGCATAAAATATATTGATACGATAAAAATGAAGTTTGTAATTTTTTCAATTTTATATCTTTCTCTCGAGCAACGAATTTGTCTTTCATATTCGGAGTGACAATTTCATTTTGTTACAAATGAGAGTTATCTCATTAAATAGAGAATCGCATCTATTATTCCACATTTCATGTAGTCGTAACTTGAAAATTTTGATAAGAGTCATAGTATTAATGTTGAAACCGGAATCCGGCCTCTTGTGAAGTTCGACCCTTGGGGAAGGGGTGGTCTCGCGCCTACTTCGCTCCTGCAAGAAAAACAACGAAAGAGACAAGAAAGAACAGACCCAAGGGCTCGGCAGGGAGGTCCCACCACAAACCCGGAAGATCTCTGAGCGCTTCCCCTCCTTAGCCAGAAGCCGAGCTAAGGTACTCTCAGAGAACACTTGGAAACGAGAGTAAGGGGGCACTGAAAGCGTGTCCTCTGAGGTACCCCTTGGGTCTTATTTATAGTTTTTTGGAATCTGAACTGCCAATAACCAGAAGGTCTGACCTCAAAATACCAAAAAGCCCCTGGTTGGGTCTGCCAACAGCCAAACCCCGCTGTTCTAAGTGGCTATGCGCAGTCCGGCCTGGTCTGCCAACAACGAAGCTCCGCTGTCCTGAGTAGCTATTCGCACCCCACGTGGAGTCAGCTCGCCTCCAATTCCCCTCCGCGGGAGGCGGGCGCGACCTGGCTCTAGTGGCTCACCTATCCTCCCTAGGCGAGCGCGAGCCGGACCGTCGCGACCTGCTTGTCTTCTGCCGGGCGGACCGGCAGCCAGGTCGCGTGCGGGGGTTGGCCGGCGGTCACCGCGACCCCGATCGACTCGCTGGTCGCGGGTCGCCAAACTCATCTGCTTTGGCCAAGGACTCTTCGCGCGACCCGCTCGCTCGCCTCGCCGGCTCGCTCGCCTGAAATGGGCGGGAGCGGGCCAGCCCTTCTGCCGTATATCTGTTTCGCCGTTTGGGTGCGGGTCGCGGGACCAGGTCTGCTCGACCTCCCTGGCGGGACCCGCTCGCCGGACACGGGGTTGTACACAATCCCCGCTCTTTTTGAGCTTGATTCAAGCTCGGAAAGAATCATCCAACCCGCGTGTTCGGCGAGCATTGTGCTGAGCTGGCAGGGAATCTTCTGGTGGGGCCCCACTGTCCGGCTATAAATACATACCGCTGACCCCTGGAGGAGGCTCCCCAGGTCCCTTCATTTTCTTTGAGCAGACTTTAGTTTCTCGATGCCGGTCAGCGAAGATGTGCGAGCTCGCCTGGCGGCAGCGGGCCTGAAGACTCAGGAGGAGGCCCTCGAGGCCGCCCCTTGGCTAGCGCGTGGGTCTCCCGGCCCTCTCTTTAGGCCGGCGAAGGGAAAGATTGTTAGGCGGTCTCTGGCGGGTGAATGTCCGGGCTCCAGCTCGGCGGCGGCTGTTGAGGTCGTCCCTGGGGTACGTGACCTTCCGCGGATTATCGTTGTACCTCTGATCTTTTGTTTTGCAGGCAATTCCTCGCGAAGAGGCGGGGAACGGGGGAGAGGATCGCCCCCCTCGCTTGTCGCCTGAGAGGGTCACTAGTTCCCCCGGTCTGGACCGCCCACCTCCGGAAACCCCTCGCCCGCCGGCTTCCCACGGACTGGGAAAATCTCTTGAGACCCTCGAGGGAGAAACCTTTCAGGGTCGGCCGGGATCTTCTCGCCCATCCGTCGGTGCGGGCGACGTGCCAACCCCTGGTGAGCTGGTATTTACCGTTGGCTTTGTCCTTGTTCGCTCCTTCTGACTCGCCCGTTTGCAGGCTATAACAGGGCCTCCTCCGAAACTGAGACGAGCGAAGGGTATTCGCCTCCGCCCGACGTGGACAGTGTCTCTGATTACATGGGCGACCCGTCCGATGCGGTGGGGATGAAGAGGCAGGTAACGCGGCTGTTCCAAAAACACACGCTGCTGCTGCAGGAGATCGTGAAGAGGGTCGATGAAGACAAGGCCGAGACCGAGGCCCGGCTCGCGGCCTTGGAGGTACCTCCACGCGCAGCGGAAGACGACGACGTCACTTCACCAGGCGTGCATATTGCGCGAGCCGAGGGGCATCTTAGGAGCGCCACAGAGCAGATCGGCCTGACTGAGCGGGAGTTGGTGGCGGTTCGCAATTACCACGACCCTCGCGTGCCGCCGCGATCGGGAACGAAGCGGCGGCACAGGTGGAAGTGGGTCGAGTACTGATCCAGCCTTCTGCCCCCTGCTCGCGGGATACCGCGGGGTTGCTGTTATTTCCATGTTATCTTGTATTTGTAACCGCTTGCGACTCTTTTTGCCCGCCTATGGGCCTAACTTTGTATTGCTGAGGTTTATTGAAAATATCATGCTGCTGCTCTTGCTTTCTGCGGGCGGGTCAAGGGAAAGATCCGCTCTTCCCCTCGTGCTGATCGGGGCGAGGGCGAGCCGAGGAGCTCGCCAGGCGGGAGTCTCCCAACTTGCGCGGAATCCTGGGCGGGTGCGGGCCGAGACTCGCCCGCTCGGGTCTTCCGCGGACGCGGCCGGGCGAGACTCGCGCCTGATCGGCCTTTGGGGTGCGGTTGCGCGCGGGGAAGTCGAACCGTCGGGCTGATTTTTGCTATCTGCACCCCCTCTTTCGGCGGGAAGATTCCCGCCCTTTCTCTTTCCCTATAAATAGGCCTTGTCGGCTCTTATTTCCTCACTGATTCCAAACGCCCTCTCGCTCCCTCTTTTTCGCGAAGTACGGCTCGCGCTCGCCTTCTGGATCTGTTTCGCACGTTCGGCGGCGATCTGATGGGAATGGGCGGAGGCGGCGGCGATGTGGACGGACGAAGTAAGTGCGCTTGGACTTTCTCAGAGCACGATTTTCCTCACGCTGTCATCTCTGAGCGCGAGTACCTGGATGCTCTTAGCGACCACGTGTCGCCGAGCTTTTCTGCGAGACGGCCCGGGGATGGGGAAAAGATCAACGACTTATCAAGGGATGAGCTCTCCATCCCGCTAGCTCACTTTGAGGTGGTCCTGCGACTCCCCCTGTGGCCCGAGGTGCGCCAGGTGCTGAAATACTTCGGGGTCGTCCTGGGTCAGATGACCCCGAACTCCATAGCCGTCATGGTGGGGTTCGCCTGCTTCCTGCGAGAGGAGCGAGTGGAGTTCAGCCTCGCCGTTTTCCGGAAGCTGTTCTCCTTCCGGGCGAATCGGGACGGGACCGCCTACTTCTCCAGCGCCCACCTCAAGGTGCGGGAGACAGTCAATAAGAGTCACAATTGGCTCAAAAAGTTCCTTTTCGTCAAAGGGGATTTCGGCAACGTCCCCTTCTCGTCGGTGCAGCTTAGCGAGGCGAGCTACCGGCCGCCCAGCCTAGGCGGTCATGAAGCCGACTTGTGCGCGTTCTTTGCCGGGAAGAATTTTGAGGTCGCGTACCTGCGCCGTCATCTGGACGACCTCGCCGCCGTCCCGCCAGGGGGGGGGGGGTTTGCCACTCGCCGCTGTTGTACCTTACCCCTCTTTTTTCCTTTACCTCACCCCTTCTTCCTGGCAGGCGAGCGCGACATCCCTCTTCACCCCCCTTACAAGAGCGCTCGGATTCCCCCCGGGGTTCTCGCCCGAGCTCAGGCTGCGGATGCCGCTCAGCGCGACATCCCGTCAGTCCCGGCCAAAAGCGGCCGGGTGGCGGACAGCCCACCCCTCCGCCGAAGGTGGCGAAGACCGCGGGTCAGCAACCCGCCGCGAGCCAAAGGAAAGGCAAGGCCCCTGTGGACCCTACGGCCGAGGGCCCTTCGCCCCCGCTAGTCACTTCGACCAGCGACTCCCCGGTCAGGGCGGCGGGCACCTCCGCGCCGCCGGATGGGTCTCAAGCTGCCGCAAGGCCGGTGCCGAGGGGTCACCGCAACTTTGGCTATGGCGAGAGATATCTGGACGAGCTCGGCGCTCCGCTCCTTTCGTGGGACAAGGAGTCAAATCGCGACGTGATCTCGACATTGCTGTCGAGCTGGATGGAGCAGGACACCATCGGCGGGGAAGCCTACAACTTCTCGTTCGGCCTGTACTCGCGAGAAGACGACACCATCTACGACAAGGAGGCGACGCGAGTATTGGTTCACGAAAGCGCACGGGCCCAGCTACGCGGCCTGGAGCTAGCTCACATGGTAGGGAGGCGCTGCACTCAGCTGGAGCGGAACGCCACCTCCCTGAAGAAGCTGGCGGACGAGAGGGAGGAGGCTCAGAAGCTCGCTCAGGAGGACGCGAACCTTCAGAGGAGGCGGGCCGATGCGGCAGAGGAGACCCTCGCGTAGTACCTGGGCGGGGTGATACGTACTCACCATGAACTACCGCCCCTTCTCGCGAATTCAGCTCACGATTCTTCTCTTTCATTTCCCCAGGATGCGGTGACGGCGAGCCGGATGGGTGTCGAGATCGCCACCCTTGGTCAAGACAAAGCGGCGTTGGAGGCGCGGGTACGTGAGCTGGAGGCCGCCGCCGCTGTCCCTCCTCCAGACAACAAGGTCTGTCCGCTCGAGCACCACTCCGACTACGACTTGGAAGTGCTGATGCAAAAGAACGCCGCCAGCACCGCGAAGTATACGATGCAAATGCTGCGACGCGCGGATCTCCTTACGAGCGAGGCGGCGGGACTCTCGGCGGAAGACGTGGTGCCGGCGCTATTTCTCCCCGTGCCGGACCCTGGGGACAAAGCCTTCCAGCCCATTTAGGACTTCTCGCCCCGGTTCTCGCCTCCACTCGGCCGCCTTTTGACATTTATTTTTTAGATGTATATTATCATCTATGTTTATCTGTTTTGAGATGTACGCGCGGGCTGCGCCTATACTTCGTATTTTTCAGCTATCGTTGCTTTTATAAATGCTCCCTCGCCCGCTTTATTTATATATTTGCTGTTGCCGTGCGACGCGACCTGCCCCTGCGGCCCGGCCCCGATGAGGCGGCTGCTCACCCGCCGAGCGAGGCGAGCCGGCTCGTCCCTCGTCTGTATTGCCCAATTTTCTTGCGGGCTCTCGCACAGGTTCTCGCCTCCACTCGGCCGCCTTTCCTAGGGCTGGGGGGGCTATGTTAGACCCCTCCCCTTTTTGATAAACTTTTGTGATTCCGACCTGTTGTTAACATCATTTGAGTAGTTCCCGGCCTCGCCGGCTAGGTGAGAGTCCGACAGCGTGATTTGTTCTAGGTTGCAAGTTATTGCCATGGAGTGACTTCCGGCCCTGCCAGCTAGGTGGGAGCCTGACCGCGGGATCTTCTCGAGGCTAGGGATGACACCGAGTGACTTCCGGCCCTGCCAGCTAGGTGGGAGCCTGGCAGCGGGAT
Source organism: Platanthera guangdongensis (assembly GCA_039583875.1). Classification (NCBI taxonomy): domain Eukaryota; kingdom Viridiplantae; phylum Streptophyta; class Magnoliopsida; order Asparagales; family Orchidaceae; genus Platanthera; species Platanthera guangdongensis. The sequence goes on along the minus strand of CM077153.1, from coordinate 11,046,128 downwards.
CTTCTCGGGGTCCAAACTCATTCCATCGAGTGACTTCCGGCCCTGCCAGCTAGGTGAGAGCCTGGCAGAGGGATCTTCTCGAGGCTAGGGATGACACCGAGTGACTTCCGGCCCTGCCAGCTAGGTGAGAGCCTGGCAGCGGGATCTTCTCGGGATCCAAACTCATTCCATCGAGTGACTTCTGGCCCTGCCAGCTAGGTGGGAGCCTGGCAGCGAGATCTTCTCGAGGCTAGGGATGACACCGAGTGACTTCCGGCCCTGCCAGCTAGGTGAGATCCTGACAGCAGGATCTTCTCGGGGTCCAAACTCATTCCATCGAGTGACTTCCGGCCCTTCCAGCTAGGTGGGAGCCTGGCAGCGGGATCTTCTCGAGGCTAGGGATGACACCGAGTGACTTCCGGCCCTGCCAGCTAGGTGAGAGCCTGGCAGCGGGATCTTCTCGGGGTCCAAACTCATTCCATCGAGTGACTTCCGGCCCTGCAGCTAGGTGGGAGCCTGGCAGCGGGATCTTCTCGAGGCTAGGGATGACACCGAGTGACTTCCGGCCCTGCCAGCTAGGTGAGAGCCTGGCAGCGGGATCTTCTCGGGGTCCAAACTCATTCCATCGAGTGACTTCCGGCCCTGCCAGCTAGGTGGGAGCCTGGCAGCGGGATCTTCTCGAGGCTAGGGATGACACCGTGTGACTTCCGGCCCTGCCAGCTAGGTGAGAGCCTGGCAGCGGGATCTTCTCGGGGTCCAAACTCATTCCATCGAGTGACTTCCGGCCCTGCCAGCTAGGTGGGAGCCTGGCAGCGGGATCTTCTCGAGGCTAGGGATGACACCGAGTGACTTCCGGCCCTGCCAGCTAGGTGAGAGCCTGGCAGCGGGATCTTCTCGGGGTCCAAACTCATTCCATCGAGTGACTTCCGGCCCTGCCAGCTAGGTGGGAGCCTGGCAGCGGGATCTTCTCGAGGCTAGGGATGACACCGAGTGACTTCCGGCCCTGCCAGCTAGGTGAGAGCCTGGCAGCGGGATCTTCTCGGGGTCCAAACTCATTCCATCGAGTGACTTCCGGCCCTGCCAGCTAGGTGGGAGCCTGGCAGCGGGATCTTCTCGAGGCTAGGGATGACACCGAGTGACTTCCGGCCCTGCCAGCTAGGTGAGAGCCTGGCAGCGGGATATTCTCGGGGTCCAAGCTCATTCCATCGAGTGACTTCCGGCCCTGCCAGCTAGGTGGGAGCCTGGCAGCGGGATCTTCTCGAGGCTAGGGATGCCACCGAGTGACTTCCGGCCCTGCCAGCTAGGTGAGAGCCTGGCAGCGGGATCTTCTCGGGGTCCAAACTCATTCCATCGAGTGACTTCCGGCCCTGCCAGCTAGGTGGGAGCCTGGCAGCGGGATCTTCTCGAGGCTAGGGATGACACCGAGTGACTTCCGGCCCTGCCAGCTAGGTGAGAGCCTGGCAGCAGGATCTTCTCGGGGTCCAAACTCATTCCAATTCTCTGTGCAGGCTGGGTATGGCAATTCTGGGGGGGGGGAGAAAAAGGAATTCATTATAACAAATCGTGTTGCTTACAGGTGCTTAGGGAAAAAACCTCTTCAGGTCGTCTCCACTCCAGGTGAGACTCAGGGTCTCGCCCTCTACATTTTGGAGCCGATAGCCCCCTGACTTCAAAGCTTCCTTCACAATGAATGGCCCCTCCCAGCTGGGGTTGAGCTTTCCAACGGACGCTGACCTTCCTACCGCGTCCACCTTCTTCAACACCAGGTCTCCTTCCGCGAACTGTTTGACCCTGACATGCTTGTCGAAGTATTTGGCCATCCTTCTCTTTACCTCCTCATGTCGAACGGCCGAAAGGTCCCTCAATTCCTCCACCATGTCAAGGGAGAGTCTCAGTTCCCCCTCGTTCTCGGCTCGCCATTCCTCTCGGCCCTCTCTGCCCCCCCCCCCCGACTCGCGGCGTTTAGACTTCAAATTCTATGGGGAGCACCGCCTCGCACCCATGGGAGAGCTTGAAGGGGGTCTCCCCCGTGGCCGTGTTAGGGGTGGTTCTTAGGGCCCAAAGAACTGCGGGGAGCTGCTCCACCCAGCTCCCCCTCAAGTTTTCCACCTTTTTCCTGAGGAGATTGACGATGATCTTGTTCGCGGCCTCCACCTGCCCGTTGCTCCTGGGGTGGTGGACCGAGGCGAACCTGAGGTCGATTCCAAGCTGCTCGTAGAAGCTGGTGAACTCGGCACTGGCGAACTGGGGTCCGTTGTCGGTGACGATGGCCTGGGGCAGCCCATGGCGACAGATGATCTCCCCCCAAACAAAGTTCCTGATCACTTGGGAGGTCACCTTGGCCAACGCCTTTACCTCCATCCACTTCGAGAAGTAGTCGATCATCACTAGGAGGAACCTTCTCTGACCGCTGGCCTGGGGGAACGGTCCAACCAAATCCATTCCCCAGATTGCAAAGGGCCAGGGGGCTGTGATACTCTTGAGCTGTTGGGCCGGCTGTAGCTGGAGGGGGGCAAACAGCTGGCACTTATGACATCTCCTTGCGAACTCCGCGGCGTCTCGGCACAGGGTGGGCCAGAAATACCCTTGCCTGACTATCCTCCCCTCCAGGGTCCGACTCCCGGAATGACTCCCGCACTCCCCGGAGTGGACTTCTTCTAAGATCCTCTGCGCCTCGCCCTCTGCTACGCAGCGAGCCAGCATCCCGGAGAGGGTCTTCCTGTATAGCTGCCCGTCTTTAAGGAGGTAGTAAGCGGACTTGTGCCTCAGCTTCTTCCTGTCTACTCCCTCTGGATACTCTCCCGTGGAGAGGAAAACTACTACTGGATCCATCCATGAAGGCTGCTGGTCGATCTCCATGAGCTCCCCTTCTTCGATGGAGGGGTGGAACAGGTCGGTGATGGTGCCCCCCACCCGGGGGTCATGCTTTGCTAGCTGGTCGGCCTGGTCATTCTCTCCCCTTGGCACGTGTCGGATGGAGAAGGTCTGGAAGGTCCCTATGACCCCCTTCACTTTGGCCAAGTATAACTTCAGAGCGGGCTCCCTTGCTTCAAACTCCCCGTTGATCTAGGAAGCCACCACCATGGAGTCGGTTAGGACCTCCACATCCAGCACCCCCAACTCCCTGGCCAGGCGCAGCCCCGCTATCACTGCTTCGTACTCGGCCTGGTTGTTGGTAATGGGAAAATGTACCACCACCGACTGCTCAATCTGAGTCCCTTGAGGGCTTTCCAGAACCACTCCTACTCCAAGAGAATGCCTTCCTGAGGCTCCATCCACCCTCACCTTCCAAGGAGTCGGGCGGGTGAGCTCCTCCTCTGCTACTTCTACCACGTAGTCGGCTAGGAAGTCGGCCATCGCCTGAGCTTTGATCGAGAGCCGCGGAACGAAGGAGACATCGAACTCGCTCAGCTCCACCGACCACTTGGCTAGCCGGCCAGAATGCTCCACCCCCTCGAAGATGTTGCAGAGAGGATGGTCGGTCACCACTCGGATCGAGTGTGCCTGGAAGTAAGGTCATAGCCTCTGAGCCGAGATGATTAGTGTGAATGCAAGTTTCTCCAAGATCGGATACCGGAGCTCGGCCTTCCTCAGGACCCGGCTGACGTAATAAATAGGGAGCTGCCTCTTCCCTTCTTTACGCATCAAGACGGAGCTCAAGGCCTCTGCCCCGACCCCGAGATATAAGAACAAATCCTCACCCTCCTTCGGCCCTTGCAGCAGCGGAGCCTGTGTCAACTGCGCCTTGAGGGCCTGGAAGGCCTCCTCGCATTCCTTGGTCCATTCGAACCTCTGGCCTCCCCTCAGCGTTTTGAAGAAGGGGGAGCACTTCTCCCCTACCCGAGAAAGGAAGCGACTCAGCCCTGCTAGCTTCCCTGTCAACCGTTGGACCTCCTTTGCATTCCGCGGGGACCCTAGCTCCAATATAGCCTTGACCTTGTCTGGATTCGGCTCGACCCCCCCGGGGGTGAGGAGATGCCCCAGGAATTTCCCCCGGCCGGCCCCAAAGACACACTTGAGGGGATTCAGCCGCATCTTGTATCTGCGTAGGGTGGCGAAGGTCTCTTCCAAGTCCCGGAGGTGGGAGTCCACATCCCGACTTTTGATCATGAGGTCGTCCACGTACACCTCCAAGTTCCTTCCCCTTTGCTCCTGGAAGACCCTGTCCATCATTTTTTGGTAGGTGTGCCCGGCGTTCTTCAGCCCGAATGGCATCATCTTGTAGCAGTAGCAGCCGTCCCCTGTGATGAATGAGACATCCTTGATGTCCGGGGGGTGCATCCTGATCTGATGGTAACCTGAAAAGGCATCTAAAAAACTCATTACAGAAAAGCCGACGGCTGAGTCAACCAGCGCGTCGATCCGAGGCAAAGGATAACAGTCCTTAGGATAAGCTTTATTAAGAAGGTAAAAATCGATACACAACTGCCAGCGGCCGTCTCCTTTTTGACCATCACAACGTTGGAGACCCAGCCGGGGTACTGGATTTCGGACACGAAGCCAGCTTTGAGAAGCTTCGTCACCTCCTCCCTGATGGGTTCCGCCAGCTTGTCCGCCGTGGATCTCTTTTTCTGCTGGACGGGGCGTGTCCCCGGGTCCAAGTTGAGGCGGTGGCAGGCCACATCCGCGTCAACCCCCGGCATCTTCGCGGCGTTCCAGGCGAAGATGTCCACGTTCTTCTGGATGCACTCCAGCATCCTGCTTTGGTCCTCCGGGGTCAGCCCTCCGCTGACGCGGATCTTCTCCATCCTTCCTCCCCGGGTGAGCACCTCCAGCTCCACCACTTCCTCTGCCGCCTCCAGCCTGGACCGCTCCCCCCATCCTTCGGCGTCCCCTTCCTCCGGAACGGGGACCTCTACCTCCATCTCTCCTCTCACGGCCCTTACTTCGGCCACCTCCTTCAGATCTCCTCCTGCCGCCTTCTCTGCGCAGTCCTTCACTCCCTGCTCTTCCCCTCCTGCTCCCTGCTCGACCTCCTCCATCCTCCGCCCCATCTCCTCGGCTCCCTCCTGCCAAGAGATGGTGTTCACCGCAGTGACATAGCACTCCCGTGCCACCTTTGGGTCCCCCCTAACCCTGACCTGCACCCCCTCAGCGTTGAACTTCAAGCACTGGTGGAAAGAAGAGGGGACGCAGCGGAAGGCGCTGATCAGGGGCCTCCCGAAGATTGCGCTGTAGCTGCTGGGGGCGTCCACGATGACGAACTTGCAGTTTCGGGACTGCCCCCCCAGGGTGACATGGAGGCCAACGCCTCCCTCTACTTCCTTCCTTTCTCCCAAAAACCCGAACAAGGGTCCGTCCGAGGCCAGCACCCTCTTAGCCTCCACCTGCATCGCGTCAAACGCCTTTTTGAAGACGACGTTGACGGAGCTCCCATTGTCCACGAGGATCCGAGAGACAGTGAAGTTCTCGATGGCGGCCTTGATGACCAGCGCATCACAGAACGGATCCTCGTGGTCTGGCATATCAATTCTGGAGAAGGTGATCCTCTCCTCCGGGGGCGGGGTTTGGGATGTAGAGGCGACGCTCCGCCGGTACATGGTGTGGAGGCTTGCCTTGCGGGAAGCCTCGATCCCCACCCCCCCGTGGATCACTCTGATCCCTCCTCGGGTCCCGACATCAACCCGGTCCTCGCAACGATCCTCCTCTGCCCGAGGCAGGACCTCCTCGATCCTCACTTCTTGCCGCGCCTCCTCCTGCTGCTGTTGTCGCCCCCTATTCCCTCTCATCTCCAAGAATTCCGGGCACGTGGCTGTTGCGTGCCCCTCTTCCTGATGGAAGTCGCAATAGGGCAGCTCCACCCTGAACTCTCTTCTCCTCCTCCTCATGATCCCCCTACTCGCTCCCAATGCTATGGCCATGGCCTCCTCCTGATCGGGGAGCCGGGGCCGGTGACCCTGCCTCCAGCCCGGTGGGTGGAACTGGTCCTGCCTCCCCTGATAGTGACCCCTTCCGAAGTTCCCCCTCTGTGGCCCCTGCCCCTGCCACTCTGGTCTCCAACCCAGCCGACGGTCGGGCTCCTAACGCCCCCACCCCGGCTGCTGTCCTTGGAGCTGTCTCTGCTCCCTCTGTCTGGGCTCCCCTCTTCTCTCTTCCTGTCCCCTTCCTCCCTTCGACTCCTTTTCTTCCTCCGTCGCCCACTTGGCCAGCTTCCTTGCGAATTCCGGGTTCGACGCCTCCCCGTCGACCTCTCTAGCCGCCCTCTCCATCAACTCCTCGTAGGAGAGAGGAGGAACTCTCTTCAGCTCCATTCGGAAGAACCCTTGCTGCAGGCCCAGGGTGAAGGCCATCATCAGACTATGGCCCGGCATCTCCTGGACCTGGGTGACCTCCTCCTGAAATCGGTCCACGTAGCTCCCCAACGTCTCGTTCACCCCCTGTTTTATGTGGAACAAGGACTCAGACTCCTTCTTCCTCTTCTTCGAAGTAGTGAACCTCAGCATGAATCCTCGGCACAGGTCTTCAAAACAGTAGATGGAGCTAGCCGGGAGCTGGTGGAACCACTCCCTTGCCTTCTCTCGGAGGGTGATGGCGAAGAGACGACACTTGAATCCGTCCGACATCTGACGGATGGAGACCACGTCTTCGAACCATTGGACGTGCTGGACCGGTTCTCCCTTCCCGGTATAATAGGACATCTCGGGCTCCCTGAACCCTTCTGGTACTGGTGCTGAGGAAACCAGCTCGCTGAAAGGACTGCATCCCCCCACTGGGCGAGCCGACGAATCTCGCGGACCCAGCTCGCCGAACCTGCCTCGGCTTGCCGAGCCGGGGAAAAGCTCGCGCCCCGAGAGCTCGCCCCCTCGGCCTTCCTCGGCCATTTCCTTTCCAGCTCGCCGGCCAGGGGCGTCCTCGCCCAAAGAGGGGGCGGCCGCGATCTGTGCTGCCGGAGTCGAGCACTCGGCCCGCACGCCGAGTGCGATCTTGACGAGGCCCAGCACCTCGTTCCTGAAGTTTTCAAACATTCCCACCGTTGCGAGAGGCGGAGGGGGCGGCGAGTCCTGCCTGTCAGATCCTTGTCCTCCCGTCATTGAGTTCGCCGAAGCTTTTCCGCACTGACCACTCTCCACGCTCACCGCACCAAGATGTTGAAACTGGAATCCGACATCTTGTGGAGTTCGACCCTTGGGGAAGGGGTGGTCTCGCGTCTACTTCGCTCCTGCAAGAAAAACAACAAAAGAGACAAGAAAGAACAGACCCAAGGGCTCGACAGGGAGGTCCCACCACAAACCCGGAAGATCTCTGAGCGCTTCCCCTCCATAGCCAGAAGCCGAGCTAAGGTACTCTCAGAGAACACTTGGAAACGAGAGTAAGGGGGCACTGAAAGCGTGTCCTCTGAGGTACCCCTTGGGTCTTATTTATAGTTTTTTTGGAATCTGAACTGCCAATAACCAGAAGGTCTGACCTGAAAATACCAAAAAGCCCCTGGTTGGGTCTGCCAACAGCCAAACCCCGCTGTTCTAAGTGGTTATGCGCAGTCCGGCCTGGTCTGCCAACAACGAAGCTCCGCTGTCCTGAGTAGCTATTCGCACCCCACGGGGAGTCAGCTCGCCTCCAATTCCCCTCCGCGGGAGGCGGGCGCGACCTGGCTCTAGTGGCTCACCTATCCTCCCTGGGCGAGCGCGAGCCGGACCGTCGCGACCTGCTTGTCTTCTGCCGGGCGGACCGGCAGCCAGGTCGCGTGCGGGGGTTGGCCGGCGGTCACCGCGACCCCGATCGACTCGCTGGTCGCGGGTCGCCAAACTCATCTGCTTTGGCCAAGGACTCTTCGCGCGACCCGCTCGCTCGCCTCGCCGGCTCGCTCGCCTCGCCGGCTCGCTCGCCTGAAATGGGCGGGAGCGGGCCAGCCCTTCTGCCGTATATCTGTTTCGCCGTTTGGGTGCGGGTCGCGGGACCAGGTCTGCTCGACCTCCCTGGCGGGACCCGCTCGCCGGACACGGGGTTGTACAATTAACAAGGTCTTGATCATTCATTTACAATGATTGTGACAACTCTTGGGTGATCCTCAAAACATTCTTCATTAAGTGGGTCAAGAATGCAAACTCAAAATATTGCATAGCATTCAATAAATCACTAGTTTTGGCCTTTTTATTCCGAAAGTATGACTTCCATTTCAATGACCTTAAGGACATCAATAACTGATCAAAACAAAGGAATTAAACCCAAGAGAGTTCTATAATGTGAGTTCTATCTTATTTCTCCTGGTCTTTTCAAAGTTCTTTTTTGATTTATGTTTCTTCCATCTACAACTTCACTACTTGATATTTCTTCAATAACTTGTATATATTGCTTCTTGCGGAGGATGTCACTACGTTAGCAAGATGCCTTAATAATATTTGTTATAATGCTACCAAGTTAAAAAAACAAATTTTCTTGTGTTTTTTTTGCGACCGCAATAAGCGTCAATTGAATTTTCTTCTACTTTCTTGTTACAACTTCACCGCTTGAATTTTCTTCTACTTTCTTGTTACAACTTCACCGCTTGAATTTTCTTATTGCGAAATTATGATTTTTAGGTTGGAATTTTTTTTTCTTTAAGTATCATCTTCAAACTTTTTCCCTCTCATTAAGATCATATTCATAAATACTCTTCTGTAAACCTGGGTTCGCTGGAAGATCATCTACATTAAGTTCTAACTGTGAATGATCATCTACTTTCTCACTCTCATTAGGTTTACTAGAAGAACTAGATGTTCCTCACTTGTTTTCTTTTAAAAAAAATTTATAGTAACATAACATAAATTATGAAAATGACATTCAGAAATCATCGCCTAAATGCACACATCAAGCATCATTGATATGAACTTATCATCATGAGTAGACTTCACACAGCATGCCTAAGTCTGTCCATATGGTGGATATGACCGTTTCTCGTAAAACACTGTGAAAATGAGATTTTTGGATAATGGTCAAGAGAACTATGATTTGAGTTCTGTCAGTTCCTATGGCTTCGTATAGCCGATACGGACGCATTGGAACTTATTGCGTTGCGATCTGAAGTCTAACGTACGCAGTTTGACTGTTTTAGAGCAGTACAACGTGCAGATTTTGGATATTTAGCAAACGAACTCCGATTCAACCCCGTTCAGCGGCATTGGACTTCTCCACTATCTCAGAACCCAAACTGGTTCCTACACCTCAGGCCCAAGGCCCTACAACTCAGCTTTTCCACAAAGCCTACACTCAGCCACAAAGGCCTACACTCAGCCAACAAGGCCTACACTCAGCCAACAAGGCCTACACTTAGCCACCAAGGTCTACACTCAGAGATTTCAATCTCCTACACTCAGGCTCTCAAGCCCTACCCTCAGCCTTTATAAATACAGGCATACAATCACTCAGATCCAAAAGATCCTATAAGATAAAAATGAATTTACAATTGTTAACTCAACAACCAAAAGACAGGAGAGGGTTGTTGTGAGTTTCTTGATGAGTTCTTGGAAGAACTCAGCTGGATTCAATCTGACTTAGCTTTCTTCAAAGCTTCTTGAAAATAGAACTGAATAAGACTGATTCCTTCTGCAGTTGATCCTTGACCTCTGCTTCTTAAGACTCAGAATGAATCTGAATCCTTCTTCTCAGCCTAGTTCCAACGGCTGATTTCTTGGATGGAGCCCTCTCTCTCCAACTTCTTAGATCTGCTCTTGGACAGCTAGATCTTCTTTTAAATCTGAACTTGGACTTGTGTTCAATCTCTTCAACAACTTGTTGATCATCTCTTTCTGTAGACAGCAAAGGCCTATTTATAGGCCTTCTTCATGGTAACCGGCTGGTCCGGTCCATAACTGAATTCTGACATCTCTGGCAGGTGATGTAGACCGGCTAGAACGGTAGCTGTCAAGTCATCCAGTCAGTTCTTGAAAGTTCTCTGTCTGTCTGATAGTGTCGAGACTTTCTGTCTTTAAGTGTCGATACTTATAGGCTAAGTGTCGACACATGTTGTCTAAGTGTCGACACTAGTCTACAAGGTGTCGACACAACTCCTTGTGTTGTTGATTCTTTATCTCGACACAGTTTCTTCTGCATGTGTCGACACTGAATATTGAGTGTCGACACAAGTACTTGTTCTTCAGAATTTTGCTGAATTCTTCTAAGTGTCGACACATCTCCTTTGTGTCGACACAACTTCTTGTGTTGAATCTGTTAAGTGTCGACACTACTTCTTGGTGTCGACACTACTTCTTGGTGTCGACACATAGTCTTCAGTGTTGATACTTGTTGTGTGTCGACACAGCTCCTTGTGTCGACACATACTTCTTCTTGTTGAGACTTCAGCTGAGTGTCGACACATTCCCATAGTGTCGACACTTATACTTAGAATAATTTGTTGATCTTGTTGTTCTTCACTAAGTGTCGACACAGCTCCTTGTGTCGACACTTTCTTCAAGTGCCGACTCTTCTGCTAAGTGTCGACACATTGTGCTGGGTGTCGACACTTACTTCAAGTGATGACTCTTCTGATGAGTGTCGACACATTGTGCTGGGTGTCGACACTTACTTCAAGTGCTGACTCATCTCCTGAGTGTCGACACATTGTGCTGGGTGTCGACACTTGTACTTAGTCTCTGCAGACTTTTGCTGAGTGTCGACACTGCTCCAAGTGTCGACACTTTCTGGTGTAGACACAGCTTCACTGGGTGTCGACACAGCTCCTTGTGTCGACACAGCTTTACTGCATTCTTCTTCACTGAGTGTCGACACTGCTCCTTGTGTCGACACTTTCTGTCTGGTGTCGACTCTGCATCCCAGGTGTCGACACAATGACTCCAAGTGTCGGCACTGCTTGCTTGGGTGTCGACACAAGCCTTCTTAAGTGTCGACACTTTTCCTCTGGGTGTCGACACATGGACTTAGACACTTTTGCTTCAGTCCTGAAAATACTTAACCTGCACAAGTAACTCAAAAACACATCAAATACATTTTGATGTATATCATTGAGTTGGGTGAGGCTTCTTCAAATCAGGTACATTTAGACCAATGTACCCAACAATCTCCCCCTATTTGGAGAAGTCATAACCCTTAGTCAATGATATACACCATTCATAATTAAAATTACACAATGATGTAAGGCAGGATAATATACAGCAGGGTTAACATAAACATGTAACAATTTCACATGTATACAAATTCATCATCACAGAACAAATAAGAAATAGACATAGACATATTCACAGAACAAACATGAAATATATTAATCATATATTGTTCTAATATCTGTCTTATACATTTTCAGAAGTTCACTAAATGTTTTCCATCCAAAAGATTACAAAATAAACTTCAAGAAAATTCTAAATCTATTTTTGTTCAGGCTCTTTAATAACTATCCCTTTGCCAGCTTGAACTTTAGCTTGGACAGGAGCATCAGCAGTTTCAGCATCAACAGGCTTCTTGCCTTTTAGATCTTTCTTCTTAAGCTCTTCAACTTTGATCTTCTGTCTTTCAAAATAATGGTATGGCTTAGGAAAGTACTTGCTAGGCTCCAGAGCAGTAGGAGGTAGCTTTCCCATCTTTGCCTTCCTTCTGTATTGAACAATTGCCTCTTGCCTGGTTTCATGTTTCCTCCATTCAGCTTCAGAGAACCATTTGTTCCTGTCATGAATGTTGTCTTTGGCAGCTTTCCAGGCAGTTAATATAATGTTTCTAGAGGTAGGGCTCCACTGTTCAAAGTCTGGCCTTTGCTCAGCTTGTTCCCTAAACCTCTTCTTTGACAGTCTTGTCTCTTCTTCCTTTTGCAATGCCTCTTGCATGGCTTCAGATATAGGCTGAACAACCTTTTCAATAACTACATTGTCCTTGCCCCCAGGTGGGCTGTACATAGTCTGTACATCAGCATGCACCATTTCAAAATCTGGAGGAGGATATATGACTTGAGCTACCTCTGGTTGCTCACCTCCTAGATATGCAGGGTTAATTCCAGATTCAGCAACATCATTGTCATCACACAAAGGAGGATATCCAAGTGTAGCTCTAATAGAATTTGATATCCACTTAGCATGGTCAGAGCTTGCCTTGACTAACACTCTTTCCCCCTTTATGACTTCTCTAGCCATGTGATCTCTGACATCATCCTTCTGAAATCTTATTTGATTATCCAAGTAATTCACTTCATCTTTGAAGAAAAGTTTTAACCTTTGGAGTTTGTCAGTTATCAGCTTCTGAGAATCTTGGATGACAGTTTTAAGAGCAGTGATTTCTGCTAGAAATATTTTGTCAAAATCTGCCTTAGCTATAGCTGGAGTCTGCCCTGCAGCCAGATTCTTCAGTTCTGTGACTATGACATTGTGGGATTCAGTAAGATTGTCATTCATTCTTAGCTGATTTTCAAGAACATAACCTTGTTTCACAGCTATGTCATCCACCTGGGCTTTTATCTTTTCCTGGTGTGTTGCCAAGTACACCACTGCATTTCCACCCTTGTGAAAGCAGTCTGTCATCTCTTTCTTGTTAAGGTTCATTTCAAACCTTATAGACTTGATGTCCTGGGCCAGATCAAACTGCAATGATTTTTGCCCTTCATCCACATAAGTCTCTAGTGCTTTTCTTTGTTCATCCAGTTTTATTTACAGTACAACCATTAAAGCACTATAATCAACAGTTGGAGCTTGCTGAACTATAGGCTGTGGGGCAATAGATTGTAAAACCTTTTTATAACTTTGGCTTCTTCTTTTGAATACATAGAGTTTATTTTGCTTAGCCCTTGCTGCCTCCTCATCTCCAGATTCTGAGGAGCTGGCTATGTCAACCCTCTCCTTAGGGCTTGGAAGCTTCTCAGGTTGCACATCAGGTGCCTTCTTAGTTTCTTGCCTCACAGGCTCTTCATGAACTTACACTTGCTCCCCCTCAGCAGCAGCATTCTCTTTCTCAGCAGCAACCTTGTCCATGTCAAAATCTTGTTGGTCTAGATTTAGGAATAAATCTTCCATAGTGTATTCTTGTGGTGATGGAGCTGGAGAAATTCTTTGCTCTTCAATCACTGGATCAGGAATCACTTCTAGTACAGCAGATGTGTCTTCTCTAACAGCATCTGGAACTTGACTGTCCAGCTGTGTTTGCTGATGAATATCATACAAATCAGCATCTTCTATAAGAAATTCTAAAGTATTTAGGTCAGTGAGTACCTCTAGTATGATGTTGGTGGCTTGTTCACTTTCTAGTGTAGAGGGTTCTACTACAACTGGAAGCTCCCCTGGATCTCAGCAATCTCTTGAGGATAAGGAGTCTTTTCAGCAGGCTCTTCCATATTCTCATCTGATGAGAAGACAACAAGCTCTTCACTTTCTGAACTACTAGTGGACTCTTGTGCCACTGGAGTAGTCTTCCTTTTCTTCTTAGGTGGAATTTCTTTCTCAGGAACTAGTTTCTCAGGGGTTGGCATCTCCTTAGTCAACACCCTGTCCCATCTTGAAAACAACCTCATGTCCATTTTTCTCATGTGGTTTATTTTACTTCCAGCAGCAGTACTCATTACTTCAGGTATGGTACCAGCTAGGTAGAGACTTAAAATCCTGCCCAGGTTGGGCTTCTTCAGACTCTCCTTAATCTTCTCAAACACTATAACTGACCAATCAGTTCTTAAAGTGAAGATAATCCTGGTCATTATACCAAACATATGAGCAGACACTCTGTAATGCCCTCCTGGCTTGCTGAGTAGTACTTTGCCAACAATCTCAGACATGAATTTGCCTTGGATGTTCATGCCTTTTCTAAGAAATACTGATCCAATCTTCATCTTAGGATCCAGTCCACACCAGGTTAGAGCTTCCCTGGTCTTGGTAGCAGTAACCTCATCTTCATCTTGAATTCTTGGCAGCTGGAGAACCTTCCTCAGACTTTTAGGGGATACCTTAACCCTTGCTCCATGAATTCTGGATTAGATTTTGTATCCAGATTCATCCACCTTGGCTCCATTGAGGAATTCGAGTACCTCTTTCTTCCATATCTTTGTGGGTTCAGAAACTAAATATTCTAACCCAGAATCTGCAACTAGGGTTACGACCGCCTGGATTTCTTGATCAGCATCCTCAAAGGCGCCGCGCACTAGCTCGTATCCCTCGTTGACATTCTCCTCTAGCTTAGGTGCCATTAGGGTTTGTAGAATTTGCCTTGAGAGAAGAGAGGTGTCGACACAGAAGTTTGGTCTCGAAACTTTGAGAGCGTGTCGACAAACTAAGACAAAACCCTATTTATACCTTTCTGATTTTGAAGATGAACAGGCGGGACAGCTAACTTAAAATGTGTCGACACTGGCAATAAGTGTCGATACTGACTTATAATGTCTCGACACATATGTGTCGACACAAGTTTAGTCAACAGATTTTATGTGTCGACACTTGGTTATGTGTCGACACAACATAACTCGACACATTGTCGAGACTTTACTTAGAAAATTCTGAGTAAATACTAAGTGTCGACACCACATTGGATGTGTCGACACCTACATGTCATGTGTCGACACTAAAATTCTGAAGTGTCGACATCAACTTCCTAGATGTGTCGACACCTTTTTCCTGAAGTGTCGACACCACTATTCTGTGTCGACACAGAAATCTCTATGTGTCGACACCTTTTTACTTAGCCATTTTCAGTACTATAAACATACTCTAAGTTTATCATTCCTAGTTCAATTTTAAATCTATTGAACTTAGCTTCTTCTAGGGGATTAGTATACATATCAGCTAGTTGTTCATCTATTTTAACATATTCAAGTACAATATCTTTTCTTTCTACATGCTCCCTAAGAAAATGATATTTAATTTCAATATGTTTTGTTCTACTATGGGATACAGGATTATTAGCTATTGAAATAGCACTTGTAGAATCACAGAAGAGTGGAGTTCTACTTACCTGAAATCCATAGTCCTCTAGCTGATGTTGTATCCACAGAAGTTGAGCACAGCAACTTCCTGCAGCCACATACTCTGACTCTGCAGTGGAGATAGCCACACTGGTTTGCTTTTTGCTACTCCATGAAATTAGTCTCCCACCTAGGAATTGACAGGTTCCAGTAGTGCTTTTTCTATCTTCTTTTCATCCTGCAAAGTCTGCATCTGAATAACCTGTTAGTTCAAAATCTCCATTCCTAGGGTACCAGAGGCATAGATAGGGAGTGCCCTTTAGATATCTCAATATTCTCCTGACTGCAGTCAAATGAGACTCTTTAGGGCAGGCTTGATACCTTGCACAAACACATGTAGCATACATGATGTCTGGTCTACTAGCAGTCAAGTATAATAGGGAGCCAACTATTCCTCTATACAAGGTTTTATCTACAGGTTTCCCTGCATCATCCTTGCTAAGAGACATACTTGACCCCATAGGAGTCTTCATGGTACTGGATGAATCCATACCATACTTCCTTATGAGTTCTAGGGTGAACTTGGACTGACATATGGATAAGCCACTTTCAGTCTGTTTAACTTGGAGACCCAAGAAAAACTTCAGCTCTCCCATACTACTCATCTCAAACTGACCTTGCATAAGTTTTGCAAACTTTTTGCAAAGGCTGCTTTTAGTAGACCCAAATATAATGTCATCTACATATATTTGGACTAGTATAACTTTGCCTCTAGATTCCCTAAGGAATAGAGTCTTATCTATTTTCCCCCTTGAGAACTTGTTCTCAATGAGGAAACTAGATAGGGTTTCATACCAAGCCCTAGGGGCTTGCTTTAACCCATATAAAGCTTTCCTAAGTCTATAGACATGATGAGGTAAAGTAGAATCTACAAAACCTGAGGGCTGTTCCACATAGACTTCTTCCTTAAGATTACCATTCAAGAATGCTGACTTGACATCCATTTGGTAAACCTTGAATCCTTGATAGGTTGCATAGGTCAAGAACATCCTTATGACTTCCAGTCTGGCTACTGGAGCAAAGGTTTGATCAAAGTCAATACGTTCTTCTTGCCTATATCCTTTAGCAACCAGTCTTGCTTTATTCTTAATGATGACCCATTGTTCATCCATCTTATTCCTGTAGATCCACTTTGTTCCTATTATATTGTGGTCTTTAGGTTTAGAAACCAGTTCCCAAACCTTGCACCTCTTGAACTGATTGAGTTCTTCTTGCATAGCCTCAATCCAAAGTGGGTCTTTGATGGCTTCTTCAAACTTTTTAGGTTCTACCTGGGATAGAAAGCTGGAGTAGACTGCTGCATTCAGGTTTCTACTCCTTGTTTGTACCCTTTGTCTTGGATCTCCAATAATCTGCTCTACTGGATGATCTCTAAGATGCCTATTGGCTGGAGGCATCCTAACTTCTGGTTGAACCTCTTCAGTTTCATCATCATGCTGTACTTCTTCTGCATTTGCCATTGGTACATGTAGTTCTCCCCCTGGACAACAGCTACTGTCTTTTACTTGCTGTCTTGCAACAGGTACTTCTTCTATAGTAAGCTTGTCCATTTTCTTTGTTAAACCTGTGGGGCTGCATACAGTACTAGACAACTCATTGTTAATAAGTTTTGTCTCATCAAAAACTACATGCACAGATTCTTCTACAACTTGTGTAGTCAAGTTGTAGACTCTATAAGCCTTACTGTTATTGCTGTACCCAACAAAAATTCCCTCTTGGGACTTGGCAGCAAACTTTGTCAAGTAAAACTTCCCATTGTTAAGTATGAAGCATTTGCAACCAAAGATCCTGAAGTAGGATAGGTTTGGTTTCCTGCCTTTCACAACTTCATAGGGGGTCTTGTTGAGCCCTTTAGTGATGGTAGCCCTATTTATAACATGGCATGCAGTGTTAACTGCTTCAGCCCAGAAATATTCTGGCAGTGATGTATCACTTAATAGGGTCCTACCAGCCTCTATCAAGGTCCTATTCTTCCTCTCAGCAATGCCATTTTGCTGAGGTGTTCTAGGTGAAGAGAATTCTTGAAATATCCCAAAGTCTTCACATAGTTTTATCATGCTATCAGACTGAAATTCAGTACCATGGTCACTTCTAATCTTGACCACTGTACTGTTTTGTTCATTCTGAATTTGCTTGACAAAGCTATAGAAGACACTAGGTATTTCAGATTTCTGTCTTAAGAAGAACACCCAGGAAAACCTTGAGTAGTCATCTACAACTACAAAGGTATAGACCTTCCTACCTAAGCTGTGAACTGACATTGGACCAAAGAGATCCATATGCAAGAGGTATAAACACCTCACAGCATCCTTGTTTTTTATGCTTCTAAAGGTGGATTTAGTCTGCTTGCCCTTTTGACAAGCTGAACAAATATCATCTTTAACACACTTAACTTGAGGACCATTCCTCACTAACTCTTTGCTAAAGAGTTTGCTAATAGTCTTGTAGTTAAGATGGGCAAGCCTCTTGTGCCATTTGACACAATGAGAGACTGTCTCATCAGCTACAAGACACATTGGAGAACCACTGTTCTCAACCATAATGTCTAAGCAATAGACATTCCTTTTCCTATAACCAGTCAAAATAATCTCTTGATCACTTGACCTCTTGATATGACAACCATTTTTAACAAATGAGATGTCATACCCTACATCACTTAATTGACTTATACTTATTAGGTTGTGTGTCAACCCTTTAACATAAGCCACTTGAGTAATGGTAACTAAGTTGCTAGAAATGTTACCAAACCCTTTGATGATTCCTTTTTCAGAACCACCAAAGGTGACTTTAGGACCATCTTTGATTGGAATGTAGTCCTTTAGTAATCCTCTAGTTCCAGTCATATGTCTGGAACATCCACTGTCCAAGTACCATGTTGGGGTATGGCCACTTGGACTTACCTGCAAAACAGATTTAATGAACCTTAGAACCCAAAGAATTCTTGGGTCCTTGGTACTTGTTAGTTTGCAACTTGACAAAACTACCTACTGTCTTTCCAACAGGTAATTTGCAACTCACTTTGGCACTAACATTGTGCCAACAGTCCATTGCAAAATGACCAACTTTGCCACAACACCAACATTCAAACTTGTTGTACCTTTGCTTAGGTACAGTCTTTGCTGTCTTATCTACAACAGACTTGTTGATTGTTGGGGCTTTGCCCTTGGACTTGGACTTGGACTGCTCAGTCCTTGCAGGTTTAATAAAACCCAATCCAGTCTTACCTTTATGATGAACAAATTCATCAATGATGGGTAACACTGACTTAGGTTTAGAAAACCTAGCAACAAGCTCTCTCTCTTTCTGAAGATTGATCTCCAGACTCTTCATTTGATCATTCTTAAAGGTGATAGTCCCCATCTGAATCACTGTTATGTGTTTCAGCCTGGCTATCTCATTAAGCTTTTGATCAAATAGCTTCTCAGAATCTGTTGCAGCAGCTTTAAGATCAGCAATTTCCTTTGCCTGACTTTTGGCTAGGGACTTGCTTTTCTTGTAAGCTTGCAACAGCACTTTATATTCATCTATAAGCTGATGAATATCATCCTCAGACTCAGATACATTCTCATCACTTGATGATGATGAATCTGATTCTGTACTAGAACAAGAAACTGAACTTAGAGTTGAACATTGTACCTTACTGGGTCCTGGCTGTTCCAGGATTTTGTCTCCTTCTGTCAATGCCATTAGCCCTTGGCATTGACTGTCTTCTTGTTCATAAATAGACTCCAAAATCTGCATGAATTCTTTTTCTTCTTCTTCAGCAAACAGCCCTATGTATGCCTCAGCATCAGACTCAGTTTCTGAAGAAGAGATATCTGATAGAGTCTTCTCCTTCTTGACAACAAAAGACTTCTCTTTCTTGCCTTTGAAATGAGTCTTCTTCCTATCACTAGACTCTTTTCTCTTTTCAGGACAATCTGCAATAACATGGCCTTGTCTATTGCAGCAATAGCACACTATCTTGGAACCAGTTGCCTTGCTTGATTTAGTCCTCTTCCTGTCCTTCTTTGAATCCTTTTTATCCTTATAAAAATCTTCTTTTCCTTTTGAGGTAGAAGGTCTTGACCTCCACTGTTTCTTTTTCAAAAACTTCTGAAAATGTCTAGTGAAGGCAGCAAAGTTTTCATCACTTTCAATGCTTTCTGACTTTGTGCTGACTGATTCATCTGACTCTGATTCAGCAACCTTTGGAGGTGGAGTTGGTGATTTATTCCTGCACTTTCTGGAGGCTTCTGTCTTGAAAGCTACAGTTCTTTCCTTGTGTTCAGTTCTTGTTGATTTCTCCTCCTCTTTCCTCACTGTCAATTGCATTTCATAAGACAATAACTTGCCAAACAGTGTAGGTGGAGGAATTTCTCCCAACTTAGCCATTTCTCTAATGATACAAATCTTTGTGTCCCAATCTTTAGTTAGGGACCTTAGGAACTTGTCATTTAGTTCATAATTGCTGAACTCTCTTCCATAAGACATGAGTTCATTCACTATTCTGTAGAACTTTTTATAGCACTCAGTTATGCTATCACCCTTTACTTGTCTAAAACTTTCATACTCCTGATTTAGCAAGGATTTTCTATCTTGTCTAACTTCTTCAGAACCCTCCATATACACAATAAGAGTGTCCCACATCTCTTTGGCAGTCTTACAGTATATAAGATTCTGAAATGTTGCATCATCTATGACACTTACTATAATGTTTTGTGCCCTCTTGTCCATGGTGGATATGACAATCTCATCCTTAGTCATTTCAGAGAAATCCTTTGGAGTTCTCTGATTTGCATCTAGAACTGATATCTTCATGGGCACATATGACCCCTCTTTTACTGTGATGTAGATCCTAGGGTCTGAGGCCTCCATAAACAGCATTACCCTTTCTTTCCATATGCCAAAGATTTCCTTTCTGCATATAGGTAATTTCATAGAGCCCAATTTCTTGTGATTTTCTGTTGAACCCATGGTTCTTGATTTTCTTGAATCTGTAAACTGACTTAGACTGAATCTGCCAATCAGGATCTCCTCAGACTGTTAGTCCTTGTTTTGAGGAACATCCCTCTGATACCACTTGAAAGATATAGTACCTAAACACCTAGAGGGGGGGGTGAATAGGTGACCTAATCCTTTTTAAACTTTAATGACAGCAAGCAGTTATATCACAGAATCTACTTTACTTTTGCACAGCAATCACACAGCACAACACAGCACAGCACAGCAGACACAGAGTTTTATAGTGGTTCCCCAAGATTTGGGTACATCCACTTTCCCCCTTCGCCTATCTAGCAGTGTACTAGATTCGGCCAAACTTCTCCACTATCTCAGAACCCAAACTGGTTTCTACACCTCAGGCCCAAGGCCTTACAACTCAGCTTTTTCACAAAGCCTACACTCAGCCACAAAGGCCTACACTCAGCCAACAAGGCCTACACTCAGCCAACAAGGCCTACACTCAGCCACCAAGGCCTACACTCAGAGATTTCAATCTCCTACACTCAGGCTCTCAAGCCCTACCCTCAGACTTTATAAATACAGGCTTACAATCACTCAGATCCAAAGGATCCTACAAGATAAAAATGAATTTACAATTGTTAACTCAACAACCAAAAGACAGGAGAGGGTGGTTGTGAGTTTCTTGATGAGTTCTTGGAAGAACTCAGCTGGATTCAATCTGACTTAGCTTTCTTCAAAGCTTCTTGAAAATAGAACTGAATAAGACTGATTCCTTCTGCAGTTGATCCTTGACCTCTGCTTCTTAAGACTCAGAATGAATCTGAATCCTTCTTCTCAGCCTAGTTCCAACGGCTGATTTCTTGGATGGAGCCCTCTCTCTCCAACTTCTTAGATCTACTCTTGGACAGCTAGATCTTCTTTTAAATCTGAACTTGGACTTGTGTTCAATCTCTTCAACAACTTGTTGATCATCTCTTTCTGTAGACAACAAAGGCCTATTTATAGGCCTTCTTCATGGTAACCGGCTGGTCCGGTCCATAACTGAATTCTGACATCTCTGACAGGTGATGTAGACCGGCTGGAACGGCAGCTGTCAAGTCATCCAGTCAGTTCTTGAAAGTTCTCTGTCTGTCTGATAGTGTCGAGACTTTCTGTCTTTAAGTGTCGATACTTATAGGCTAAGTGTCGACACATGTTGTCTAAGTGTCGACACTAGTCTACAAGGTGTCGACACAACTCCTTGTGTTGTTGATTCTTTATCTCGACACAGTTTCTTCTGCATGTGTCGACACTGAATATTGAGTGTCGACACAAGTACTTGTTCTTCAGAATTTTGCTGAATTCTTCTAAGTGTCGACACATCTCCTTTGTGTCGACACAACTTCTTGTGTTGAATCTGTTAAGTGTCGACACTGCTTCTTGGTGTCGACACATAGTCTTCAGTGTTGATACTTGTTGTGTGTCGACACAGCTCCTTGTGTCGACACATACTTCTTCTTGTTGAGACTTCAGCTGAGTGTCGACACATTCCCATAGTGTCGACACTTGTACTTAGAATAATTTGTTGATCTTGCTGTTATTCACTAAGTGTCGACACAGCTCCTTGTGTCGACACTTTCTTCAAGTTCTGACTCTTCTGCTAAGTGTTGACACATTATGCTGGGTGTCGACACTTACTTCAAGTGATGACTCTTCTGCTGAGTGTCGACACATTATGCTGGGTGTCGACACTTACTTCAAGTGCTGACTCTTCTGCTGAGTGTCGACACATTGTGCTGGGTGTCGACACTTGTACTTAGTCTCTGCAGACTTTTGTTGAGTGTCGACACTGCTCCAAGTGTCGACACTTTCTGGTGTAGACATAGCTTCACTGGGTGTCGACACAGCTCCTTGTGTCGACACAGCTTTACTGCATTCTTCTTCACTGAGTGTCGACACTGCTCCTTGTGTCGAAACTTTCTGTCTGGTGTCGACTCTTCATCCCAGGTGTCGAGACAATGACTCCAAGTGTCGACACTGCTTGCCTGGGTGTCGACACAAGCCTTCTTAAATGTCGACACTTTTCCTCTGGGTGTCGACACATGGACTTAGACACTTTTGCTTCAGTCCTGAAAATACTTAACCTGCACAAGTAACTCAAAAACACATCAAATACATTTTGATGTATATCATTGAGTTGGGTGAGGCTTCTTCAAATCAGGTACATTTAGACCAATGTACCCAACAGTGAGCCTTCCCCCTCTTCATTGCTAGTAGGGCCTTATTGTAACGACCTGGCCCACTAGGAGCACAACGCCGCCCAGCCCACCATGCAGCATAGGAAGGCAACCCGGCACCACGGGTGGTACAGCCGGAATCTATAAGGCCTGCAAGCCGTACACCCCAACCAAATCTCCGCGCCTGTTTCTCAGCAGTGGTAGGTTGTTGCCACGGGGTTTTGAACCCGCAATCTTGATAAGACCCTCCTGCAAACAGGGCTCATCACCAGCTGGTGAAGTGACGAGCAATGAAAATTTGGAAGCCATGGGATACAAATTTGGAAGCCATGGGATAAAAATTGAAGGTTTTCAATTTTTGGGAGCTTAGGGTCGCTCTCCGAAATTTACGCGCCCAAATTCTTCGAGAATGAAAAGTAAAGTGCGCGACCACTTTAAATCAAATGATAAGTTCAAATTGTTTTACTGATGAGAGTGATCGAGGCAAGTGTCAAGCTCTAAGTATCCTGCGGTTTAGTAGAATTATTGAGCCCCTCGTCTTCATCTGTTACAAAGCTCTCGAGCAACTTGAACAGACTCGAAAAATGAAGTACGGGTAATGAAACTGTAAATTACACTCGACGAATAATAAAGATGTAACCCTTAATAAATCTTTTAAGTCTGATTAAGCGACATTAATATGGGGCGCAACTAAACTATTATCGGACTAGATTAATGGGTAAAACCCCAAAGAAGCCTCCTGAGGACGGAGATGAAATTGAACTAAACTTCCTGAGAACGGAGATGAAACTGAATTTGCCTCCTGAGAACGGAGATGGAACTGAATTTGACTCCTGAGAAAGGAGGTGGAATTGAATTTGCCTCCTGAGAACGGAGATGGAACTGAATTTGCCTCCTGAGAACGGAGATGAAACTGAAGCCTCCTGAATGGAGTGATTGGACTACTAATTATTTTCTTTATGTTTTACTCCAATCTCGTATTAGTCCAGTTCATTTATTCATTTCAGTTCAGTACTTTCTTTTCAGTACTCCAGTCCCGTACTAATCCAGTTTATTTATTCATTTCAGTTCAGTACTTTCTTTTCAGTACTCCAGTCTCGTACTGGTCCTGACTATTTACTTTCAGTTCAGTTCATTTCTTTAAGTACTATTCCAGTCTCGTACTGGTCCAGTTCCTTTCAGTACTTATTTTTGGTTCAGTAATACTCCAGTGTCCTACTAGTTATATTTCTTTATAGCATTTCAATTCTGCAGCTTATATACTAAGAGCATCTTTTATTACCGCACTTTTGTTTCTGCAATTTACTATTTTAAAAGCACAGGTCCTGCCCTGACGGGCAGTGATTTAATAGGTTGATCCTTAGGTTGGGATAACAGGAGTTGAGATGTTTCACCTAATTTATCCCCAAGTAAAGTGCTCCTACGCTCCTTGTCGAAAGTCGAGATGAATGTCGCTTGCCCGAATCTTTAAAGTATAGTAGGGCAAGACGCTGTAGACCTGGTGCATGCTAACAAACTGTTCTCCTTGTTTGCTTGTAAATTGACTATGGTAAATCGTGGCGGGTCAGTCACTTCTGCAGACCGTTCGTACCGGTGCAGGAAGTTCGACGACTCAAGGTGACAGGGAGATGGGTACCACAGGTGATCGGCTGTTATGTTTTTCCCAGTTGGGTTTCCTCCGCTGGTCAGCCAAAATGTTGAATCGTTGAATGTCGCTCAAATCCAAGAGTACACGGAGTTGTACGTTAGGGTCTGGGCTGTGCGGTACGATCACCCCCAGAAGTGGTAGGACTAACCACTGTCACCGACGGGCACATCGGTGAGGCCCGCGGGACTCGCTACCTTGCTTGAAAAGAAGTGGTCCATACTATATCGACGTAGGGTATTGTGACTTGTGAGTAGCTGTGAATTCATGTGTTGTGTATGCGACTATAAATGCCTGCGATGTGTATGCGACTGTGGATGCCTGCGATGTGTATGCGGCTGTGAATGCCTACGATGTTTGTACAGGTTGTGAATACCTGTTGTGTTGCTGCGCTAATGGAGCCGAAGATTACAACTGACGTAAATTAATGATGTTTGTCTAGTTATATTATGTTGCACTCCTTTCATTTGCTCCTAGCCTATTTATGAAATGATGTGTCAACTCTCTCATGCTTCGACTATCTTATATTATTCGGTGTGTGCGTGCTCATCCCCAAGATATGGATCTGGGGAGGAGATTTCATTCTACTTAGCTCTATGACTAACAGTTATCTTAATAACCATTCATAGGAGATGGAGCACTACAGTGACCGATTGTTGCAGGACGATACGCCAACTAATAGGACTACCCGAGCAGAGGCACCCCCGTCGTCTCCCGAGTTTCGAGATGTGAGTATTAGCGAGCAGAGTTGAGAGAGAGGAGTTATTAGTTGTTGTACTATTATAGCCTACGAGATTTATGTATAAATAGTGGCTACAGCCTTTTGCACTTTCGTTAAATATATATTGTGATATATATTTGCTGTGGTTTCCTAATATTGTTGTCGCTGTACTCTGTGATGTGTTGTGAATGTGATGATTCAAGCCGAGCAAGGCGGCCAACTAGTGCTAGTGTAGTGGTTCATCACCCCTTATTGAGCACTGGGTGGACGCCTTGGGCAAGTAAGATCCCCTCTGGCCTGACTTGGGCAAAGGTTGGGGGGGGGGGGTCTTATAGAGGTGGCGAAAAACATTTATTCATTCACACCTATGGAGAACTAGGGTTCGTCTAGGTGGAGGTGGAGAAGAATCTTTGTTTGTTCGCCCCTGTGGAGAACCGGGGTTCGTCCAGGCGGAGGTGGCGAAGAACCTTTATTTGTTCGCGCCTCAGGAGGATCAAAGTCCGTCCGAAAGGAGGTGGCAAAAAACCTTTATTCGTTCGCGCCTCAAGAGGATTGGGGTACATCCGGGTGGAGATGACAAAGAACCTTTGCTCATTCGCAAGCAGGTCCAGAAAGGCATTCGATATCTCATTTTCACAACGTGCAGGTGCTCGCAAATTTCGCATATTCAAAATCAACAAGCCCCGCTATCACTTGGCGGGGTGTGCATGCTGATGTTGATCGCCTGTATGACCCCTACGAGTTGATGAACTTCATAGCCATGTGTACCTCGAAGAGTTTTGGAGTGGTCGACGAAAATTGCACGCCGAGCTGGAGTAGTTGCAGCACGGTCTGGCTGTTTATCCTAGCTGGCTGGCCGGGTGTACCCAGGGTTTGGCGATAGGCGAAGACCGGGCAGTCTAGCGGTCCATGTGGCGGCTTGTCATGTCAAGCACGCTTGTCCGATTTGTAAAGCGCATACAACACAACTCTCTGAGTTACATTTAGAAGGTCCGGTCTATGCCACGGCGGCTTACGGGTTAGCCGGAGACTTTAGTCTTAATGGCCCGCACATGGCACTGAAGAGGGCTCTTCAGCCCCCTATGCTCTCCTATACCTGCACGGGACAATTCACCGTCTTCAGCTGACCAATTTATAACGAACCACCCGGCAGCCCAGGTATCTCATACAACGTGCATTCACGCACAATCAACATATCACTAATGTTGCCCACACGCCCCGACTTCCGTGCATAACATGCATAATACTGTCAGGCCCGAAGCCCAACAACAAACTTCAGCTCCACGGCCTTCAGCCTGTCTGCTCTAAGACTCTCGCTATGCGTTTCTGCCGAATGCCAGGCGCCCAGGTACTCATAGCAGACAACTATCTATTCAGCCCTTGCCTGTTGCTCTAATCGTTAGTTCTATGACCAGACTAACACGGGTCGGCATCCCCATGTCCGTTCCGCACGAGCTCACAAAGTACACAAATAGCCACACTGTCCCCGAAGGACTGGCTTCACAATCACAGGTTAGCTAGGTGCCACCGCCAGCGATACTCACTCTCGCCCGACATTAGCAACAGAACTCACTTTCGATCTCTAGCCCTAACCGTATCTGGACCAACCATCCAGCAATCCCTGCAGCCACCTGCAGTACCAGAAACACTGGTCTTTCAAAGCATACTGCACAAGCACTTTGCAGGTATTTTCCTGGATTTTCACACCAGTACTTCCTGCTACTATCCTTCACAGACACAACCCACTGAAGTCACAAGCATATTCATTTATACACGGAGTCTTCTCTAGTGTGCAACATACAACATCACCAATCCAGACCAACCTGTCCAGGTGAGCTTCACACAGTATGCATATTCCGTACTTCACGTTTCCGGATCTACATGCAAGACATCTTGGGGATAGCCAGAATCATCCAAAGGGGAATCCCTCAACAAGCCACCTTTTGGTGGGGAAAACCCATGCATATGCCAAATGAAGGACTTCATATGTCCAAGGAAGAAAGATCGTTACCCTTGACGATCGCATTGGAGCCATGAAAAACTAGCCGGCCGAAAAACACCACAACAGTTTTGCCACCAAATATCTGGCCTCGGCACGTAATTCGGGGCTCTAAAGCTCCACCGGCAGCCGGATTCCTCCTCCTTCTCCCTTGCTCTCCCCACTCTCTAACACTTGAAGAAAGAGAAAGACCTTGAGAAAATGAGAGAGTTTATCCTCCACTCTTGGCCTTATCAGCAGCAGGGAGAATTCTGGGTCGTTGGATCCCCTTTGAAAGGAATGGACGGCCATGAAAAGCCCTGAACATAAGTTTCCTGAGCCAGACATGGCTTGTGATACGCCCGTGTCACATGCCGAGTACCTTAAACGGTAAAGAAACCGCCATAACTAGACCAGGACATGGCCGTGTGGCACGCCCGTGTCAAAAGCCGTGTGCCCTACACGGCTTCAGACACGCCCGTGTCCAGCCCGTGTTCAAAGCACTGTCCAAGCACAGAGAAGGATACGGCCCTTGACACGCCCGTGTCATAGGCTGTGTGCACCACTCGAGGATCGTCGAGTGCATTTCATCGAACTCACTCGAGAACTCGCCGAGCGCATAGTAGGACACGGCCCTGGACACGCTCGTATCACAGGCCGTGTACCCCACTCGAGGATCGTCGACCGTATTTCGTCGAGCTTACTCGAGACCACAATGCAGCACTCAAGTGCAAGACACGGACCTAGACACGCCCGTTTTCCCGGCCGTGTACCTCACACAGAGTAGGACACGGCTTGGGGACATGCCCGTGTCCCAGGCCGTGTTACCCACTCTCCTCAGCCCAAACATCCTCGAGCTTTGGGGCATTACAATCCTCCCCTCCTTACAAAAATTTCGTCCCGAAATTTGCATACAGTACTCTGGAAATAAATGTGTTACAACATTTTCTGTATAACACAAACTGTTATACACGTTTACACAAATAATTCGGGAAACTCAGCACGCATGGTCTGCTCCCGCTCCCATGTTAGCTCCTCATGGCCGCAATTGTCCCATCGAACTTTGACCATCCCGATTGTCTTGTTACGCAACTGCTTATCGGTTTTATCTTCTATCCAAATGAGCCAAACCTTCGTTGTTATCCCAAATTCGATCGGTACCCAATCATTCACAATCACTTGAGCTGGATCTTTTACGACTTTTTGAAGCACTGAGATGTGGAACACATCATGCAATCCACTCAATTCATCTGAAAGGGCTAGCCAATAGGCAACTTCCCCAACTCTTTCCACCACTTCAAATGGACCAAGATATCTCGGACTTAGTTTTTTCAAGTGTCGAATCCTGGACATGCCTTTGAAGGGTTTGATTTTTAAATAGACCTAATCGCCAACCACAAACTCAACATTTCGCTGCTTGGCGTTGTAATATTTGGCTTGTCGATCTTGGGCTATCAGTAGTCTCTCTCGAATAGAGCGTATCGTCGAATTAGCTTCTTCGACTTCCTTACGCTTATATAGTTTCGATTCGCCTGCTTCCGCCCAAGCTAAAGGTGTACAACATTTTCGACCATACAGAGCTTCAAACAGTGTCATACCGATGCTCGTTTGGTAGCTATTATTATAGTCAAACTCCACCATATAAAGATGATCTTCCCACCTCTTTCCAAAATCCAAAGTGCACATTCGGAGCATGTCCTCCATTGTTCTGTTGGTCCTCTCAGTCTGGCCATCAGTTTTGGGATGAAAGGTCGTACTAAACGTTAACTTTGTTCACAATAATTGATGGATTAGCCTCCAACTATTTGATGTGAATCACCCGTCACGATCACTTACGATGCTACAGGGAATACCGTGCAATCAGACAATCTGCTCAACATAGAGTTTTGCAAAGACTTCTACTGAATCGTCCCTCTTGTTCGGAAGTAAGTGAGCCACTTTGGTCAACCGATCTACGATCACCTAAATCGAATCATTACCGCGTTGAGACCTTGGCAAACCATGCACGAAGTCCATTGAAATGTCATCAAATTTCCACTCCAGAATAGGTAACGACTTCAGGAAACCTCCAGGCTTATGACATTCGGCCTTCACTAAGGTACAAGTCTGACATTTCGTCACATAATGTGTTATGTCTTTCTTCATGCCTGGCCACTAGAACAGCTTTTTCATGTCCTTGTACATTTTTGTGCTTCCCGGGTGAATTCAGTATTTTGTAAAGTGCGCTTCATACACCAATTCTTCTCTTAGCTTACCCATACTTGGAACGCACAAACAACCATATTTCCGTAAAAGACCGTCATTCCAGGAGAATTTGTCATTTGACCCATCCACTGCATATCGTTGTAGGCTTTCATCAAGTTCTGTTGCCCGCCGAATCCTATCCGCAAGGTCATATTGTACCTCCATCCAGTGCAAGCACGCATTTACTGTGGAATTCTTGTCAACACAAGAAATTTCTAAAGCTTCCAACTCCTGGATCAGACGCTCATCATGTATCTGCAACCAATTTGCCCTTGACGGAGTCCTACGACTCAAGGCATCCACAACCACATTTCCCTTCCTGGGAGTGTAGTGAATATCAAAGGTGTAGTCCCCGAGGAACTTCATCGACCTTCGCTGTTGCATATTAAGATCCTTCTGATCCAATAGGTACTTTAGGCTCTTATGGTCAGTGAATATATTCACCTTCACGCCATATAAATAGTGACACAACAATTTCAGTGCAAAAAATCACCACCGCCAATTCCAAATCGTGGATGGGATAATTTCGTTCATGCACTTTCAACTAGCGTGAGCCATAAGCAATCACCTTTCCAAATTGAAGAAAAATGCAGCCTAAGCCGCTCCCTAAAGCATCACTATAAATCTCAAAGCCGTATGTACCACATGGTGGCGTCAAAACGGGCGTCGTGGTTAAACGACTCTTTAGCTCTTCAAAAGCTCGCGCGCACTTCGGCGTCCAAACGAACTTCTGATCTTTTCTCATCAACGTGGTCAGAGGCAAAGCGATCCGCGAGAAATTTTCTACAAAACGTCTGTAGTAGCCTGCCAGTCTAAGGAAACTCCTGACTTAGGCCACCGAAGATAACAGTGGTCATTCCTGGATGGCTCTTATCTTTGTCGGATCCACTGCAATGCCCTCTCCACTCGCCACATGGCCAAGAAAAGCCACCGACGATAGCTAAAACTCACACTTTGCGAACTTGGCGTAGAGCTTATGTTTCCTCAGGGTATGCAACACCAACCGTAAATGGTTCGCATGATATTCTTCCAATCGAGAGTATACCAAGATATCATCAATGAATATAATTACAAACAAATCCAAGTACTCTCGGAACGTTCAGTGCATTTGATCCATAAACACCGATGACGCATTATGTAGACCAAACGACATTACAGTGAACTTGTAATGACCGTAGCGTGTTCCAAATGCTATCTTGGGAATGTCACCTTCCCGAATCTGCAACTGGTAGTAGCCCGATTTTAAATCCAACTTTGAGTATACTTTTTATCCCGCCAATTGATCAAATAAATCATCTACCTGTGCAATCAGATATTTATTTTTCTCCGTCAACTTATTCAAGTCACGATAATCAATACACAATCGCACGCTACCATCCTTCTTTTCACAAAAAGAACAGGTGTGCTCCAAGGTGACATACTTGGACGTATATAACCCTGTTCTAACAACTCCTGCAGTTGAACTTTCAGTTCGGCCATTTCCTTTGGCGCTACTCGATATGGAGAGCGGGCCACAGGTTTTGCACCTAGCACCAGCTCAATCGAGATATCAATCTCCCGCTGTGGAGGTAATCCCAAAAGCTCCTTCAGAAACACATCAGCAAACTCCAAAACAATCGGAACATCACTCACACTGTCCTTTGGCTTAACAGCCTCAATAAGCGTGAAGAACAACTCCGCGCTTTTCCGAACTGCCTTAACCACTTGAAGAGCAGACATCAACGTCATATCGACCCTCGCATACCAGCGAACTTCGTTTCTCGTTTGGTATTCTGCTCCAGTGTGACCTCCTTTGACTTGCAATCGATATAGGCACGCTGCTCCGAGAGCCAGGCCATACCAAAGATCACATCAAACTCCGATATCGGCAGCACTGATGCTTCCAAATCGAAATCCCAACTTCCTATTCGTACCTCCACAAAACAAGATCTATCCGCATACATTACACATCCATTTGGCAATAACACCTTCACACTATCTGCCACCATATGAATCGGTACACCGACTCGTGACACGAAATCCACAGATAAAAATGAATGCGAAGCACCAGTATCAAACAGTGCTCTCGTCGGACAATCTCGAATCAGGACAAAGTCTAATACAAACACATCATACACAAGCAAGGTATGAAATAGCAAAAACAACAAGCAAATATATTACCGCGTACCTGTGACAATGTCACTTTGCTTGATGGCCTCCTGCTGACCAAGGTTATATACTCGGGGTTGCGCCTAGGACGCAGAGGACTCCACCACTGCCTTCCCCTTTCAGCATATGACGCCCCTGTCTTCTTCTCAACCTTTGGTGGACCACTCCGACAGTAGCGGGCTATATGCCCCACTTTACCACATGTATAGCAAGTCCGAGACTCCTGCCTCGAAGTTGCTTCTAATGCAACACACGAGGGAGCCTGTGAAGAAGACTTGAATCTCTTACTCCATTTCCTTCGGTACTTTGCTTTCCCCGGGTGCGACATTTTAAACTCGGACTGCGTTGCCACCAAGTCCCTTTTTCCTTGACCCGCTTTATATCCTTTTCCAACGCACGAGCCGTATCTACCAACGCCTGAAACCCTTGGTTCACCGAACTTGATAGCAGGAATCCGCAAGCCTTCGTAGAACCGATTGGTTTTTCATTGTTCATCAGCTAAGATAGACCCCGCATAGCGTCCCAATCGTGTAAACTCATGCAAGTAGGTATCGACACTACTCTCGCCTTGAGTTAGACGCTGGAACTCATTTTCCATAGCGATGCGTTGAGCCGCTGGCACGTGTTTTACCAAGAACAGTCGCGAAAATTCCTCAATAGATACTTTTGTCAGTTGCCTGCCCGCTAAGTGGTGTAACTCTATCTCGTCCCACCATAAACGAGCCTCTCCTTCCAACAAGAAAGTGGCCAAGGTGACCTTCTGATTTTCCTCCGTCCTTATCGCCGTCAATATTCGCTTGACGCGCGACAACCAATCTTCTGCCTGCGTTGGGGATCCCACACCCGAAAATGTAGGTGGATTGAAGCTCATGAACTGCTTCAACTGCCGTTCAGCTGCCCGAGGATCAACAGCCTCAACAGGTTCTGGCCTTACACCAACCAGTTCTGGCCTCAATGTCGGTTGCGCCTGCCCAGTAGGCTGTGCGTGAATCATTGCAAACAGCGCCTCAACAACTAAATGTATTGTTTTCGCAGAAGGCAGAGGTGTAGGCACCTCAGCTGGTGCCGCACTCTCATCAGAACGCAGGGGCTCAGCCTGCCCAGCACCACTACAAGTCACCTATAGGTGGACAAAACACACATTAGCGACCTTACACAAGCAATAACAACAATATTGGAAGGCGCAAGTTCCTCAAACAGGTGTATTTGCATTCCTTAGTGGACATTCTTGAGTTCATTAACATTATAGTGGGTCGCACTTACACGTGCTCGCCACCCCACAAAAGAATTCCACCATGAATGTGAAAGGGAAAGAACAAGAAAAACTGATACCAAAATTGTAACACCACTATCCGTTACATGACATATAATAGAAGGTCCAGCCGGGGCCCCACACCATATGCCACAAACAGGCGGCGAGGTTATAGGTTAATATCAGAGTTGCGCATCCTAACTCAGAGCATTCTAGCGGAAGCTTTTAAGTTGATTGAACTCAGCTCATCAGAATTTCCACAATATATAAACCGGTATTTATATAACACCCCGAAGGAATGTGCTGCAAATACATAGCAAGTCTGGCCTTATGGCCTTACAGTTAAGCTTTGTACATATAACTTCCATTCATCGGCACGCAGGCCGGCCACACATGAATATATTATCATATAAACTTCTTTGCCCTTCGAGGGCAAGCATAGCAGCAACAACAACAACAAGGGCTTCAGCCACCTATTTTCTGCTCGGCTCTCCTGTACCTGCATCGGACAATCCACCGCACAGTGGTAAACAAGGCAACGATCAGCGTTCAGCTGACCAATTTATAACGACCCTACCCCTTACCCGGGGCAGTGACACTCCTTCCCTTCAGGCATAGCATTTCACAAGCAGATATCTCACACAACGTGCATTCACGCACAATCAACATATCACAAACGTCGCCCACGCGGCTCGACGCTCCGTGCACTCAGGGCACATTCTTGGTGTACCGGATAAACCAGTCGCCCACCGCCATTCAATGCCCGAAGCCCATCGACAAACTTTGAGCATTTTGCTCCACGGCCTACAGCCGGAGGCTTTAGTCTTAATGGCGTGCAGGCCTAAGACTCTCGCTATGCGTTTCTGCTGAATGCCATGCGCCCAGGTACTCATGGCAGCTATACAACCATAACGCGGATACAGTTCAGTCCTTGCCCGTTGCTCAAATAGTTAGTTCTATGACCAGACTAATGCGGGTCGGCATCCCCTTGTCTGTTCCGCACGAGCTCACAAAGCTCACAAATAGCCACACTGTCCCCGAAGGACTGGCTTCACAATCACAGGTTAGCTAGGTGCCACCTCCAGCGACACTCACTCTCGCCCGGCGTTAGCGATAGAACTCACTTTCCATCCCTAGCCCTAACTGTATCTGGACTAACCATCCAACAATCCCTGCAGCACCTGCAGTACCAGAAATAATGGTCTTTCAAAGCATACAATACAAGCACTTTGCGGGTATTTTCCTGGATTTTCACACCAGTACTTCCTGCTACTACCCTTCACAGGCACAACCCGCTGAAGTCACAAGCATATTCATTTATACAAGGAGTCTTCTTCGGTGTGCAACATACAACATCATAAATCCAGACCAACCTGTCCAAATGGGCTTCACACAGTATGCCTATTCCGTACTTCACGTTTCCGGATCTACATGCAAGACATCTTGGGGATAGCTAAAATCAACCCAAGAGGAATCCCTCAACAAGCCACCTTTTGGTGGGGGAAACCCATGCATATGACAAACGAAGGACTTCACATGTCAAAGGAAGAAAGATCGTTACCCTTGACGATCGCTTTGGAGCCATGAAAAACTAGCCGACCGAAAAGCACCACAACGGCTTTGCCTCCAAAAATCTGGCCTCGGCACGCGATTCGGGGCTCTAAAGCTCCACCGGCAGCCAGATTCCTCTTCCTTCTCCCTTGCTCTCCCCACTCTCTAACACTTGAAGAAAGATAAAGGCCCTGAGAAAATGAGAGAGTTTATCCTCCACTCTTGGCCTTATCAGCAGCAGGGAAAATTCTGGGTCGTTAGATCCCCTTTGAAAGGAATGGA
Organism: Platanthera guangdongensis; assembly: GCA_039583875.1. Taxonomy (NCBI): domain Eukaryota; kingdom Viridiplantae; phylum Streptophyta; class Magnoliopsida; order Asparagales; family Orchidaceae; genus Platanthera; species Platanthera guangdongensis. The sequence continues at coordinate 11,012,314 of CM077153.1, read as the reverse complement.
CGGCCGCAAAAAGCCCTGAACATCAGTTTCCTGGGCCAGACAAGGCTTGTGACACGCCCGTGTCACAGGCCGTGTACCTTAAGCGCCAAAGAAACTGACTTAACCAGACCAGGACATGGCCGTGTGACACGCCCGTGTCACATGTCGTATGCCCGACACGGCTTCAGCCACACCCGTGTCCAGCCCGTGTTCAAAGCACTGTCCAAGCACAGAGAAGGACACGACCCTTGACACGCTCGTATCATAGGCCGTGTGCACCACTCGAGGATCGTCAAGTGCATTTCGTCGAACTCACTCGAGAACTCGTCGAGCGCATAGCAGGACACGGCCCTGGACACTCCCGTGTCACAGGTCGTATACCCCACTCGAGGATCGTCGACCACATTTCGTCGAGCTTACTCGAGACCACCCTGCAACACTCGAGTGTAGGACATGACCCCGGCCACGCCCGTGTCCCCGGCCGTGTACCTCACACAGAGTAGGACACGACTTGGGGACACGCCCGTATCCCAGGCCGTGTTACCCACTCTCCTCAGCCCAAACATACTCGAGTTTCGGCGGATTACATCTCCTCCATTCTATAAAAGGGAGGTTATACCTTTGTAATAGATACTTTTTTTACATAATAAAGATTTTGTTACTCCAATTTTTCGGTCTAATTTTTCTTCTCGCATATGGTATCAGAGGGACTCGATCTTATCCTCCTGATTCTGTGAGCCCTCTCTATGAGCGCGACTTATTTCTTCTTCTCGCGACCTGTCTTGGCGGCTTGTTTCTTCGTCTAGCTTTCGCCCTGTTCGCGCGGTTTCTTTCTCTCCTTGTCACTGCCCTTTGTGTTTGTGACCTCTTGATTCCTTTTCTTCTTGCCGCGCACTTTGCCTAGTCGCTGACACTACTTTTCTAGCCGCTCCTCTTCTTTGTCGCCGCGACTAGTTCTTAAGTTGCCGCGACTTGTGCCTAATCGCCGCACTTCTCTTTCTAGCTGCGACCTGTTCTTTGTTGTCGCGCCCTCCCTTTCTAACCAAGACCTGTTCTTTGTCGCCGCGACTTCTTTTTCTAGCCGCAACCTGCTCTTTGTCGCCGCGACTTCTCCTTCTCGCCGCGACTTATTCTTCTTGCTGCTCTCCTCTATGGCCAACTCCGAGATCTCTGCCACCACTACTCCCGTTGTCGCTCATCCTCCTATACCTCCCACTCCTTCTGGTAACTTTGGCACCGCTTCCGAACTCATCAGTCCCAAATATCCGGATTGGAGTATCTCCTTCACCTTCCTTCTCCGCTCTCAATGCAAACGTCATCATCTCACAGATGACCCTCCTTCGCATGATTCCCCTCTCTTTGACGATTGGGATGCCAACGATGCTCTTATCTGCATATGGCTGGCTAACAGCCTCTCTGATGAATGCCTCCTTGTCATTTGTCATGATGAAACGTTCAAGGCTGCTTGGCTCCATCTTGCCGCTCTCTACTCTAAGGGGGATCAGACGTCTCGCATCTATACTTTGTATGCAGACCTCTTTGTACGTCCCTCCATGTCTCCAGTTGCTGCTTACCAACAAGTTCAGGGTCTCGGAGCCAAAATTCTCCAAAATTTCCCCTTTTTTGCTGATCTCGCCGAGCAACACAAACATTTTCAAGAGCTTCAAGTTGTGTGTTATCTTCTACGACTTCCTGAGTCGTATAACATGATACGTCAGCAAATCCTTGGCGAGGCAGAGTCTCCCACCCTGGATGTCATGCTGCCCGCATAGCCGCTGTAACATCTCTACTTCAACGTCCGATGTTATTCTCCCCTCCTTAACCGGACAACTCCGCTCACCATACTCAATGAAGTGGCTCTGGTGGCTGCCACCTCCCATCAAGCGACCGTGGTGCTTCCTGCTTTCTCTGCTCTCACTGTGGATGCACCGGCCACACGGTTGATCATTGCTGGAAGAAGCATCCTCATCTTCGACCATCTGGGGACGATTTCACTTCTTCTTCGAAGCCGTCCGCCTCTGTGGTCACGTCTTCAGGTAGTGCCCACGTCGCTACTCAAGGTAAATGGCTGATCGACTCTGGTGCTACCAATCATATGACTGACAATCCGCAATGTTTTTCTCTCCTCGAACAGCATGACCGGTTGCTCCCGGTCCTTGTTGCGGACGGCTCTCCCTCACCGGTCAATGGAACGGGTGTGGTTCAAGTCACTCCGTCACTTCGCTTAGCGGACACCCTCTACGTGCCCAAGTTCCCTTACAACTTGTTATCTGTTACTTCACTTTGCAAACAACTACAATGCTCTGTCACATTCACTTATACTACTTGTTCCTTTCAGGATTCGGGCACCAAGCGGACGATTACTACTGGGACTGAGAGCGGCGGCCTCTACTTCCTCGACAACGTTTCCGCACTCTCTGCCTTCTCCACATCTTCTACTGATCTTCTCCAGTGACATCTTCATCTTGGTCATGCTCCACCACGTCTTCTACGTCAGCTTCTACGACATCTTCCTCCGCAAAGTCCACCTCTCAACTGTGACGCATGTCAGCTTGGCAAGCATCACCTCTCCTCCTTCCCACCGAAGCAAGGTCGTGGCTCTTTCCGGCCGTTTGAACTTGTTCACTCCGACATCTGGAGTCCTGCTCCTACCCTCACCACAGGTCGGGGTAGTTCATATTTTGTAATATTTATTGATGATTTCTGTAGATGTATGTGGGTGTATCTTTTAAAGGATCGCTCCGAACTCTTTTCTGTATGGACATCATTTTATAATATGATTAAGAATCAGTTTGATATGTCTATTAAAATATTTCGTTCTGACAACGCTAATGAATACCTTAACACTACTTTCTCTTCTTTTTTGTATGCAACATGGTATTATTCATCAAACTACCTGTATCTATACCTCCCAATAAAATGGGGTGGCAGAACGCAAGAACTGTCACCTCCTCGATGTCACTCGCACTCTAATGACACAGATACAAGTTCCTCGCTCCTATTGGGGCTACGATGTCTTCATCTCTTGTTACCTCATTAATCACAATCCGTCCATGGTTCTCCACAAACAAACCCCATTCTCTATTCTATATCCAACAAGGATTCGTTTCCTCTCCCTCTGCGTATCTTTGGGTGCACGGCTTTTGTGCACAATCCTTCCGCCACTCATGACAAACTCGACTCCCGTGCCACCAAATGTGACTTTTTGGGTTACTCAACTACTCAAAAAGGCTACTGTTATTTTAATCTCATTCTTCGTAAACAATACGTCTCCGCAGATGTGACCTTCTTCGAGAATGTGTCATATTTCTCTTCTGACCCCTCTCCCTCTACAGTTCTTTCGCCTTCTCCCACCATCCCCTCCACCCCGTCTACTCCCATCGAGATTTTCCCACCATCACCTCTACCGTCTCCTCCTTCCCTCTCTTCCTCATCACCACCGCTCTCTCCCGCCTCTCTGCGACCGTCTCTCTCCTCTCCCAGGTCAGCTCTCTTCGCCACGGATGCTCAAGTTACTAAGGAACACGCTGACCTGAATCTTCCCATTGCTCTTCGAAAAGGGGTGCAGACATGTACCCAACATCCACTGGCTGATGTTGTTTCATATGATCGTCTCACTCCTTCTCGCAGGGCATTTGCATTGGCTATCTCTGCGACTGCCACTCCCCGCACCTACCAGGAAGTTCTTGTTATTCCTCATTGGAAGGCCGTCATGGATGAAAAAATTGCTACCCTCACTGAACGGGGTACCTAGACCCTGGTTCCCCCCTTTGGGCACTGATGTGGTTAGCTGTCGCTGGGTCTTTGGTGTAAAGTTCCGTTCGGATGGCAGCGTGGATCGATACAAGGCCCGCTTGGTTGCCAAAGGCTTCACTCAGACCTATGATGTTGATTACTTTGACACCTTCTCTCCCGTTGCTCGTCTCAGCACCATTCAGGTTCTTCTCTCTATCGCTGTCAACAGGGATTGACCCATTTCACAACTGGATGTTAAGAATGCTTTTCCTTACGGTGATCTTCAGGAAGATGTTTACATGAAGCAACCTCCTGGATATGTTGCTCGGGTGGAGACACGAGTATGTCAGCTAAAGAAGGATATCTATGGCCTAAAGTAAAGCCCTCGTGCTTGGTTTGACAAGTTCAGCAGCATTTTTGCGGTCATTAGTTTTGCAAGAAGTTCAACCGATTACTCCTTGTTCGTTCGGAAAACCGTCTCGGGTTTGGTAGTTCTTGCGGTATATGTGGATGGCATTCTTCTTACTGACGATGACCAGGATGGGGTAACTTTGACAAAGAAACACCTCCGTCAACACCTAGTCACAAAGGATATGGGATCCCCGAAATACTTTCTGGGGATTGAAATCTCTAGGAAGCCCAACTCCATGGTCCTTTCCCAACGGAAGTATGTTATTGATCTTCTAAAGGAGGTAGAGTTGACTGGTGCTAAACCTGACCGATGTCCCATGACTGCAGGAGAAGACAAAACTTGGACAAATGACTCTCCCCTTCTATCCAATCTTACGAGGTACCAGCGTCTAGTTGACAAACTCATTTATCTCACTGTAACCAGACCCATCATCTCTTATGCTGTGGGCAAGGTGAGACAGTTCATGCAAGCTCGTAGGGAGTGTCATCTATAATCTGCCCTAAGGATATTGGAGTATGTTAAAGCAGCGCTAGGGAAAGGACTCCTTTTTCAGAATAAAGGTCACTTAAGGTTTGAAACGTACTCAGATTCGAGCTATGCTGACGACAAAGGTGACCGTAAGTCAACATCAGGTTTCTGCACATTTATTGGAGGAAATCTTATGAGCTAGAAGAGCAAGAAACAGTCTGTGGTCTCCAGGTCTAGTGTAGAAGCAGAATATCGCAGTATGCCATCGATCACATGTGAGTTGAAATGGTTACGAGCTCTCATGCTTGACTTAGGAGAGGTCTACAACTATCCTCTTCCTATGTTCTGTGACAACAAGGCCGCAATATATATCTCCAAAAATCCTGTCTTCCATGAGAGGACAAAACATATAGAAGTCGACTGTCACTTTATTCGGGAAGAGATCTTGAAGAAACAGATTTGTACTCCGTTCGTCACTTCCGACAACGAGTTGGCAGATGTCTTCACCAAGCCAGTGTCCGCTTCCTTCTTCCACATTTGCGACAAGCTGGGCATGATTGATATCTATGCTCCAGCTTGAGGGGGAGTGTTGCAGTATGGAAACCGGGCGGTCTGTTGCTGTTCGGAGGCTGGGCGGTCTGGCAGTTTATCCTAGCCGGCTTGTCTGCCGGTCTATTTCTGTTTGGTATCCCAGCGGTCTGGCGGTTTGTCTCAGGTGACTTGGAGACTGGGCGGTCTAGCGGTCTCCTGTGGTGGCTTGTTCTCTGTGACGCTTGTTCTCTCCTACTGTTGGTTGTGGGGCGGTTAGCCGGCTTGTCTAACCGCACGACTTATCTGATTTGTCTATTTGTAAAGCCGCATATAATTGTAATTTTTTAGTCCCACACTGCTTATTTATAATCTCTCTCATCTCCTCCATTCTATAAAAGGGAGGCTATACCTTTGTAATAGATACCTTTTTGGATAATAAAAATTTTGTTACTCTAATTTTTCGGTCTACTTTTTCTGTTCGCACACATCCCGCGTATCTTGCTTTAGGAATTCCCCTAAGGTGACGAGGAGAGTAATCGTCCCCCATACAGGTACTGATGCGTTGTTAAAGTCTTATATCAGTTCGGTTTCTAGCTCGAGACGCTCTTGAGGGTTCTTCATGTTGAGTAGTATGGACACGAATAGGATGTCCACTAAGCTTCTCTCGTAGATCAGTATCTGCCGGACCCTGAAGCACAGATTGTCGATTCGTGCATCGATGATAAGGTGATCTTTGTACGGTGTGTACATGCCTTTTAAATTTTCGTCCCCAAAATTGATGGCAGTGCCTGTTAGCAGCTTTGGGGTCTTTCGGGTCCTTCTCATACTGAGTAAGGAATAGGACTTTGAAGGGCAAGCCGACAATGGTCTCGACCTCCCCGACCATTTTCCTGCCCCCTTGCGCATCTTGGCGCGCTGAGGGCTGATCTCGCCTAGGCTGATGTGGCGGGGGGCGATTAGGAACTTGATTCTGTAAGTACCTCCCTAAATGCCCTTGCCGGATGAGGCGCTATATCTCCTCCTTTAATCAGGTGAAGTCCTCTGTGGTGTGCCTGTTCCCTTGGTAGAACTCGTGGTACTACGCCTGGTATCCTTGGTTTAGGGGCAACGACTTAGGGAGTCGGAGCATGTCAGAGTCCTGAATGGCCATAAGTACCTGTGTTTGGGCAATATTTAGTGGGGTGAATTCCCGATACCGGCGGGAGACCTGATCCTGGCGAGGGTTGTTGTGACGGTCATCATTTTAGTGGTGTGCCGGTGGTGCAGGCTTCGACTCTGGCTCCCTCTTCTGCTTGGAAGATCCCTCAAATTGTTGGTGGTGGGCCTCAATGGCTTCGTCATCCACAATTTACGCCTCGACCCGATGACTGAGGTCGGCGTAGCTTGGAACCGTTTATCGCGTCAGAGTGGAGTAGAATCCACTTGGGCAAAGTCCTTCGATAAAGACGTCATGAAGGAAATCTCAGTTGACTCCCGAGATTTGTCGTGCCCCCGAGGTGAAGTGACAAAAGAAATCCTTGAGTGTCTCTACCTCATTTTGGCGGATGTTGGAGAGGTGAGAGGGGTCTCTGACAATCCGTCGGTTGGCTATGAACTGGTCAATGAAAAGGAGGGTGTCCTCCCCAAAGTCGTTGATCTCCCCTTCCCGCAGGGAGTGGAATCAGGTGTGTGTTTGCCCCTTCAGAGTCGTGGGCAATACTTGACAAAATAATTGGTCGGGTGTGTTGAAGAGATGCATAATCATCTCAAAGTGATTTACATGCTCCAAGGGATCTTTCATAAGGTCGAAGACCTCAAAGTGGGCAGTTTGAACCCGTGCGGAACAGGGTGTGCTAGGACTTGAGGGGCGAGCGAGGACCCATTGTGAAAGGGGTGTTGCACGTTCACGATGCGGCGTCGCTCTTGGGCGTACCCTTCCTTGAACATATTCCTGAACTCATGGCGAGTGAGCCTACAGTTGTCTTGTCGGGTTTCCACATTCCCCAGGTGAGGGTCGGGCTAAGCGTCGGCCTGCGACTCTGGCTTTTGGGCGACATTAATGGAGCTTGTTTCATCGGAGAGTTCTTCTGCAAGGGGCTCCTAAAGGCGAGTCGTGCCCTAAAGTGAGACATACTCTGGCGCTACCACCGACCATGCTCTGCGTGCGTCAGCTGCATTGGGAGGGTTGGACACTCCCATATCCTGTTGGAGGTTGAGTCCTTCTGCTTGGAATTCCTTCATTAGCTGGACTCGCAGCTCTACTGAGACCGCGGGCGTGTCGGTAGTGTCTCTATCCATTAGTGGAGAGTTGTTTTCAAGTGGGCTAGCGAGGGATATTTCAACACGTTCTTCTGGGGCCATGCCGTTAGTGGTGCACACATTCCTTCTTTCCATTATAGCTAGTTGGGGTTGTTGAGAATTGTCAGAGTTTTTGGGAACACCTTCCCACAGACGGCGTCAAACTGTTGTGGGTCACTTAGTTTTGCCCCGGTCTGGAGAATCAGACTACCTTAGATCGGTGATGACTCATATTTTATCTTATTTTTACAATATGTTTTATTTTATGTTTTATCAAATTTTGTCTATCTCTCTTTAATTTAAGTACTTAATTATCTTCTTTTTGAAATTCAGGAAAATCTGGGCTGCTAATATAAACTTGGAGCTCACTGATGTAAACATGGAAAAATTCTGAAGGTTTTTTGAGAACTCAAGTTTTACATGCCCTGGTTACGGGCATGACCAGGGGGCATGACCTCAGTCACGGTCCGTGTACCGCCTCCGCTCCAGAAAGCTGCTTCCACGTCAGATAAATATTACACGCCCTGGTCACAGACGTGACCAGGAAGGCATGTCCACTATTCAAAATGAAGTGTCACATCATTTAAAGTTAAACGACCCTGTCACAGGCGTGACAGGGAAGGCGTGTCATCAAGGCCCCAAGCGTGATCCAGAGTTATGATAGCCAGTTTCAGCCGACGACCGTTTTATGCAGGCACGCCTAGGTCACGGGCGTGACCCCCTAGCGTGACTGCATCAGTAACCGCCACCATCATTACAGTTTGAGACGTTGTTTGTAACACCCCAAAGCCCAGAATTTGGCAAAATTTGGGTGACACGGTCTGGGACACGGGCGTGTCCCAGGGCGTGTCCTGCTTGGGTGAGCAGCCGGCGAGAGTTTGAGGAAACTTCGTTCGACGAGCAAAATGAGGGCACACGCCCTCTGACACGGGTGTGTCAGAGGCCGTGTCCTCTGTGGGTCAATGAATTTCAGGTCGACGAAGTTGATTCGGTCGAAGATTGTCGAGTCCATAGTACACAGCCTGTGACACGGGCGTGTCACAGGGCGTGTCCATGCGGTCGACGAAATCAGCTCGACGAAGTTGAGCCGGGGCGTGTCTAGTGTCGTGTATGGGCACACGGCCTGGGACACGGGCATGTCACAGGCCGTGTAAGTCTCGGGTTGATTTCGATGTTGTGCAGCCTGAAGAACACGACAACATACACGAGCGTATCTGAAGGCTTGTCAGGTGACACGGCCCGTGACAAGGGCGTGTACTGGTTTGGATGAGTCGGTTGAGTACCGCTTAGGGAACACGGCCCTGGACACGGGCGTGCCACAGGCAGTTTCAGGCTAAAAACATGATTTTATGGCAAAATCGTGGTCGTTCCTTTTCTCAGCTGGGATCCAATGGCTGAGAGCCCTCCCTGTGTCCTTAAGGCCGGAAATGAGATGAGAATTCTCATTTGTTATTTGTCCTTCTCTTTCTTAAAAGTTAGAGAGAGAAAGGGAGAGGAAGGAGGAGAAAGAGGAGTTTGCCACCGGTAGTGCTGCGGAGTTCCGACGAGAGGTCCGAGACCAGCGTTGCGAAGGAAAAGCTGTTGCGGTTCATTCTAGCCAACTATGAGCTCATGACACCGAAGCGGTCTTTAAGGGTAACGACTTTTCTTACTAGCCATGTGAAGGCTTCCTTTTTGGCATATGCATATGATTCCCCCACCAGAGGGTGACTGATTATGGGAGTCTTTTGGGTTGATTCATGGAATCCCCAATCATTTGGCATATAGATCTGGAAATGGAGTACGGAATAGGCATGTTGTGTGAAGCCTAGGGCTGATATCGATTCGAGTTCGAGCGATTTTGGCTCGGCTCGAAATCGAAATTTTCGACTCGAACTCGACTCGAAATCGACTCGAAATCGAAATTTTCGACTCGAACTCGACACGAAATCGACTCGAAATCGAAATTGATTTCGAGTCGAGCCGGCTCGACTCGAAATGACTCGATTCCGAGTCGGCTCGAAATCGAATCGAGTCGGCTCGAAATCGAATGGGAACGGCTCAAAACCGAATCAAATCGGCTCGAAATTGAGCAATTTTTTGTTTTATTCCTAATTTGCTCAAAATCAAATTGGGAAACCTATAAATTTAGCAAATGAAACACTTAAAGTCTATATTTTTTATTTAGCTTTAAATTTTGTTATTTTTAATCTTGAAATAAGAATATATTGATAAATATATAGTTTTTTTAATTAATTCAAGTTGATTCGAATCATATTTCGAGCGATTCAGGGCTGGCTCGAAATCAGATTCGAGTCAAATTGAATCGACTCAAATTGAGTCGAATCAATTTTAACCGATTCCGATTCGGCTCAATTTTCGAACGATTTTCGAGCGACTTTCAAGTTTCGAATAATATGCTCAGCCATAGTGAAGCCCATCTGGACAGGTTGGTCTGGATTGGTGATATTGCATACGCACCGGAGAAGACTCCGTGATAAACGTGTAGTTTAGGAGTTGATGGGTTAACCCTGTGAAAGGCAGTAGCAGGAAGTACCAGAGTGGTAGTCTAGAAAAATACCTTTGTGATGCTTGTGATATTGGGTTGTACCTGCGAAAGGAAGTAGCAGGAAGTACTGGATTGGAAGTCCAGGAAATACTCTTTGTAATGCTTGATGTTCATGGGTGGACTTGTGAAGGGAAATAGCAGGAAGTACTGGCGTGGTAAGCCATGAAAATACCCTTGACATTTGTGATATTGTGGGGTCATACCTATGAAGAGAGTAGCAGGAAAGACTGGTGTGCCTAGGAAAGACACGCTGATGTGTGAGATGAAATGGGTGTAAGAGTAAGTACTGGTGCGCCTAGGAAAGCTCCCAGGCTTGAATGCCAAACAGGTTCGGTGAAACCGACCCGCGCCTTTATATATCCGCGAGTACGCTGTGCTCGGTGATGGCAAGACGATTTGAGCAATGAGGGTGGATTATCTGACCTGCGTTATGTCCGTCCGATACGAGACCAGAAGGTGCAGTCTGTTGGGTGCATAACGAGAGTCGTAGGCCTGCGCGCCATGATACAATGGGGGGCTACGGGCCAATCCCGGTGCATTACGACTAGAACTCTGGCTGCACGCCATGGAGTGAAATGCTCAATGTTTTACCGTTGGGTTGTGACCTTGATACGGTGGTGGGACCCTGGTTCGCCGGTACACCAAGAATGTGTCCTGAGTGCACGGATCGTCGGGTCGCGTGGATGACGGTTGTGATGAAATGTATGTGTGTGAGAGCACATTGGATGAAATATATATGCTTTTGAAATGCTATGCATGCAGGAAAGGAATACCACCGCCCCAGGAAAAGGGGTGGGGTTGTTATAATTTGGTCAGCTGAATGTTGACCATTGTCTGTTTGCCACCGATGGGTGGGCTGTCCCTGTGCAAGTGCTGGAGAGCCAAGCGGGACGCATAAAGACTGAAGTCCCTGTTGTTGATGCTGCTGCTGCTAGCCCTCGAAGGCTAACTTATAAATGTTGTGTTTTATATATACGTGGTCGGCCTGCACGCCAATGTTGAGGCCACTGTTGTGAAAGCCCTGTAAGGCCCTAAGGCCAACTGTTTGTATTTGTAAAACATTCCTATGTTATATCTAAATGAGGAGCTTTTATATGTTGGACATTCAGGTGTGGAGTTCAAGTTTAGTGTTTAGGCATCCGCTAGAATGCAATGTGTTAGGGTGCGCTGCGCTACTCTGGTATCATACTGTACCTTCACCGCCTGTTTTGTGGTATATACTGTGGGCCCCGGCCGGACCTTCTAGTATATACTATGTAAATGGATGTGGTTGTTACATTGTTCCCCCTGTTTTTAGTATCCTACACTACACGCCCTAATCACGGGCATGACCAAGGGGAGTGACCCATAAAGAAATGACCCTTAGCGGTTTGGCTTACAGCTTTTCCCAGATTTTTATGACAACAGTTCCATTCCTTACATGCCCTATGGTCATGGGCGTGACCTAGGGGCGTGAGTGTCATGCAATTTTCCTTATAAATACCAGTCTTTTTCTTGAGCCAAGTAGGAAGATTTTGGTGGAGAAATTCTGTAATTTGGTACTATCTTTCCTTATTTTCATTTCTAGCTTGTAATTTAGCTTAGATAATTTCTTTTCTAGTTGTAATTTAGCTTAGTAGTTTGGTATTTCAAGTTCTCTCTTTTGTAATCATATATTTCTCAATCATGTTATGTAGTTTCTTCATCGTGATGAGCAGCTAAACTTTCTTTAACACGTGATCATGATGAACTTTGAAATGAAATTAACTTTGGTTTTCTTTAAATCATCTAGCAAGCTCTCTACTTTAATTTACTTCCGGTTGTCTTTGATTATAATTTGTTCGAATTCTAGTGTAGCGAGTCAAATTCTAGATCCATATCCTAGATTTTACCGGGAGATTATGGATACGGGGAGATCACTAAACGTATCGCTACCTAGTCTTCGATCCTAGATCTATATTCTAGATTTTATCGAGAGATTGTGGATACGAGAAGATCACTCAAAGTTAAAAGAAGTTGTCATGCAATCCTCAATAGAGGATAACCCAAATCTTCTGGATTGGGGTCAAACTCAATAGTGGGGTTCACCACCTAAAGCAAGTTTAGAGGGTTCGACTGGTCGAGGGGTCTTAATCGTGCCACCTAAGGTTAGGCATTAGCAGTATTCCCGAGAGGGGCGTTAACATAATTTGGGAACTTTCACGGTCAAAGACAAATTATTGGAACTTACACTTTAATCTTTTAATCAATGTTCATTTCATCCAAAAAAATTCAAAATCAAGTGCTAGTCATTCTCTCGTCGATTTTTTCTCAATTAGTTTAATTGAATTTTTTTTTTGCAAATCACTCACTATTTGTTAAGATAAAATAATAACTCTTCCTTGTGAGTACGATTACTCGACAGACCTGGAAAAATATGACACTTGATTTTATACTCTGTAACGACAGATGCATTTGCTTTCCCAATACGTAATTAATCACCTCTCATCATTTCAATCACATATCACGCACTCATCTCACGTTACAAAATCTAGCGCATCAAGTTTTTGGCATCGTTATCGGGGACTATATTTTTGTCGATATTCTGAAATCAAGGTTCTATTACTTTTATCAAGTTTCTTTTTTTTAAAAAAAATATTATATTATATTTAAAAATATATATAATAAATATTTTTCTTAGTTTGTTTTACTTTGGTGTATGATCCGAGGGAATCCTTCAAATCTATTTGACTTGTGTATAACCCGTAATTCATCGAGATAAGAAGTACCCCAGCAGACGACTATTCGCAGACCATTCGGCGAGCAGAGGCGAGCTGTGGCGAGCTTGGGCGAGCAGAGGCGAGCTTGAGCGAGTAACTCGCGAGTATGGGCGAGTAACTAGCGCGTATGGACGAGTATCCCTTGGAACTCGCTGGCAGAAACTAGATACTTGCCTATACCCCTCATGATTTCTCTATAAATATCCCCCCAGGGGTACTGGAAATGACACTTTTTGGAAGAGGTTGAGGTCCCCCCCCCCAAGTGGATACTCGCTCAGTCCATGCGTGCCTAGTACCTCACACAGCCTTTTGGTTGCGGAGGGGAAGCTTCTTCTAAGCTTCCGGGTACGTGGTGGGACCTCCCTACTGGAGCACCTGGTGTGTGCTTATAGATAGTTTCCTCTCTCGTGCTAGCCACTTGAATTGTGACGTCGGATCGTAGAATCAGTAATCTTAGGCTGCATTGATCCTATTTCTGAGGTTGAGAATTTTCCTGACTTCAACACTTGGTGCGGTGCGCGTGGATGGTAGCCGAGGAAGAAATTTTTGCGAGAAGACTTCATAGCATAAGAGGGCGAGCTGAAGACCAAAGGCAGGAACTCGCGAGCACTCGACAAGGTGGGCGAGTTCCCGACAAAGTGCGCGAGTTTCCTGGTTACTTGCCCATAGGCGACTTCACGATGGCGATTTTCAAGCTCGACGGCTTCATGGGGCGAGCTTACCTATTACTCGCTCATAAGCGAGTTCCAGATCGCGACCTCCTTAGGCGAGTTCCAGATGATGACTTCAGTTAGCGAGTATATGCGAGCGAGTTCATGCAGGCGAGTTGCGGATGACAATATGCTCTGACGAGTTTCATGCAGAGAGCTCCAAATCAACTCGCAGGTGTCATGCTCTGGCGAGCTGCAGGTCAGTTGGCGATTATGACTGTGAAAGGTGCCTTATCAAGGAGGTGTTGGGTTCGAAACCTGGCATGCTCAAAAACCCGCCGTGCTGAGAAACATGCCAGAGATGGGTCTGGGTGGCACGGACTGCAGTCCTGTAGCGGGGCACCGGGGCGAGACAAGCTGCACGATTATGTCGTGGGCCTCTGAGCTCTAAACCGGGATGTTACATAAAAAGTGCAATGTCAGGTTTCAAACCCAACACCTCCTTGATAAGGCACCTTCCACAGTCCTCATCACCAACTAAGCTGCAGCTCAGTTGGTGATGAGGACTGTGGAAGGTGCCTTATCAAGGAGGTGTTGGGTTCGAAATCTGACATGCTTAAAAACCCGCCGTGCTGAGAAACAGGCCAGAGATGGGTTTGAGTGGCAAGGACTGCAGTCCTGTAGCGGGGCACCGGGGCGAGACAAGCTGCACGGTTACGTCGTGGGCCTCTGAGCTCTAAACTAGGACGTTACATAGGTGCTCTCTTAAATTCCGCGAGTTTCATACTTGCGAGGTGATCTCTTCAACAACCAAGTGCTTTCTTCAATTCCGCGAGTTCCATACTCGGAAGAGGATCTCTTCAACAGCTAGGGGTGCAATTTGAGTTGAGTCGGCTCGAAGGCTCGATGAGCCGGCTCAAAAAAAGCTCGACTCGAGCTCGAGCCTGTGGAGCTCAAGCTCGAGCTCGACGAGCTCGAGCTCGATTACGAGTCGAGCTCGAATATTAATGTTCATGAGCACGCGAGCTGGCTCGCGAGCTTTTTATTCCAATTTTTTTAAAAAAAATATGGAAAAAAATATAAAAAATAAGAAAATAAAGCTCATGAACTATAAAGCTCGCGAGCATCTTGAGCTCGAGCTTGAGCTCGCGAGCTCGAAACTCGAGCTCAATAAGTTGGCATTGAGCTCGAGCTCGAGCTGGGATAAATGAGCTCGTCGAGCTCGAGATCGAAATGAAAAGCTCGAGCTTGAGCTTGGAAATTTTGCCAAGCTCGACTCGTTGGCACCCCTATCAACAGTTAGGTGCTCTCTTCAATTCCGTGAGTTCCATACTCGGGAGAGGACCACTTCAATAACTAGGTGTTCTCTTCAATTTCGCGAGTTCCATACTCGGGAGAGGATCGCTTCAACAACTAGTGCTCTCTTCAATTCTGCGAGTTCCATACTCGGGAGAGGATCTCTTCGACAGCTAGGTGCTCTCTTCAATTCCAGGAGTTCTATACATGGGAGAGGATCTCTTCAACAGCTAGGTGCTCTCTTCAATTCCGTGAGTTTCATACTTGCGAGGTGATTTCTTCAACAACCAAGTGCTCTCTTTAATTTCCCGAGTTTCACGAGTTTCATACTCGGGAGAGTTTGTCTTCAACAACTAGGTGCTCTCTTCAATTCTGCGAGTTTCATACTTGCAAGATTTAAACGCATGAGGTTATCACTCTAGCAACCAGGCTGTCATGTTATTCATGTCATCTCCTCAAATATCTGGAGTTATGATAACCTGAAAGGGTTCTACCTATAGGAGGGAATCCTACGCTTGTTCACACTTATATATCGATGATATTTCTCTAACACCCTGAAATATGGGGCTTTAGCTTCTCTTCTTGAAAGCGTATTGAGCAAGCATAGTAGGCAGAAAGATATCTCTATGATCGATTTGGGAAACCTGCATCCGACCTGATTCTCCTAAAAATCCCAGGGCAGATGATGGGACGACGCATCAGGATTTAAGCTTCCTTGTAAGACCGAGCCCCTGCATTGACGACCGAGATCAACTCCCCCCATGCATGTCGGCCTAGCTACCACTGATTGCATCTCTCCTCCGTCTGGAGAGACTATCAGGAACAGGTCTGGACGCTAACCTCCTAAACTCGATGAAGGAAGACCCGCTCTTAGAGATGGGTTGTCTTGTGGGGCAGGACGCATCTTTGTTACTACCAAGGTGGGATAACCTGTCATACTCTAAAAGTACAAGTTTGCGGAAGGATGGTGGACTCGAGAGTGTCCATTAGGACCCCCGAGTACCATTTCCCTTCGCTTGTACTCTGATTTTAGTAACCAAGTGGCAGAACTGAAAACGATCTCCACGGTTGGGTTGAGAAATGAGCCTTCGACCTGTTTCTCCTAGATAACCCAGGGCGGACGATGGGACGATGCCTCGAGATGTAAGCATCCTTGTAAGACCGAACTCCTGTATTGACGGCCGAGATCAGCTCCCCCCTTGCATGTCGACCTAGCTACCCCCGATTGCATCTCTCCTCCGACTGGAGGAACTATCATGAACAGGTCTGGACGCCAACCTCCCAACTCAACAGAGGAAAGATCGTCGTTCTCTTTAGGATTTTTTCATCCTCAAAGATATTGATGCATTTGACTCATTGACAATCTCTTAAAGTAGCAGAGCGAACTACTTCAGCACTGATCGAAGTCATCGAGTGGTAGTGTTATCATAAGTCTGAGTCCTTGCACGAGCTCCTCTCCTGCATACCGGCCAACGACCTCCACAAGTGAGAGCTTTGATTGAAGTCCTCGAGTGACAGTGTTATCATAAGTCTGAGTTCCTGCACGAGCTCCTCTCCTACACATCGGCCAACGACCTTCTCGAGCGAGACCAAGTCCCTCAATGGAGTGATGTCGTAGCATGTCACCTCTATAGGAGCTTCTCTCCTACAGACCAACTACTCGCCTCCCCGAGTCGACTCTCCACCTCCAGTTGAGCTCGGATCCTGTGAGGTGTCGACCTCTTCTCTCCACCTCTAGTTGAGCTCGGCTCCTGTTAGGTGTCGACCTTTTTCTCCACCTCCAGTTGAGCTCGGCTCCTGCTTGGTGTCGACCATATTTTGTACCTCCAGTTGAGCTTTCTCCTGCGAGGTGTCGACCTCTTCTCTCCACCTCTAGTTGAGCTCGGCTCCTGTGAGGTGTCGACTCTCCACCTCCAGTTGATCTCGGCTCCTGCAAGGTGTCGACCTCTTCTCTCCACCTCCAATTGAGCTCGGATCCTGCTAGGTGTCGACTAGACTCTCCACCTCTAGTTGAGCTCGGCTCCTGTGAGGTGTCGACCTCTTCTCTCTGCCTTTAGTTGAGATCGGCTCCTGCGAGGTGTCGACCTCTTCTCTCCACCTCTAGTTGAGCTCGGCTCCTATGAGGTGTCGACTCTCCACCTCCAGTTGAGCTCGGCTCCTGCAAGGTGTCGACCTCTTCTCTCCACCTCCAGTTGAGCTCGACTCCTGCTAGGTGTCGACTATACTCTCCACCTCCAGTTGAGCTTGGCTCCTACTAGATGTTGACTATACTCTCCACCTCTAGTTGAGCTTGGATCCTGCTAGGTGTTGACTATACTCTCCACCTCCAGTTAAGCTCGGCTCCTGCGAGGTGTCGACCTCTTCTCTCCACCTCCAGTTGAGGTCGGCTCCTGCGTGGTGTCGACCTATTCTCTCCACCTCCATTTGATCTCGGCTCCTGCTAGGTGTCTACTATACTCTCTACCTTCAGTTGAGCTTGACTCCTGCTAGATGTCGACTATACTCTCCACCTCCAGTTGAGCTTGGCTCCTACTAGGTGTTGACTATACTCTCCAACACCAGTTGAGCTCGGTTCCTGCGAGGTGTCGACCTCTTATCTCCACCTCCAGTTGAGCTCGGCTCCTGGGAGGTGTCGACCTCTTCTCTCCGCCTCTAGTTGAGCTCAGCTCCTGTGAGGTGTCGACTCTCCACCTCCAGATGAGCTCGGCTCCTACGAGGTATCGACCTCTTCTCTCCACCTCTAGTTGAGCTCGACTCCTACGAGGTGTCGACCTCTTCTCTCCACCTCTAGTTGAGCTCGGCACCTGTGAGGTGTCGACTCTCCACCGCCAGTTGAGCTCGGCTCTTGCGAGGTGTCAACCTCTTCTCTCCACCTCCAGTTGAGCTCGACTTCTGCTAGGTGTCGGCTATACTCTCCACCTCCAGTTAAGCTTGGCTCCTGCTAGGTGTCGACTATACTCTCCACCTCTAGTTGAGCTTGGATCGTGCTAAATGTTGATTATACTCTCCACCTCCAGTTGAGCTCGGCTCCTGCGAGGTGTCGACCTCTTTTCTCCACCTCCAGTTGAGCTCGACTCCTGCTAGGTGTCGACCTTTTTCTCCACCTCCAGTTGAGCTCGGCTCCTGCTTGGTGTCGACCATATTCTGTACCTCCAGTTGAGCTTTCTCCTGCGAGGTGTCGACCTCTTCTACAAATCAGTTGAACTTGGTTCCTATGAGGTATAAACCTTCTCTCCCCTTCCAGTTGAGCTCCACTCCTAGGAAGGACCTCACGCATCGCATCGTATAGTGTCATCTCTCCGAACAACGAGTTCAATATTATTTTTCCAAGCTCGTGTCGAGCTCAAAAAAAACTGGGATTGTGTATAACCCATCATTCGTCGAGATCAGAAGTACCCCAGCAGACGACTATTCGCAGACCATTCGGCGAGCAGAGGCGAGCTGTGGCGAGCTTGGGCGAGCAGAGACGAGTTTGGGCAAGTAACTCACGAGTATGGGCGAGTAACTTGCGAGTATGGGCGAGTATCCCTTGGAACTCGCTAGCAGAAGCTAGATACTCGCATATACCCCCCAGGATTTCTCTATAAATATCCCCCCCAGGGGTACTGGAAATGACATTTTTTGGAAGAGGTTGAGGTTCCCCCAAGTGGATACTCGCCCAGTCCATGCCTGCCTAGTACCTCGCCCAGCCTTTTGGTTGTGGAGGGGAATCTTCTTCTAAGCTTCTGGGTAGGTGGTGGGACCTCCCTGCTGGAGCACTTGAGGTGTGCTTATAGATAGTTTCCTCTCTCGTGCTAGCCACTTGAATTGTGACGTCAAATCGTAGAATCAGTAACCTTAGGCTGCCTTGATCCTATTTCTGAGGTTGGAAATTTTCATGGCTTCTACAGTAATCAATTTACTAATAAAGTAAAGCAATGACATGATCAATATATTCTATAATATTTGATATTTTTAACTACAAATTTTGTAACAAATTTCTTGCTAGCTAAAATTAGGGACAAAATAATTCATTGCTGATAAGCAATAAATATTTTATTGGTAAAATTTCTTGCTGAATTAGAAAGTGATAAATTCCTTGTTGTTAATTCATTGGTGAATTAGAAAGCAAAAAATTTCTTACTAAATATCTCTTGTTGAATAGAAAGGAAAATCACCCTAGCTAAAATTAGCTAGGCTCAAATTAGCTAGGAATAATTTTTGTATCAGAATTTGTTGTTAATCTAAATTAGCAACAAAATTGTGTGTTTTGCAAGGAATTTTAACCCTTGCTAATAGATGTTTTTCTTGTAGTGTTTGCATACACACATCAATGCATCATCAGTATATCTTGGTTGAAGCATGCACACTGCACTTATAAGATGATAGAAATATACATTCATATTATGTAGTATGATATGCATAATATGTGTATGTATATGGATCCTCATAAGGACATAAATATTTAACTTTTAAGTTGAAATGAACGACTTTACATCATATGGATGCTCATTAGATTTTATTTTACATTACATGCAATATTATGTAGTATGAGATGCATAATATTTAGTGTGTATGGTTGTTCATGACATGCATTAAAAATTTTTAGAATGCATTATACAACATGCATAACATAACATATCATGAGCACGCATGCCAAGTTAAAATCTACTTGATGACGCTTATACACACATGATTTAAAATGAAAATCAAAGCATTCATGCATTCATATAATATGCACAAAAGTCAAGAAGATGATGGTATATCATCATAAGTTAAAGCATAACGTAATTTCATGAAATTCCCGGAGCAAAGTAGCAGCAAGAGCAAATATCTACACATTTTTTTCTGGTCTGGCTTAAGTAATTCTAGTATCCTAACTGAGGTGTATTAAGCTAGGTGTTGATGAGATGCTCATTCGTATTTGTAGGAGATGACTCCAAAGCATTATACGTTGGGTCGACTCCCCAGTCAGAGGGTGAATCTTCAGGTGCGTACGACGAGACAACGATTAAGGACCTACGTCCAAGTAATGAGACGTTGTTAAGGTAAATGGTTACGATGGAGAGTCACATTCAGACATTGTTGACTGCCACTTTAGCACAACAGCCTAGGATGCATGAACGTACATGCCCCTCCTGCTCCTCTTATACCTCCTGCTTAGTTTCCTCCATAGATGAATTTTATTTTGCATTTACAACGTCCAGGACCTCCTACTTATGCTAGGAAGGCTGATTTTATGGCTTTAGACGATTGAATTATAAATATATAGGAGATGTTCTTTTATTATGGGACTTTTGTGGACCAGAAGGTGATGACGACTGCTTACCAGTTAAAGGGTCTTGCTAAAATCTGGTGGATCCGGTAAAAAGAGACCCTCACTAGTGGGTGTTCGTGGGAATGGTTTAAGTTGATGCTGCTAAAGAAGTTCCTTCTTTTGGTCGAGCAAGACAGGTTGATGAATAATTTTCTGCATTTAAAGCAGCGAAAACTCACAGTTAGTGAGTATGAGATAAACTTCAGCAAGTTGAGTAGGTTTGCTCCGGAGTTGGTCGTTGTACAACACCTATTCGTCAAGGGGGGCCTGGTTGTGCCAAGAAGGCAAGAGTTAGCGTCAACATTAAAGACCAGGTCAACAGTTAAACAGTGAACCAAGAGGGTGATCATTTACTACGGGTGAGTATCATACTTGCTCATGCGCGCGACCACCCAACAGCAGGGGCGAGTATCAATTATCTGATAATCCAGGCGAGCTTCCGAACAATATATCACAACGAACAACTACAACAATCGCCTACTAGGTGATTTCTGCTACTACCTTGCCAGTCACGGTCGAGGATCGAAGATAGTTGTCAGTCAGCAATCTGTGAAGTCAACAGAACCCAGAGGACAAGCTCGCAGGGTTGGGTCTTCTCATCTGAAGACCCTCTCTTTTTTGTTTTGTTTATAAATAGGACCCCGGTGATACCAAGAATGACACTTTTGAAATCTTGCAATCACACCTTCATTCACCCCCTCATGACTACGTTTCGTTTGTGTAGTGCCTTCCTTATACCTAGCTCAGATATTTTGAGTTGTGGAGGGAAAACTTTCTTAAGTTTTCGAGTACGTGGTGGGACCTCCCTGTCACAGTGTCTGAGATCCTTTTAGTCATTTTTCTCTCTCTTGTTCTATCTTCAGAGCGTAGGCGCGCCAAATCGACAGGTCAAGTAACCTCGGGCTGTACTTAGTTCTGAATATTTTGGAGTAGGGATTTACCTGGCTTCAACACTTTGGTGCGGTGAGCGTGAATTTTAATCGAAGGAGGAATGTTCGAAGGAGGCAGCATGGTGAATGAAAGTGAGCAAGGAATGGAGGGAAACTCGTAGGGTTCAAGCGAGTATGTTACCCGGGCTGAGTTTAGCTCGGAGCTCGACGTGCTCGCACAGCACATTGGGATACCGTGCACTCGTTATTTACTCCTCGAACGGAGGCCACAATAATATTCCCCTTCACGAGACCCCATCAGAATATGTTTCGCCGCCCAAGAGGCCTAGTAAGGAACACGTGGCGGGGGAGCAAGAGAGACCAACACATTTAATGTACTACCCACCAAGAAACTAGGGGATCAGGATTCAGGAGGGTACCCAGGATACTCGTACCGATGAGTTTGGTGCTTCTTGCCAACTTGTCATCCGCCACCAGAACGGGAGAAGCCCGATTAGCGAGGGGTGTTGTCGACACCAGTCCCGAAAGTTTTTAGGGACCCGACACTGAGTTACTACTCCGGAAGAGACGACCCGGTCAAGCATCTATAGTGGTTTGAAGACGTGATGTTGATTCGTATCATGACAAACGCATTCAAATGCAGGTTATTCGCAATCACCTTCGATAGGGAGGCCAGGGACTGGTTCTACCAGTTCCCGACGAATTCTATCATCTATTTTGAGAATCTGGGTTGTGGTCTGGTGATGAGGTTTGTCACTTCAAAGAAGAGGAAGAAGGAGGTCGTTGCCCCTTTCCATCTAACATGGGGCAAGCATGAGATGCTGGATCGTTACATCGACCACTTCTAGGAGGAGGTCTTGGGTATTCAAGAGGTGGATATTAACACCCTGATGCTGACCCTGACTTTCAGACTGAAATAGGGGCTCTTTAGCCTCGATATCAACACAGAGCCTCATCAAAAGAGCCAAAAAGTTTATTCAAGCAGAATTGACTAACCCCAGCTTCCTTGACAGGCTGTATCAGACAACCGAGGATAACTAGGATGATGAGGAGGCAGAGAGGATGGCAGAATGGAGGCCCAGGGAGCGGTAAAAGAAGGGAGAGGTGAAGAAGCAATAAGGGAGAAGGGAGGAACCAAGGAGGAGAGAGGAGAAGCGGATAATGGAGGAGAGGAGGCCTGCCATAGCTCCTAATAACCAAGCAGAGGGATGAAGGTTTCAGTACCCCGTGAACCGGACCCCGTGGAGGCTGGCCAGAAGAAGATATTCCCCGGAGAGGAGATACGATCTGAACTGGCCAGGAGGGCATCAAGGAGGAGGAAACTAGAGAGAAGTTATGATGATTGTCAGGCAAGGAAACCATTTACAGAGGAGGAATGAGAGGATGAGGAACAAGCCTGTAGAGGTTCCCCTCTATTGTGATCTTCATTGGGTCGAAGGGCACATAACCATTATGTGCCATGACTTCCTGTAGTGGAGGAGAGCAGGAGAAAGAGAAAGAGATAAAGAAGGAGGAGAGATAAACCAGGGGCAGAGGGGTCAGAAGGACCTATGGAGGCAATAAGAATCTACAAGGAGGAGAAATGAGGATCGAGTGGACCAAGGAAGTCGCGAAGGAGTCGACTAAGGAGGAGGTAAAGGGGTCAGAGCGATCAATGGAGGGGCCGACGTGGAGGCTTCCCTTAAGCGAACCCTCCACACCATCTAAAGAAGGAGTGTTGTCACGGCCTCGTAGGTACCTCAGCAACTGGAAGAGATCACATCCTCGATAGAGAATCTGTTGGGAAATGAAAACCCTTTTCACTACTCCCTTGTCATCCAGGCCGCCATCGAGGACTTCACCGTCGAACGGATCCTCGTGGACAACAAGAGCTCTGTGAATGTCATCTTCAAGAGGACGTTTGATAGGTTGGAAGTAGAGGCGGGGTGGGTGATAAATGGACCCCTTTTCGACTTCTCCAGGGATAGGAAGGAGGTCGAAGCGGGAGTGGAGCTGCTGGTAACTCCGGAAGGGACACCGATTAAGTGTTGATTCATCATCGTAGATGCATCGAGCTGTTACAGTGCCAACTTCAGATGGCCGTTGATTAACTTCTTCAAATAAGTCTCGTCCTCCTACCATCAATGTTTGAAGTACTAGCTGAGAGAGGTCCAGGTGATGATCAGGTGCGATCCAAGAGCTTCCAGAGAATGCTTTTTGAATGCAGCGATCTAAGGCATGAGTGCTTATTTATAGTTCTCTGGAGGGATATGCTGGTAATTAAGTCAGATGAAATTTGTGAGGGAGAATGACGTTGCTCCGTTTTGGTCACTTGGATCACCTATTTTAGTGAAAAGATGAGCATACCCCTCGGGCAGCCCAGCAACAACGGCGGCTTGCGATGGCCGAAGGCGGTGGTAGAGGCTAGAGCCAACATTGGCAACCGGTATCAGCAGCTGGAGAAGCACGCCCTGCCATGTGCGCCGCTGCATGCGCAGTGCGCTTGCGTCTGCGAGGCACACAAAATGCTTGCACGTGCACTACCATGCGTAGAGCTTGCACGTGAGGCACGTGCTATTGCGCACATATTATCGTGCGCGCAGTGCTTGCACGCACACTGTCGTGCACACTGCGCTTGTTATGAGTGCATGTCACTGCACACTAGCTTGTGCAGTTGCCGCAAAAAGTTATTGTTGGTGTCATATTCTTGGGCATGATGTGGAGGGATATTTTGCCCCTTGTTTTGGTGTTGTAGAGGGACCAACAGGTCCATTCCTTTTAGAAGATTCAGAAGGACTCTGTGCCCTTTCTCGCGCGGAGGCATAGAAGGACTTAGCGTCCATTCTTATCAATAGGTTAAGGCAGAGCCTTTTAAGGCAGAGGTCGTTGATGGTGTCTGTTCCTTAGGATGTTGGAGAGGCATGAGTTTTTGTTGTTGCTAATTAAAGAGAGTCCTAGGGCCTTGGAGAGGAGCGGTGTCAGGTGGATGAGTGGACCCTGAGATCATGGTTACAAGGCCAGGTCTGTCATGATAGGACAAGCTCATCATTGTGCTCTGCTTGACATTTGGTGAGAGTTCCTGTGTGGTGCGAAGGATGTATTAGTGTTCTGTCCCTTGAATAGGTGATGCCACAAAAGGTGGTGTTGATGTTGATGTTGAGAGATTACTTGATTGTATACATGTTGCACGCACATTCTATTTTTTTAGTAGAGCTCTGCCCATGTTGTAGCGGGTCCGACTTAGATTGGTATCTTCCCTCTTGCTTGCGATATATCTCATGGGGCATCACAAAGCTGTTTTCTTATTTGAGCCTTGGGTGTCTCGCTGAACCGAGAGTGCTTTTACCCCTTGCTTGAATGCGCGTGTTTGATGTAGCGTGTCGACTTTGCGATTGCCATTGGACGTGAATTCCTGGAGTTGATGTCTGAGTGTTGTGCAAGGGGCATTTTCCCCCTTTGTATGGATGGCGCACAAGGACTCAGAGTCCGCTTTTGGCTAAGTGGCGTAGGAGGACACGGGGTTTGCCCTAGACTACCTCCCTGGGAGGATTGTGGACTTTTTCCCGCCTTGGGAGTGTTTGGGTTCCGTTCTCTCACAGGTGGCAAACGATCTTTGCCCATTTGTGCCTTGGATCGACTTAGGGTCTATTCCATTATTAGTAGAGATGGTGGAGAACCTTTGTTCGTTAGCACCTTTGGAGGACTTGGGTCTGCCCAGGTGGAGGTGGTGAATAACATTTGTTTGTTCGCTCCTCAGGAGGACTGGCATCCGTCCTGGTGGAGGTGGCAAAGAACATTTATTTGTTCGCTCCTCAGGAGGACTGACGTCCGTCTGGGTGGAGGTGCAAAGACCTTTGTTTATTCGCGCCTTAGGAGGACCGCGGTTCATCTGAATGGAGGTGGAGAAGAACCTTTGCTCGTTCGCGCCTCGGGAGGACCTGAGTCTGTCCAGGTGGAGGTAACAAAGAACCTTTGTTTGTTAGTGCCTTCGGATGATCGGGATCCTTCCGGGTGGAGGTGGAGAAGGACCTTTGCCCGTTCACGCCTTTGGATGACGGGCTCCATCCGGGCGAAAGTGGCAAATAACCTTTGTTCATTCGCGCCTTATGAGGACCGGGGTCCATCCAGATGGAGGTGGAGAAGAACCTTTGTTCGTACGCACCTCACAAGGACCAGTTTCTGTCCAGGTAGAGGTGGTGAAAAATCTTTGTTTATTCGCGCATTAGGAGGACCGGTGTCCGTCCGACTGGAGGTTCAAAAAGACCTTTGTCCATCTCGTCTGTGATATGCAGAAGGACATTCGTTTATCTCACCTGGGAGGTGTTGTGAGCGCACTGCCAGAGGGCAGGTGCCGTTACCGCACTTTTCGGAGGCAGGTGCTGTTAGCGCACTAACAGAAGGCAGGTGTTGTGTGAGTAATACCTGAAGGCAGATGTTGTGAGGGCACTGCCAGAGGGCAGGTGCTGTGATAGCATTGCCTGAAGGCAGGTGCTGTGAGCGCAATGCCCGAAGGTAGGTGTTGTGAGTGCACTGCCTAAAGATAGGTGCTGTGAGCGCACTGTCGGAGGGTAGGTATTGTGAGTGCACTGCTCGAAGGAAAGTGTTGTTAGCGTACTACCAGAAGGCTGGCACTATGAGCGCACTGCCCGAAGGTAGGTGTTATGAGCGCGCTTCCTGAAGACAGTGGTTGCTATGAGTGCGTTGCCCGAAGGCAAGTGTTGTTAGCACACTGCCCGTAGGCGGGTATTATGGACGCCCTTTCTTTTGGACAAGGTGTGTTCGTAGTTTTGATAATACGGAAGATGTTTTCCCTCTATAAGCCTGACATGATCACACTTCAAAAATCATTAATCACAATCACGAGCCTAATCTTGCTATAATTTGCGATACATAAAGTTGACAAAGCAGCGCAAAGAGTGGGTAGAGCTTTAATGCCGGATATGGAGCTTTCTCCTGGAATGATTGCCTTAGGAGTTGTCCCCCGACCCTTCCTAATGAGCGTATGACAGACCCTTCGTTGATTGATCATGTGTTTGGCTCTATAAGAACCTCTCTAACTGCCCTTGTCTGACAAGTTGTTCGATTTCTTCCTTGAGTTTGGAACAACTTTTGGTGACGTGTCCTCGCCTACGGTGGAACTTGCAGTATTTTGACTGGTCGTCGACATTTTTAGCGAACGGCCTTGTTGAAGCCAAAATTTGACTTCGACGAATGTTCGCAAAATAGGGGCGTAGCCGGCTCCTACTTGACCTAAGCTCCGACCTCCGACTGGTTGCGAAGGACTAAGAAAACTGGCCCAAAGCCGCAGCAGGGAGGTCCCACCGCTTACCCGGAAGGTCACAGAGAGCTTCCCCTCTAAAGCCAAAAGCTGGGCTTGGAGTTCCTCAGAAGACAGTGCCAATGATTCCTCTTAGGAGTCTGAAAAAAAGGTCCTTTCTGAAGAACCCCTATGGGCTTATTTATAGTTTTTAGAATCTGAACTGCCAATAACAAGACTGCACCGGTCTGAAATTACCGGGGTACCCTTGGCTGGGTCTGCCAACAGCCAAACTCCGCTGTTCTGAGGAGTTATATACAGTCCACTAAGGGTAAGAGGGTAAAAGTACCCGGGGTAGAAGAGTAAAAACCTCTGTTTGACAGGGAAATATAATATATAATATAAAAAAGACCTCTTCTCGCCCTAGCGAGTGGAAAGGCACCTGCCGGCGAGAGGGACCCACCGCCCGTCTCGCCGGCGCCTCTTGCCCTTTACTGCGAGACCTCCTTGCTGATGGAGACTCTCTCGCCCCAGGAGGCCCTCTCGCTTCTGGAGGGCCTCTCACCTCTGGATGGGGATATCTTGCCCATTGGAGAGTCCATCATCTCGCCTCTTGCGAGTGGGCCCCCCTGGCCCCATTTGCCCACCTCGACCTATTTGCTCCTTGAGGGCTCTTTGCGAGCCCGAGGTTGTACACAATCCCCGCTCTTTTTGAGATTATTCTAAGCTCAAAAAGAATGTTCAACCGAGGCTCGTTATTTAAGGCGCATTAAAAAACATATTTATGAGGAATCTTCTGAGGCCTCCACCGGGGCCTATAAATATATGACTCCTGCCCCGCACACCTGGCGCCCCGCTCTGCATATTCTTCTTCCCTATTCTTGAGTCTTTTGGAATGACGCACAGTTAAAGCTTTCGTGAACGTCTCGCACTGGTGCGAGAGCAACATAAGGCCAACGTGGCTTCTTTTATCTCTTCTTTGGTTCGCCCTCTCGCCCCGTCGTCTCGCCTGAAAAAGACGAAGGCTGGGGGTCCGTCACCTGCCGCAGGAGATCTGTCCTGCGTCGCTTTGGAAACCATCCCCACTCCTCCTGCGTCTTCCAAGGAAAAAAGAGGTGGGTACTCACTTTTACCATTGTTATCTCCGCGACCGGGTGCTCTCTTTTGTTGACTAATGCTTTTTCAGGGGGCTCTTGTGGTTCTGCAGCCCCCGAAGAGTCCGCGAGATGGTTCTGCGGCCCACTACGAGGAGTTCGATTCGCAGCCCTCTTCTACTCCCCCATCTACTCCCAGCGAGAGGAGGAACGACCCCTCCCCGGCCGCCGATACCTCCCGCCATCCTGGTAAGGGACCTTCCCTCGCCCTTTTGAATCCCCTTCGCTACTCTCACTCCCTTCTGCGAGTGTCTCTTCCACCTTGTCTCTACACCCCTTGCGCAGATTCTCGGGCCAACTCTCCTATTGAGGAGCAGCCAAAACGACTCTCCGTCTCGCCTCCTCCTGTGGATGGGATTGAAGACTATCTGGGTGACCCTTCAAATCCAGCGGAGATGAAACGCAAGACGGCTGAGCTCTTCCGGAAGCACGCGTGCATCATCCACTCCTTGACTCTGGACAAGCAGGCCGCGGAGAAGCGCATCGAATCGCTGGAGAGCGAGTGCGCTCGCCTATCTACCGGAGCTAATGCCGAGCTAGATGTCGATGGCACCGACCCCGAGGCCATCATCAATGAGACCGATATGCAGCTTCGTCTCGCGCGCCGTGGTCTTGAATCCATTCGCTCCTTCCACTCGCGGAGTAGACCTCCCCGTGGGGGAGCTCGCGGTGGACGCTGGGAATGGCGCCCGTACTGAAGGATGCCCGTCTCGCTATTTGTCTTTTTTCTTCTTCTCGTGAAAGCTGTAATAACAGTAGTCTCGCGTCGTCGTATCGCCAAGGTGTGTCGAAAACTGGGTGCCCGCTGTGCGCGGGACGATCCTTGAACATATATATTTTTATTGCTTAATTTTTCATTCCTTTTTGACTCTTCTTTTAATCTATGCTATATATATTTTTTCTTGATTGCGATGGGTCGTGCCGATCGAGATTTTTAGGAGAGAGAAAAGAACTGTTGACTCTTCCCCTCCCCTCCTGCTTTTCCCGCCCATTAATCATTTGTTATTCATCGGTTATAAATATGCCTTGTCCGGGATTTAGATACCGCACTTTCTACTTCCGCTGTTACCCAAGCTCTTGGCTTTCTGACCTTTCCGTCTCGCCGGCCCCTCTCGCCTTCCTCTCTTGGACCTCTCGCCAATTTCTTCCTTCGTCTTGCCGAAGACCATTTCGCCAAAGAAGATGGGTAAGAAGAAGGTGGAGGAGGGTGAGGGGCGCAGCCGCTGCGGGAAGAGGTTTACTGACCATGACTTCCCGCTCGGCCGGCTCCCTTGAGAAGATCATGATAAGTTTGCCCGCGAGTACCTGGCGGAAGGGGTTGAGTCGCGTCCCCCCAAGGTCGACGAATGCATCAACACCTACTACCCGGGGGAACTCGTCTTCCCCGTCTCGCATTTCGAGGCGGGGTTGCGGCTGCCCCTTTGGCCTGAGGTGAAGCAGGTCTTCAAATACTTTGGTGTCGTCCCAGCACAGTTCAACCCTAACGCCATCTCGGTGTTGATCGTGTTCGCCTGCTATATGCGCCGGGAGCGCATCGAGTTCAGCTTGACGGCCTTCCGCAAGCTTTTCATCTACCATGCCAACGCCGATGGCGTCTCGTATTTTACTGGGCAGGGGCTTAAGGTATGCGAGACGCCCAACAAGAACCATCATTGGCTCACCCGATTCGTCTTCATCCGGGGAGACCATGCTGACTTCGGCGGTATCCCTCTCGCATCGGTCTCTCCGCCAGAGAGCTTCTACGCCACCCCCCAAGTTAGTGGTCCAGAGAAGCTGCTGTGCGAGTACTTAGTCGGCAAGAATTTCGAGATCAACTTCTTGCGGCGAGGTCTCGACTCGCTTCTTCCAGTGCTCCCGGGCGAGGGTATTCTTATCTTATCCTTTCGTTCCTCTCTTCTCGCTATTTGTCATCTCGCTTCTTCATAACCCCTGCTCGCGTTTAGGTGAGCGAATTGTTCCAGCGTCCCCTCCTTACAAGAGCAACATTCACCCCGCAAAGGGTCTTGATCTTGCCAACGCCGCGGCAGAGGCGGCGAGAGAGTCCCTGGCGGCCATCCCGCCGAAGAGGCCCGGAGACGACACGGTCCCCTCTCGCTCCAGCCCTCCCAAAAAGAAGATGAAAAAGGCTATAGCTATTTCCAAGGAAAGGAAGAAAGCTCCTCAAGGGAGCCCTATTTCTATAGGGGAAACTCCACCGCCCCTCTCACCTAGCCACCAGGCTGTCTCGCCTACCCGCGAGACGGTACTCTCTGATCAACCTGCTGCTGCTGTTGGGTACATTGGTTTAAATGTACCTGATTTGAAGAAGCCTCACCCAACTCAATGATATACATCAAAATGTATTTGATGTATTTTGAGTTACTTGTGCATGTTAAGTATTTTCAGGACTGAAGCAAAAATTTCTAAGTCCATGTGTCGACACCCAGAGGGAAAGTGTCGACACTTAAGAAGACTTGTGTCGACACCCAGGCAAGCAGTGTCGACACTTGGAGTCATTGTGTCGACACCATGGATGCTGAGTCGACACCGGACAGAAAGTGTCGACACAAGGAGCTGTGTCGACACTCAATGAAGAAAAGATAGTGAAGCAGTGTCGACACTTAGCAGTTGTGTCGACACCCAGAAAAAAAAATTGTGTCTACACCAGAAAGTGTCGACACTTGGAGGTTGTGTCGACACTCAGCAAAAGTCTACAGAGACTAAGTATAAGTGTCGACACCCAGAACAATGTGTCGACACTCAATAGAAGAGTCAGCATTTGAAGTAAGTGTCGACACCCAGAACAATGTGTCGACACTCAACAGAAGAGTCAACACTTGAAGTAAGTGTCGACACCCAGAACAATGTGTCGACACTTAGCAGAAGAGTCAACACTGGAAGAAAGTGTCGACATAAGGAGCTGTATCGACACTTAGTGAAGAACAGCAAGATCAACAAATTATTCTAAATACAAGTGTCGACACTATGGGAATGTGTCGACACTCAGCTGAAGTCTCAACAAGAAGAAGAATGTGTCGACACAAGGAGCTGTGTCGACACTCAACAAATATCAACACTGAAGACATGTGTCGACACAAAGGTGTTGTGTCGACACTTAGAAGAATTCAACAAAATTCTGAAGAACAAGTACTTG
Organism: Platanthera guangdongensis; assembly: GCA_039583875.1. Classification (NCBI taxonomy): domain Eukaryota; kingdom Viridiplantae; phylum Streptophyta; class Magnoliopsida; order Asparagales; family Orchidaceae; genus Platanthera; species Platanthera guangdongensis. The sequence goes on along the minus strand of CM077153.1, from coordinate 10,981,971 downwards.
TGTCGACACTCAATTTCAGTGTCGACACATGCAGAAGAAACTGTGTCGAGACATAGAATCTACAACACAAGTTGTGTCGACACCTTGTAGACTTGTGTCGACACTTACACAACTTGTGTCGAAACTTGGTCTATATGTGTCGACACTTAAAGACAGAAAGTCTCGACACTTTCAGACAGTTAGAGAACTTTCAAGAACTGACTGGATGACTTGACAGCTGCCGTTCCAGCCGGTCTACAACACCTGTCAGAGATGTCAGAATTCAGTTATGGACCGGACCAGCCGGTTACCATGAAGAAGGCCTATAAATAGTCTCATACAGTCTACAGAAATCAGTTGTTGGACAGATTGAAAGTTGTTCAAATTATTGTTCAAGTATCTAACAAAGAAGATCTAGCTATTCCTTGAAGATTAAAGTGCAGATCTAAGAAGTTGGAGAGAGAGAGAGCTCCATCCAAGAAATCAGCCATTGGAACTAGGCTGAGAAGAAGGGTTCAGATTTATTCTAAATTCTAAGTGGCAGAGGTCAAGGATCAACTGCAGAAGGAGTCAGTCTTATTGAGTTCTACTTTCAAGAAGCTTTGAAGAAAGCTAAGTCAGATTGATTCCAGCTGAGTTCTTCCAAGAACTCATCAAGAAACTCACAACTCCCCTCTCTTGTCTTTGGGTTGCTGAGTTAACAATTGTATAATCATTTTTATCTTGTAGGATCCTTTGGATCTGAGTTTTTGTAAGCCTGTAATTATAAAGGCTGAGTGTAGGGCTTTGAGAGCCTGAGTGTAGGAGATTGGAATCTCTGAGTGTAGGCCTTGGTGGCTGAGTGTAGGCCTTTGTGGCTGAGTGTAGGCCTTTGTGGCTGAGTGTAGGCTTTGTGGAAAAGCTGAGTTGTAGGGCCTTAGGCCTGAGGTGTAGGAACCTGATTTGGGTTCTGAGTTAGTGGAGAAGTTTGGCCGAATCTAGTACACTGCTAGATAGGCGAAGTGAGAAAGTGGATGTACCCAAAGCTTGGGGAACCACTATAAAACTCTGTGTCTGCTGTGATTGTGAATTGCTGTGTGATTGCTTTACAAAAGTAGATTAGATTCTGTGGTAAAAACTGATTGCTGCCATTAAAGTGTAAAAAGAATTTGGTCACCTATTCACCCCCCCCCCCTCTAGGTGTTTAGGTACTATATCTTTCAAGTGGTATCAGAGCCAGGTTACTCAAAAAGAACTAACAGTCTGAGGAGATCCTGATTGGCAGATTCAGTGTAAGTCAAATTACAGATTCAAGAAAATCAAGAACCATGGGTTCCACAGAAAATCACAAGAAATTGGGATCTATGAAACTACCTATATGTAGGAAGGAAATCTTTGGCATATGGAAGGAAAGGGTAAGACTGTTTATGGAGGCCTCAGACCCAAGAATTTACATCACAGTAAAGGAAGGGCCATATGTGCCCATGAAGGTGTCAGTCCTGGATGCTAATCAGAGAACACCAAAGGATTTCTCTGAAATGACTAAGGATGAGATTGTCCTAGCCACCATGGACAAAAGGGCTCAAAATATCATTGTAAGTGCCATAGATGATGCCACTTTTCAGAATCTAATACACTGTAAGACATCCAAAGAGATGTAGGATACTCTCATTGTCTATATGGAGGGATCTGAAGAAGTTAGGCAAGATACAAAATCTTTGCTAAATCAAGAGTATGAAAGTTTTAGACAAGGAAAGGGTGATAGCATAACTGAGTGCTACAAGAAGTTCTACAGGATAGTGAATGAACTCATGTCCTATGGAAGAGAGTTCAGTAATTATGAACTCAATGACAAGTTTCTAAGGTCCCTAACTAAAGACTGGGACACCAAGATCTGTGCCATTAGAGAAATGGCTAAGTTGGCTGAAATTCCTCCACCTACACTGTTTGGCAAACTGTTGTCATATGAAATGCAGTTAACAGTGAGGAAAGAGGAGGAGAAATTAACAAGAAATGAACATAAGGAAAGAACAGTAGCTTTCAAGACAGAAGCCACCAGAAAGTACAGAGGTAAGTCACCAACTCCACCTCCAAAGGTTGCTGAATCAGAGTCAGATGAGTCTGTCAGCACAAAGTCTGAAAGCAGTGAAAGTGATGAGGACTTTGCTGTCTTCACTAGACATTTTCAGAAGTTCTTGAAAAAGAAACAGTGGAGGACAAGGCCTTCTACTTCACAGGGAAAGGAAGACTCTTGTCAGAAAAAGAAGTCTTCAAAGAAAGACAAGAAAAAGTCTAAGTCTAGCAAGGCTACACTTTCAAAAATAGTGTGCTATTGCTGCAATCGACAAGGCCATGTTATAGCAGATTGTCCTGAGAAGAGAAAGGAGTCTAGTGACAGGAAAAAGACTCATTTCAAAGGCAAGAAAGAAAATTCATTTGTTGCCAAAAAGGAGAAGACCCTGTCAGATATTTCTTCTTCAGAAACTGAGTCTGATGCTGAGGCATACATAGGGCTGTTTGCTGAAGAAGAAGAAGAAGAAGAGTTCATGCAGATTTTGGAGTCTATTTATGAACAAGAAGACAGTCAATGCCAAGGGCTAATGACATTGACAGAAGGTGACAGAATCCTGGAACAGCCAGGACCCAGTAAGGTACAATATTCAACTCTAAGTTCAATTTCTTGTGCCAGTACAGATTCAGATTCATCATCATCAAGTGATGAGAGTGCATCTGAGTCTGAAGCAGATATTCATCAGTTGATAGATGAATACAAGGTTCTGTTGCAAGCTTACAAGAAGAGCAAGTCCCTAGCCAAAAGTCAGGCAAAGGAAATTGCTGATCTTAAAGCTGCTGCAACTGAGGTTGAGAAGTTATTTGATCAAAAACTTAATGAGATAGCCAGACTGAAACACATAACAGTGATTCAGATGGGGACTATCACCTATAAGAATGATCAAATCAAGAGTCTGGAGATCAATCTTCAGAAAGAGAGAGAGCTTGTTGCTAGGTTTTCTAAACCTAAGTCAGTGCTACCTTTAATTGATGAATTTGTTCATCATAAAGGTAAGGCTGGACTGGGTTTTATTAAACCTGCAAGAACTGAGCAGTCCAAGTCCAAGTCCAAGGGCAAAGCCCCAACATTCAACAAGTCTGCTGTAGATAAGACATCAAAGACAGTACCTAAGCAAAGGTACAATAAGTTTGAATGTTGGTGCTGTGGCAAGGTTGGCCATTTTACAATGGACTGTTGGCACAATGCTAGTGCCAAAGTGAGTACCAAACTACCTGTTGGAAAGCCAGTAGGTAGTTTTGTCAGATTGCAATCTAACAAACACCAAGGACCCAAGAATTCTTTGGGTTCTAAGGTTCATTAATCTGTTTTGCAGGTGAGTCCAAGTGGCCATACCCCAACATGGTACTTGGACAGTGGATGTTCCAGACATATGACTGGAACTAGAAGATTACTAAGGGACTACATTCCAATAAAAGATGTTCCAAAAGTCACCTTTGGTGGTTCTGAAAAAGGAATCATCAAAGGATTTGGTAACATTTCTATTAACTTGGTTACCATTACTCAAGTGGCTTATGTTAAAGGGTTAAAACACAACCTAATAAGTATAAGTCAATTAAGTGATGTAGGGTATGACATCTCATTTGTTAAAAATGGTTGTCATATCAAGAGGTCAAGTGATCAAGAGATCATTTTGACTGGTTATAGGAAAAGGAATGTCTACTGCCTAGACATTATGTGTGAGACCAATGGTTCTCAAGTGTGTCTTGTAGCTGATGAGACAGTCTCTCATTGTGTCAAATGGCACAAGAGGCTAGCTCATCTAAATTACAAGACAATTGACAAACTCTTTAGCCAAGAGTTAGTGAGGAATGGTCCTCAAGTTAAGTGTGTTAAAGATGGTATTTGCTCAGCTTGTCAAAAGGGCAAGCAAACTAAATCCACCTTTAGAAGCATAGAAAACAAAGATGTTGTGAGGTGTTTATACCTCTTGCATATGGATCTCTTTGGTCCAATGCCAGTTCACAGCCTAGGTAGGAAGGTCTATACCTTTGTAGTTGTAGATGACTACTCAAGGTTTTCCTGGGTGTTCTTCTTAAGACAGAAATCTGAAACACCTAATGTCTTCTATAACTTTGTCAAGCAAATTCAGAATGAACTAAATAGTACAGTGGTCAAAATAAGAAGTGACCATGGTACTGAGTTTCAGTCTGATAGCATGACAAAACTTTGTGAAGACTTTGAGATATTTCAAGAGTTTTCTTCACCAAGAACACCTCAGCAAAATGACATTGCTGAGAGGAAGAATAGAACCTTGATTGAGGCTGGTAGGACCCTATTAAGTGATACATCACTACCAGAGTACTTCTGGGCTGAAGCAGTAAATACTGCATGCCATGTTATCAATAGGGCTACCATAACTAAAGGCCTCAACAAGACCCCCTATGAAGTTGTGAAAGGCAGGAAACCAAACCTATCCTACTTCAGGATCTTTGGTTGCAAATGCTTCATACTTAACAATGGAAAGTCTTACTTGACTAAGTTTGCTGCCAAGTCCCAAGAGGGAATTTTTGTTGGGTACAAAAACAATAGTAAGGCTTATAGAGTCTACAACTTGTCTACTCAAGTTGTAGAAGAATCAGTACATGTAGTATTTGATGAGACTAAACTTATTAACAATGAGTTGTCTAGTAGTGTATGCAGCCCCACAGGTTTAACAAAGAAGATGGACAAGCTCACTCTAGAAGAAGAATCTACTGCAAGACAGCAAGTAGAAGACAGTGGTTGTTGTCCAGGGGGAGAACTACATATACCAATGACAAATGCAGAAGAAGTACAGCATGATGATGAAACTAAAGAGGTTCAACCAGAAGTCAGGATGCCTCCAGCCAATAGGCATCTTAGAGATCATATAGTAGAGCAGATTATTGGAGATCCAAGACAAGGAGTACAAACAAGGAGCAGAAACCTGAATGCAGCAGTCTACTCCAGCTTTCTATCCCAAGTTGAACCTAAAAAGTTTGAAGAAGCCATACTAGATCCACAATGAACTGAAGCAATGCAAGAAGAGCTTAATCAGTTCAAGAGGTGCAAGGTCTGGGAACTAGTTCCTAAACCTAAAGACCACAATATAATAGGAACCAAGTGGATCTACAGGAATAAGATGGATGAACAAGGGGTCATCATTAAGAATAAAGCAAGACTGGTTGCTAAAGGATATAGGCAAGAAGAAGGTATTGACTTTGATCAAACCTTTGCTCCAGTAGCCAGACTGGAAGCCATAAGGATGTTTCTTGCCTATGCAACCTATCAAGGATTCAAAGTTTACCAAATGGATGTCAAGTCAGCATTTCTAAATGATAATCTTAAAGAAGAAGTCTATGTGGAACAGCCATCAGGTTTTGTTGACTCAACTTTACCTAATCATGTCTATAGACTTAGGAAAGCTTTATATGGGTTAAAGCAAGCCCCTAGGGCTTGGTATGAAACCCTATCTAGTTTTCTCATTGAGAACAAGTTCTCAAGGGGGAAAATAGATAAGACTCTATTCCTTAGGGAATCTAGAGGCAAAGTTATACTAGTCCAAATATATGTAGATGACATTATATTTGGGTCTACTGAAAGCAGCTTTTGCAAAAAGTTTGCAAAACTTATGCAAGGTCAATTTGAGATGAGTAGTATGGGAGAGCTGAAGTTTTTCTTGGGTTTCCAATTTAAACAGACTGAGAGTGGTTTATCCATATGTCAGTCCAAGTTCACCCTAGAACTCATAAGGAAGTATGGTATGGATTCATCCAGTACCATGAAGACTCCTATGGGGTCAAATATGTCTCTTAGCAAGGATGATGCAGGGAAACCTGTAGATGAAACCTTGTATAGAGGGATAGTTGACTCCCTATTATACTTGACTGCTAGTAGACCAGATATCATGTATGCTACATGTGTCTGTGCAAGGTATCAAGCCTGCCCTAAAGAGTCTCATTTGACAGCAGTCAAAAGAATATTGAGATATCTAAAGGGCACTCCCTATCTAGGCCTCTAGTACCCTAGGAATGGGGATTTTGAACTAACAAGTTATTCAGATGCAGACTTTGCAGGATGCAAAGAAGATAGAAAAAGTACTACTGGAACCTGTCAATTCCTAGGTGGGAGAATAATTTCATGGAGTAGCAAAAAGCAAACAAGTGTGGCTATCTCCACTGCAGAGTCAGAGTATGTGGCTGCAGGAAGTTGTTGTGCTCAACTTCTGTGGATACAACATCAGCTAGAGGACTATGGATTTCAGGTAAGTAGAACTCCACTCTTCTGTGATTCTACAAGTGCTATCTCAATAGCTAATAATCCTGTATCCCATAGTAGAACAAAACATATTGAAATTAAATATCATTTTCTTTGAGAACATGTAGAAAGAGAAGATATTTTATTAGAATATGTTAAAACTGATAATCAACTAGCTGATATGTATACTAAGCCCCTAGAAGAAGCTAAGTTCAATAGATTTAAAATTGAAGTAGGAATGATAAACTTAGAGTAAGTTTATAGTATTGAAAATGGCTAAGTAAAAAGGTGTCGACACATAGAGATTTCTGTGTCGACATAGAATAGTGGTGTCGACACTTCAGGAAAAAGGTGTCGACACATCTAGGAAGTTGGTGTCGACACTTCAGAATATTAGTGTCGACACATGACATGTAGGTGTCGACACATCCAATGTGGTGTCGACACTTAGTATTTACTCAGAATTTTCTAAGTAAAGTCTCGACTATGTGTCGAGTTATGTTGTGTCGACACATAAACAAGTGTCGACACATAAAATCTGTTGACTAAACTTGTGTCGACACATATGTGTCGAGACATTATAAGTCAGTGTCGACACTTATTGCCAGTGTCGACACAATTTTAGTTAGCTGTCCCGCCTGTTCATCTTCAAAATCAGAAAGGTATAAATAGGATTTTGTCTTAGTTTGTCGACACGCTTTCAAAGTTTCGAGACCAAACTTCAGTGTCGACACCTCTCTTCTCTCAAGACAAATTCTACAAACCCTATTGGCGCCTAAGCTTGAGGAGAATGTCAACGAAGGATACGAGCTGGTGCGCGGTGCTTTTGAGGATGCCGATCAAGAAATCCAGACTGTCGTAACCCTAGTTGCCGATTCAGGATTGGATTATCTTGTTTCAGAACCTACTAAGATATGGAAGAAAGAGGTACTTGAATTCCTCAATGGAGCTGAAGTGGACGAATCTGGATACAAAATCAAATCCAGAGTTCATGGAGCAAAGGTTAAGGTAACCCCTAAAAGTTTGAGGAAGATACTACAGCTTCCAAGAACTAAAGAGGAAAATGAGGTTACTGCTTCAAAAACCAGGGAAGCTCTAACCTGGTGTGGACTAGATTCTACAATGAAGATTGGTTCTATTTTTAATCGAAAAGGCATGAACAACCAAGGCAAATTCATGTCTGAGATTGTTGGAAAAGTAATACTCAGTAAGCTAGGAGGGCATGACAGAGTGTCTGCCTCTATGTTCAATATTATGACCAGAATTATCTTCACTCTAAGAACTGATTGGTCTGTTATAGTATTTGAGAAAATCAAAGAAAGCTTGAAGAAGCCTAATCTGGGCAGGATCATAAGTCTTTACCTTGCTGGTACCATTCCAGAGGTAATGCAACAAGCTGCAGGAAGCAAAATAAATCACATGAGAAAAATGGACATGAGGTTGTTTTCTAGATGGGATAGGGTGTTGTCTAAAGAGATGCCAACCCCTGAGAAGATAGTTCCTGAAAAAGAAATTCCTCCCAAGAAGAAAAGGAAGACTGCTCCAGTGGCACAAGAGTCCACTAATAGCTCTGACAGTGAAGAACAGGTTGTCTTCACTCCAGATGAGAATGAGGAAGGGACTGTTGAGAAGACTCCTGCTCCTAAAGATGATGCTGAGATCCAGGGGGAGCTACCTCAAGCTAGCCCCATACACAAGGATCAAAGCCAGGGGGAGCTTCCAGTTGTAGATCAACCCACTACACTGGAAAGTGAACAAGCAACCACCATCATACTGAAGGTAATCACTGAACTAAACACTTTAGAATTTCCTATGGAAGATACTGATTTGTCTGATATTCATCAGCAAACTCAGCTGGATAACCAAGTACCAGATGTTGTCTTGGAAGACACATCTGTTGCAGCTCCAATAGTTCTTGATTCAGTGGTTGAAGAGCCAAGACTTTCTCCAGCTCAGTCTCCAAAAGAATATACCATGGAAGATCTTTTCTTAAATCTAGATCAAGAAGACTTTGGAAAGGACACTGCTGCTGCTGAAGGAGATAATGTTGCTGCTGAGGGGGAGCAAGTGCACATTCATGAATACTCTGCCAGGAAAGAAACTGAGAAGGCACCAGATGTGCACACTGAGAGGCCCCCAAGCCCTAAGGAGAGGGTTGACATTGCCAGCTCCTCAACATCTGAAGATGAGGAGGCTACCAGGGCTAAGAAGCAGAAACTTTATGTATTCAAGAGAAGGAGCCAAAGTTATAAGAAGGCCTTACAATCTATTGCACCACAACCTATAGTTCAGCAAACACCATCAGTTGATTATAGTGCTTTAATGGTTGCAATGCAAGTCAAGTTGGATGAGCAAAGGCAGGCCATTGAAAAGTATGTTGATGAAGGGCACAAATCTTTGCAATTTGATCTGGCCCAGGACATAAAGTCAATACGATTTGAAATGAATCTTAACAAAAAGGAGATGACAGACTGCTTCCACAAAGGGGGGAATGCAGTGGTGTACTTGGCCACACACCAGGAGAAGATAAAAGCACAAGTGGATGACATAGCTGTGAAGCAAGGTTATGTTCTTGAAAATCAGCTAAGAATGAATGACAACCTCACTGAATCCCACAATGCAATAGTCACAGAACTGAAGAATCTAGCTGCAGGACAGACTCCAGCTATAGCAAAGGCAGAATTTGACAGAGTATTCCAGGAAGAACTCACTGCTGTTAAGACTGTCATTCAAGAATCTCAGAAGATCATCTCTAAACAACTCCAAAGGTTAAGACCTTTCTACAGGGATGGAGTTAATTATCTCAATGCTCAAGTGAGATTTCAAAAAGATGACTTAAGAGATCATATTGAAAGAGAAGTCATAAAGGGGGAGAGAGTGTTAGTCAAGGCAAGCTCTGATCATGCAAAGTGGATATCTAATTCCATCAGAGCTACCCTGGGTTATCCTCCTCTTTGTGATGATGATAATGTAGCAGAATCTGGAATTCATCCTGCCTATCTAGGAGGGGAGCAAGCTGAAGTGGCTCAAGTCATCTACCCTCCTCCAGATTTTGACATGATACATGCTGATGTCCAGTCTATGTATAGCCCACCTGGGGGCAAGGACAATATTATCATTGAAAACGTTGTTCAGCCTGTCTCTGAAGCTTTATAGGAAGCCATCTTGAAGGAGCAAGCTGAAGAGGAAACCAGATTATCTAAGAAGAGGTTTAGGGAACAAGCTGAACAAAGACCAGATTTTGAGCAATGGAGCCCTACCTCTAGAAACATTATATTAACTGCCTGGAAAGCTGCCAAGGATAACATTCAAGACAGGAACAAATGGTTTTCTGAAACTGAATGGAGAAAACATGAAACCAGACAGGAGGCAATAGTTCAATATAGAAGGAAGGCAAAGATGGGAAAGCTACCTCCTACTGCCCAGGAGCCTAGCAAGTACTTTCCAAAGCCATACCATTACTTTGAAAGACAAAAGATCAAAGCAGAAGAGCTTAAGAAGAAAGACTTGAAAGGCAAGAAGCCTGCTGATGCTGAAGTTGCTGATGCTCCTGTCCAAGCTAAAGTTCATGCTGGCAAAGGAATAGTGATTAAGGAGCCAGAACTGAAATAGATTTAGAATTTTCTTGAAGTTTACTTTATAATTTTCTTGATGTAAAATATTTTGTGAACTTCTGAAAATGTATAAGACAGATATTAGAACAATATGTTATATGATTAATCTATTTCATGTTTATGTTTACCCTGCTGTATATAATCCTGCTTTACATCATTTTGTAATTTTATTATGAATGGTGTATATCATTGACTAAGGGTTATGACTTCTCCAAATAGGGGGAGATTGTTGGGTACATTGGTTTAAATGTACCTGATTTGAAGAAGCCTTACCCAACTCAATGATATACATCAAAATGTATTTGATGTATTTTGAGTTACTTGTGCAGGTTAAGTATTTTCAGGACTGAAGCAAAAATTTCTAAGTCCATGTGTCGACACCCAGAAGGAAAGTGTCGACACTTAAGAAGACTTGTGTCGATACCCAGGCAAGCAGTGTCGACACTTGGAGTCATTGTGTCGACACCAGGGATGCTGAGTCGACACCAGACAGAAAGTGTCGACACAAGGAGCTGTGTCGACACTCAATGAAGAAAAGACAGTGAAGCAGTGTCGACACTTAGCAGTTGTGTCGACACCCAGAAAAAAAATTGTGTCTACAGCAAAAAGTGTCGACACTTGGAGGCTGTGTCGACACTCAGTAAAAGTCTACAGAGACTAAGTATAAGTGTCGACACCCAGAACAATGTGTCGACACTCAATAGAAGAGTCAACATTTGAAGTAAGTGTCGACACCCAGAACAATGTGTCGACACTCAATAGAAGAGTCAACACTTGAAGTAAGTGTCGACACCCAGAATAATGTGTCGACACTTAGCAGAAGAGTCAACACTGGAAGAAAGTGTCGACACAAGGAGCTGTATCGACACTTAGTGAAGAACAGCAAGATTAACAAATTATTCTAAGTACAAGTGTCGACACTATGGGAATGTGTCGCCACTCAGCTGAAGTCTCAACAAGAAGAAGAATGTGTCGACACAAGGAGCTGTGTCGACACTCAACAAATATCAACACTGAATACATGTGTCGACACAAAGGTGTTGTGTCGACACTTAGAAGAATTCAGCAAAATTCTGAAGAACAAGTACTTGTGTCGACACTCAATTTCAGTGTCGACACATGCAGAAGAAACTGTGTCGAGATATAGAATCTACAACACAAGGAGTTGTGTCGAAACCTTGTAGACTTGTGTCGACACTTACACAACTTGTGTCGACACTTGGTCTATATGTATCGACACTTAAAGACAGAAAGTCTCGACACTTTCAGACAGTTAGAGAACTTTCAAGAACTGACTGGATGACTTGACAGCTGCCGTTCCAGCCGGTCTACAACACCTATCAGAGATGTCAAAATTCAGTTATGGACCGGACCAGCCGGTTACCATGAAGAAGGCCTATAAATAGGCTCATACAGTCTACAGAAATCAGTTGTTGGACAGATTGAAAGTTGTTCAAATTATTGTTCAAGTATCTAACAAAGAAGATCTAGCTATTCCTTGAAGATTAAAGTGCAGATCTAAGAAGTTGGAGAGAGAGAGCTCCATCCAAGAAATCAGCCATTGGAACTAGGCTGAGAAGAAGGGTTCAGATTTATTCTGAATTCTAAGTGGCAGAGGTCAAGGATCAACTGCAGAAGGAGTCAGTCTTATTGAGTTCTACTTTCAAGAAGCTTTGAAGAAAGCTAAGTCAGATTGATTCCAGCTGAGTTCTTCCAAGAACTCATCAAGAAACTCACAACTCCCCTCTCTTGTCTTTGGGTTGCTGAGTTAACAATTGTATAATCATTTTTATCTTGTAGGATCCTTTGGATCTGAGTTTTTGTAAGCCTGTAATTATAAAGGCTGAGTGTAGGGCTTTGGGAGCCTGAGTGTAGGAGATTGGAATCTTTGAGTGTAGGCCTTGGTGGCTGAGTGTAGGCCTTTGTGGCTGAGTGTAGGCCTTTGTGGCTGAGTGTAGGCTTTGTGGAAAAGCTGAGTTGTAGGGCCTTGGGCCTGAGGTGTAGGAACCTGATTTGGGTTCTGAGTTAGTGGAGAAGTTTGGCCGAATCTAGTACACTGCTAGATAGGCGAAGGGGGAAAGTGGATGTACTCAAAGCTTGGGGAACCACTATAAAACTCTGTGTCTGCTGTGATTGTGAATTGCTGTGAATGATGTGTGATTGCTGTGCAAAAGTAGATTAGATTCTGTGGTAAAAACTGATTGCTGACATTAAAGTGTAAAAAGAATTTGGTCACCTATTCACCCCCCCTCTAGGTGTTTAGGTACTATATCTTTCAGCTGCCTCCAACCTTCCCGCCACTGCTTCCAACCCGCGAGATGCTGCTCCTGAATAGGCGGCTGCCACCTCCTCTCGTGAAGGCGACTCCTCTGGCCGTCCCGCTCCCTCCTCCCATATGAATTACAACTTGGGTCACGTGGTCCATGATGTCGTCGGCAACCCGGTTCTGTTGTGGGGGCGGGACGCCAACCGCGTGTCCATCTCCACCCTCCTTCCATCTTGGAAGGAGCAAGAGATCCCTACTAGCCACGCCTTCGCCATAGGGTATGGCCTCTATGGCGGCCTTGACGCCGTTTCGCCTGAGAGCGAGTCCACCAAGGACCTTGTGCTGAAAACTTGCCATCACCAAATGCGGGCCTTGGAGTTCTCGCACCGCGCCTCTCGCCGCCTCATTTATATTAATTCAAAGTGGAAGGCCAGCGAGGAAAATCTGGAGGCGGAGCGGGAGAAGTCCACCGATCTAGCGAGAAGGTTATCAGATGCTGAGTCCCTCCTCGCGAAGGCCCAAGGCGGCGTGGTAAGTCATAACTTTTTCCCTTGGGTCCTTTCTTTTCCCATCATCCTTGGCTAATTGCTAGGTCGTCCCGCAGGATACCGAGACGGCGGAACAACTGCGCTCGCGCGTGGCGGCTTTGGAGGAGGAGGTCCGGATATTGACAGCTAAGAACGCGCGTCTTCAGGCCGATGCTGCATTGTCGTCTCGCCGCGAGCCCTTCCGGACACCTCCGCCACATTACTCTTACGAGGAAGTTGATGAGCAGTGCCGAGACGCTGTTGTCCGTGCGGCAGAGCTGGTGCTGCAAATGATGAAAGATCTGGGGGTTGTGAAGGATGAATCCGAGACTGTGACTGCGCGCGACTTGGTCCCTGAGCTGTATAGCGAGGAGAGCGATGATTCTTCATCTGGCGAGGAGGTCTGATGCGCCGCTTCCAAGATTTAGAATCACTCTCTCCTCCTTTTGATGTTGTAAAAACTTTAAACCATATTTTTGTGGCATCTGCCAAGTGACGGGCGAGTGCTTATTTTTGTTGTCTCTATTTTTGTTTTCTATTTTGTGAAGTCAATCCCTGGTTTGTTTTTGCCTTCGGGACGGTGCTGCTGCTTCGTCTCGCCGTGTAACCTTTTTATATCTGCCTTTTTTATGTTCTTCGCGAGGCAGCTTCTCGACGCGCTTACGGCCGCGAGTTGACGCAATGCCTTGCCTCGCGAGTGCCCTTTCGCTACCGGCGAGACGATCCTCAAAAGCTATCCGCTGCGAGTGCTGCCACCTGCCCTACTCCACACCCCTTTTTCCTTAGTTTTATTTTTGTACCTTAGGACTAAGCTGAGATACTAAGGTGTAATGTCGCTTAAGGGGATTTTTCGCCCTATTCTGCCAAAATGAATTCACTGTCCTGTTAGTTCGATGCTGATGGAGATAACTTGACCCAACCCTATCCCGCGTAGGCGAGCCTTCGAACCTGCTAGCTAGATGAGAGCCTGCGCAGCGGGTCTACCCGGGGCCGAGCCGAGATCGGGGTACCGATGAAGATCTCAAACCAAAACCTATCCCCCACAGGCGAGCCTTCGGACCTGCCAGCTAGATGGGAGCTGCGCAGCGGGTCTACCTGGGGCCGAGCCGAGCTCGGGATGCCGATGAAGATCTCAAACCAAAACCTATCCCCCACAGGCGAGCCTTCGGACCTGCCAGCTAGATGGGAGCCTGCACAGCGGGTCTACCTGGGGCCGAGCCGAGCTCGGGGTGCCGATGAAGATCTCGAACCAAAACCTATCCCCCACAGGCGAGCCTTCAGACCTGCCAGCTAGATGGGAGCCTGCGCAGCGGCTCTACCTGGGGCCGAGCCGAGCTCGGGGTGCCGATGAAGATCTTAAACCAAAACCTATCCCACACAAGCAAGCCTTCGGACCTGCCAGCTAGATGGGAGCCTGCGCAGCGGGTCTACCTGGGGTCGAGCCGAGCTCGGGGTGCCGATGAAGATCTCAAACCAAAACCTATCCCCACAGGCGAGCCTTCGGACCTGCCAGCTAGATGGGAGCCTGCGCAGCGGGTCTACCTGGGGCCGAGCCGAGCTCGGGGTGCCGATGAAGATCTCAAACCAAAACCTATCCCCCACAGGCGAGCCTTCGGACCTGCCAGCTAGATGGGAGCCTGCGCAGCGGGTCTACCTGGGGCCGAGCCGAGCTCGGGGTGCCGATGAAGATCTCAAACCAAAACCTATCCCCCACAGGCGAGCCTTCGGACCTGCTAGCTAGATGGGAGCCTGCGCAGCGGGTCTACCTGGGGCCGAGCCGAGCTCGGGGTGCCGATGAAGATCTCAAACCAAAACCTATCCCCCACAGGCGAGCCTTCGGACCTGCCAGCTAGATGGGAGCCTGCGCAGCGGGTCTACCTGGGGCCGAGCCGAGATCGGGGTGCCGATGAAGATCTTAAACCAAAACCTATCCCCCACAGGCGAGCCTTCGGACCTGCCAGCTAGATGGGAGCCTGCGCAGCGGGTCTACCTGGGGCCGAGCCGAGCTTGGGGTGCCGATGAAGATCTCAAACCAAAACCTATCCCCCACAGGCGAGCCTTCGGACCTGCCAGCTAGATGGGAGCCTGCGCAGCGGGTCTACCTGGGGCCGAGCCGAGCTCGGGGTGCCGATGAAGATCTCAAACCAAAACCTATCCCCCACAGGCGAGCCTTCGGACCTGCCAGCTAGATGGGAGCCTGCGCAGCGGGTCTACCTGGGGCCGAGCCGAGCTCGGGGTGTAGATGAAGATACCTCTTCCTGTCATTAGGACTTCACGAGAAATAAGGAACAAGAAATAATTTGAGAAGTATAGTATATTGATTATGCTTTGAGTACATATCTTCTGCTCTCCCTTCTCATGAGTAGAAGCGTTTTAAGTCATCCCCACTCCAGGAATGGTTCAAGGTCCTACCCTCCACGTCCTGGAGGTAGTAACCCCCCGCTTTCAACACTCTCTTTACAATATAAGGTCCCTCCCAATTTGGATTGAGCTTGCCCACCGGGGCGGACCTCCCTGCCGCATCAACTTTTTTTAGTACTAGGTCTCCTTCCGCGAATTGCTTTATCCTGATATGCTTGTCGAAGTGCTTTGCCATTCGACGCTTGATCTCTTCCTGTCTGATGGCTGCTATGTCTCGCAGCTCCTCTGCCAGGTCTAGTGAGAGGCGCAGGCTTTCTTCATTTTCCATCCTCCATGCCTCGTCTCCATCACCTGCAGCCGCAACTCGTGGGGATCGGACCTCGAACTCCACCGGTAGTACCGCCTCACAACCATGGGAAAGCTTGAAAGGGGTCTCGCCAGTGGCCGTGTTCGGGGTTGTTCTCAGAGCCCACAGGACCGAGGGGAGCTGTTCTACCAAATTCCCTCTCAGATTCTCCACCCTCTTCTTTAGCAAGTTAACGATAACCTTGTTTGCCGCCTCCACCTGACCGTTGCTCCTGGGGTGGTGGACGGAGACAAACCTGAGGTCAATGCCCAGCTGAGTGCAGAAGCTGATGAACTCTTCGCTAGCAAACTAGGGGTCGTTATCCGTGACGATGGCCTGAGGCAGCCCGTGCCTGCAGATGATCTCCCCCCAGACGAAGTTCCTGATGACTTGGGAGGTCACCTTTGCTAGCGCCTTAACCTCCAGCCACTTGGAGAAGTAATCTATCATAACTAGGAGGAATCTTCTTTGTCCACTAGCTGGAGTAAAAGGCCCAACTAAATCCATTCCCCAAATGGTGAAAGGCCATGGTGCTGTGATGCTTCGGAGCTTTTGAGCCGGCAAGAGCTAGAGGGGGGCGCAGAGTTGGCATTTTCGGCATTTCCTTGCAAACTCTGTCGCGTCCTTCCTTAGGGTGGGCCAGAAGTACCCCTGCCTGACCACCCTTGCTTCCAACGTCCTCCCCCCGGAATGACTACCACATTCCCCGGAGTGCACCTCCTCCAGAATGTGTCTGGTTTCCTCCTCCGTTACGCATCGAGCTACGAGACCCGAAAGCATCCTCCGGTGTAATCCTCCTTCGTGCATGAGATAATGAGCTGTCTTATGGCGGAAGTTTCTTGCCTCACTGACCCCCTCGAGGAGGGTTCCTGTCAGAAAGAAGGTAACGAAAGGATCTACCCACGAGGGTCACTGATCCACTTCCATTAGCTCCCCCTCTTCGATCGCTGGATGGAATAAATCAGTCAGGGCACTCCCTTCCCAAGGTCCGAACTTAGCCAATCGATCGACAACAGTGTTCTCTTCTCTGGGGACGTGCTGGATGGAGAACGTCCGGAACCCCCCGATGATTGTCCTTACTTTGGACAAATATTTCTCAAGGGTGGGCTCCCGAGCCTCGAACTCTCCACGTATCTGTGATGCCACCACCAATGAATCTGTGAAAACCTCAACGTCCTTAATCTCGAGCTCCTTAGCCAAGCGAAGGCCGGCTATCACTGTCTCGTATTCTGCTTGGTTGTTGGTTGTGGGGAAATGCAAGACGACCGCTTGTTTTATGGTTACCCCCTGAGGGCTTGTTAGTACTACCCCTGCTCCAAGGGAGTGCTTTCCCGAGGCCCCGTCGACCATTACCTTCCATGTTTCCGGTGGCCGCGGTTCCTCGGCCCCGACCTCCGCGACGTAGTCTGCCAAGAAGTCGGTCACCACCTGTGCCTTAATGGAGAGCCTCAGTACGAACGAAATGTTGAATTCACTCAACTCGATAGACCACTTGGCCAGCCTACCCGAGTGCTCTACTCCTTCAAAAATTTTTCGGAGAGGATGGTCCGTCACCACCCTAATCGAATGTGCTTGGAAATATGGCCGGAGCTTTCTGGCTGAAACAATCAAGGCGCATGCCAGCTTTTCTAGGATAGGGTAGCGAAGTTCCGCCTTCCTCAGGATCCTACTAACATAATAAATGGGCAGCTGCTTTTTTCCCTCTTCTCTGACTAGGACGGAGCTCACCGCCTCTTCTCCCACTCCTAGATACAAGGTCAGATCTTCCCCCTCTTTTGGGATTTGAAGCAGAGGAGCCCGGGAGAGTTGCTACTTCAGCTTTTGAAAAGCTTCTTCGCACTCCGCGGTCCATTCAAATCTCTGATTCCCTCGTAGTACTTTAAAGAAAGGTGAGCACTTCTCTCCTGACCTAAAGAGGAATCTACTAAGGCCGGCCAGCTTTCCTGTCAAGCGCTGCACATCCTTAGCATTTCGCGGTGATTCTAGCTCCAGAATGGCTTTTACTTTATCCGGATTAGGTTCTACCCCTGCCGGGGTCAGAAGGTGCCCAAGGAATTTCCCACGACTTGCCCCGAAAATACATTTTAAGGGGTTCAT
The DNA here is from genome assembly GCA_039583875.1 of Platanthera guangdongensis. Taxonomy (NCBI): domain Eukaryota; kingdom Viridiplantae; phylum Streptophyta; class Magnoliopsida; order Asparagales; family Orchidaceae; genus Platanthera; species Platanthera guangdongensis. The sequence goes on along the minus strand of CM077153.1, from coordinate 10,964,513 downwards.
CCTCATTTTGAACTTCCTCAAGGTGGCGAACGTCTCCTCCAAATCCTGGAGATGTGAGGTCACTCCCTTGCTCTTTACCATGAGATCATCAACGTAGACCTCTAGGTTCCGGCCCCTCTGGCCCTGGAAAACTCGATCCATCATCCGTTGGTACGTCGCTCCCGCATTTTTTAATCCGAAGGGCATCATGTTATAACTAAAGCACCCTTCCCTTGTGATGAAGGAGACGTCCTTGACATCAGGTGGGTGCATCCGGATCTGATGGTAACCTGAAAAAGCATCCAGAAAACTCATAACAGAAAAACCAACGGCTGAATCAACCAGCGCGTCGATTCGAGGCAGGGGGTAGCAATCCTTAGGGCATGATTTATTTAATAACGAAAAGTCAATACACATTCTCCATTTTCCTCCCCCCTTCTTCACCATTACTACATTGGAGATCCAGCCTGGATACTGGATCTCTGAGATGAAGCCCGCCTCTAGGAGCTTCTTGACCTCCTCGCGAATGGGCTCCTCCAGCTTGGTGGCGATGGATCTCATCTTCTGACGTATGGGGCGCGTCCGAGGGTCCAGATTCAGGCGGTGGCAGGCCACGTCCGCATCAATGCCCGGCATGTCCGCCGCGTTCCAAGCGAAGACGTCGACGTTGCTCTGAATGCAGGCCCGCATCCGCTCCTGGTCTTCGGGGCTCAAGCCCTCGCTGATCCGCACCCTTTGTACCTGCCCCTGGCTGGTGTGGACCTCCACCTCCACCACTTCCTCGGCCACCTCCAGGCGCGACTGCACCCAGCCGTCCCCTGCTTCTTCTTCCTGCTCCGGCTCTTCCTCCCCTCCTGCTCCCTCAACTTCCGTCACCTCGTCCTGCTGCATCTCAATTTCCATGCCCCCTCGGGCTTCCTCCTCAGCCCCTTCTCCTCCCATTTTCTCCTGCATTCTCTCCCATGGCTCCAACTCCCTGCTCCTCCGGACTTCCTGCACATCTCCTCCCCTCTGCTCCTCCTCAATCTCCATTGCCCCCTCCGGGCTCTCCTGTTGCTGCTCGACCTCAACACCCCCCTGATCCTCCTGCACACCTCCTCCTTGCTGCTTCTCAGTCTCCTCTCCCCCGACTTCCTTTTTGGTTCCTCCTCTCGTTTCCTCTGGGCTCACTTCTTCTTCCCTGATAGCTTCTTCTTGCGCCGCCATCTCCTTCTCCAACTCCTCCGCCTCTGCCATCCAAGATATGGTGTTAACCGCTGTAACGTAGCACTGCCTCGCCACTTTTGGATCCCCCCTGACCCTGACCTGCACCCCTCCATTGTTAAACTTGAGACATTGATGGAAAGAGGAGGGGACGCAGCAAAAGGCGCTGATGAGGGGACGCCCAAAGATAGCGTTGTAGCTGCTCGGGTCGTCTAAAATCACGAACCGGCAGTTCCATGACACGCCCCCCAACCTCACGTGCAGCCCTACTCCCCCTTCTACCTCCTTTCTCTCCCCGGAGAATCCGAACAACGGTCCATCCGAGGCCAAGATCCTTTTGGTTTCCACCTGCATCTCATCGAAGGCCCTCTTAAAAATCACATTTACGGAGCTCCCATTATCCACCAGGATCTTGGAGACCGTAAAGTTTTCCACCGCTGTCTGGATTACCAAGACATCGCAGAACGAGTCCTCATACTCCGGCATATCCTCTGAAGAGAAGGTAATTTTTTCTAGCGGGGGCGGGGTTTGGGAGGTCGAGGCTACCCCCTTTCGGAACATGGTCTGGAGGCTCCCCTTTCGGGTGGCCTCGATCCCAATCCCTCCATGGATGGTGAAAGATATAGTACCTAAACACCTAGAGGGGGGGGGGGGTGAATAGGTGACCTAATTCTTTTTTAAACTTTAATGGCAGCAATCAGTTATAACACAGAATCTACTCTACTTTTGCAATCACACAGCATACACAGCAAAGTACAGCACAGCAGACACAGAGTTTTATAGTGGTTCCCCAAGCTTTGGGTACATCCACTTTCCCCCTTCGCATATCTAGCAGTGTACTAGATTCGGCCAAACTTCTCCACTATCTCAGAACCCAAAGTGGTTCCTACACCTCAGGCCCAAGGCCCTACAACTCAGCTTTTCCACAAAGCCTACACTCAGCCACAAAGGCCTACACTCAGCCAACAAGGCCTACACTCAGCCAACAAGGCCTACACTCAGCCACCAAGGCCTACACTCAGAGATTTCAATCTCCTACACTCAGGCTCTCAAGCCCTACCCTCAGCCTTTATAAATACAGGCTTACAACCACTCAGATCCAAAGGATCCTACAAGATAAAAATGAATTTACAATTGCTAACTCAACAACCCAAAGACAAGAGAGGGTGGTTGTGAGTTTATTGATGAGTTCTTGGAAGAACTCAGCTGGATTCAATCTGACTTAGCTTTCTTCAAAGCTTCTTGAAAGTAGAACTCAATTAGATTGACTCCTTCTGCAGTTGATCCTTGACCTCTGCTTCTTAAGACCCAGAATGAATCTGAATCCTTCTTCTCAGCCTAGTTCCAATGGCTGATTTCTTGGATGGAGCCCTCTCTCTCCAACTTCTTAGATCTGCACTTGGACAGCTAGATCTTCTTTAAATCTGAACTTGCACTTGTGTTCAATCTCTTCAACAACTTGTTGATCATCAATTTCTGTAGACAGCAAAGGCCTATTTATAGGCTCTCTTCATGGTAACCGACTGGTCCGGTCCATAACTGAATTCTGACATCTCTGACAGGTGTTGTAGACCGGCTGGAACGGCAGCTGTCAAGTCATCCAGTCAGTTCTTGAAAATTCTCTGTCTGTCTGATAGTGTCGAGACTTTCTGTGTTTAAGTGTCGACACTTATAGACCAAGTGTCGACACAAGTTGTGTAAGTGTCGACACAAGTCTATAAGGTGTCGACACAACTCCTTGTGTTGTAGATTCTATGTCTCGACACAGTTTCTTCTGCATGTGTCGACACTGAATATTGAGTGTCGACACAAGTACTTGTTCTTCAGAATTTTGCTGAATTCTTCTAAGTATCGACACAACACCTTTGTGTCGACACAACTTCATGTGTTGTTTCTGTCAAGTGTCGACACTGCTTCTTGGTGTCGACACATGTCATCAGTGTTGATACTTGTTAAGTGTCGACACAGCTCCTTGTGTCGACACATTCTTCTACTTGTTGAGACTTCAGCTGAGTGTCGACACATTCCTATAGTGTCGACACTTGTACTTAGAATAATTTGTTGATCTTGCTGTTCTTCACTAAGTGTCGACACAGCTCCATGTGTCGACACATTCTTCTTCTTGTTGAGACTTCAGCTGAGTGTCGACACATTCCCATAGTATCGACACTTGTACTTAGAATATTTTGTTGATCTTTCTATTCTTTACTAAGTGTCGACACAGCTCCATGTGTCGACACTTTCTTCAAGTGTTGAGTCTTCAGCTGAGTGTCGACACATTGTTCTTGGGGTCGACACTTACTTCAAGTGCTGACTCTTCTGTTGAGTGTCGACACATTGTTCTGAGTGTCGACACTTATACTTAGTCTCTGCTGACTTTTGCTGAGTGTCGACACAGCTCCAAGTGTCGACACTTTCTGATGTAGACACAGCTTCACTGGGTGTCGACACAGCTGTTAAGTGTCGACATAGCTTTACTGGCTTTTCTTCACTGAGTGTCGACACAGCTCCTTGTGTCGACACTTTCTGTCTGGTGTCGACTCAGCATCCCTGGTGTCGACACAATGACTCCAAGTGTCGACACTGCTTGTCTGGGTGTCTACACAAGCCTTCTTAAGTGTCGACACTTTCCCTCTGGGTGTCGACACATGGACTTAGAAACTTTTTGCTTTATTCCTGCAAATACTTAACCTGCACAAGTAAACTCAACATACATCAAATACATTATGATGTATATCATTGAGTTGGGTGAGGCTTCTTCAAATCAGGTACATTTAGACCAATGTACCCAACAATCTCCCCCTATTTGGAGAAGTCATAACCCTTAGTCAATGATATACACCATTCATAATAAAATTACAAAATGATGTAAAGCAGGATTATGTACAGCAGGGTAAACATAAACATGTATCAATTTCACATGTATACAAATTCATCATTACAGAACAAATACGAAATAGACTTAGACATATTCACAGAACACACATGAAATATATTAATCATATATTGTTCTAATATCTGTTTTATACATTTTCAGAAGTTCACTAAATGTTTTCCATCCAAAAGATTACAAAATAAACTTCAAGAAAATTCTAAATCTATTTTTGTTCAGGCTCCTTAATGACTATCCCTTTGCCAGCTTGAACTTTAGCTTGGACAGGAGCATCAACAACTTCAGCATCAGCAGGCTTCTTGCCTTTCAGATCTTTCTTCTTAAGCTCTTCAGCTTTGATCTTTTGCCTCTCAAAATAATGGTATGGCTTAGGAAAGTACTTGTTAGGCTCCTGGGCAGTAGGAGGTAGCTTTCCCATCTTTGCCTTCCTTTTATATTGAACTATTGTCTCCTGTCTGATTTCATGTTTTCTCCATTCAGTTTCAGAAAACCATTTGTTCCTGTCTTGAATGTTATCCTTGGCAGCTTTCCAGGCAGTTAATATAATGTTTCTAGAGGTAGGGCTCCATTGCTCAAAATCTGGTCTCTGTTCTGCTTGTTCCCTAAACCTCTTCTTAGATAATCTGGTTTCCTCTTCAGCTTGCTCCTTTAAGATGGCTTCCTGTAAAGCTTCAGAGACAGGCTGAACAACTTTTTCAATAATAACATTGTCCTTGCCCCCAGGTGGGCTATACATAGACTGGACATCAGCATGTATCATGTCAAAATCTGGAGGAGGGTATATGACTTGAGCCACTTCAGGTTGCTCTCCTCCTAGATATGCAGGGTGAATTCCAGATTCTGCCACATTGTCATCATCACAAAGAGGAGGATAACCCAGTGTAGCTCTGATAGAATTTGATATCCATTTGGCATGATCAGAGCTTGCCTTGACTAACACTCTCTCCCCCTTTATGACTTCTCTTTCAATATGATCCCTTAAGTCATCTTTTTGAAATCTCACTTGAGCATTGAGATAATTAACTCCATCCTTGTAGAAAGGTCTTAACCTTTGAAGTTTTTCAGAGATGATCTTCTGAGACTCTTGAATGGCAGTCTTAACAGCAGTGAGTTCTTCCAGAAATACTTTGTCAAAATCTGCCTTAGCTATAGCTGGAGTCTGCCATGCAGCCAGATTCTTCAGTTCTGTGACTATGGCATTGTGGGATTCAGTAAGGTTGTCATTCATTCTTAGCTGATTTTCAAGAACATAACCTTGTTTCACAGCTATGTCATCCACCTGTGCTTTTATCTTTTCCTGGTGTGTTGCCAAGTACACCACTGCATTGCCACCCTTGTGGAAGCAGTCTGTCATCTCCTTCTTATTCTGGTTCATTTCAAACCTTATTGATTTAATATCCTGGGCTAGATCAAATTGGAGTGATTTGTGCCCTTCATCAACATAAGTTTCTATTGCTTTTCTATGCTCATCCAGCTTGATCTGCATAGCAACCATCAATGCATTATGATCAAAAGCTGAGGCTGGCTGTACTATAGACTGTGGAGCAACAGTTTGCAAAGCCTTCTTATAACTTTGGCTTCTTCTCTTGAATACATAAAGTTTCTTTTGCTTAGCCCTTGTAGCCTCCTCATTTTCAGATTCTGAGGAGCTGGCTATGTCAACCCTCTCCTTAGGGCTTGGAGGCCTCTCAGGCTGCACATCAGGTGCCTTCTCAGTTTCTTGCCTTACAGGCTCTTCATGAACTTGCACTTGCTCCCCCTCAAGTGAAGCATTCTCTTCTTCAGCAGCAACCTTGTCCATGTCAAAATCTTGTTGGTCTAGATTTAAAAATAAATCTTCCATGGTGAATTCTTGTGGTGAAGGAGCTGGAGTAATTCTAGGTTCTTCAACCACTGGATCAGAAACCATTTGAACAACAGCAGATGTGTCTTCTATAACAGCATCTGGAACTTGACTATTCAGCTGAGTTTGCTGATGATCATCAGACAAATCAGTATTTTCCATAGAAAAATCTAAAGTGTTTAGTTCAGTGATTACCTCTATTATGATGGTGGTTGCTTGTTCACTTCCAGTGTAGTGGGTTCATTTACAACTGGAAGCTCCCCCTGGCTGTGATCCTTGTGGATGGGGCTAGCTTGAGGTAGCCCCCCTGGATCTCAGCAACCTCTTGAGGAACAGGAGTCTTTACAGCAGGCTCTTCCTCATTTTCATCTGGAGTGAAGACAACCTGTTCTTCACTGTCAGAACTACTAGTGGACTCTTGTGCCACTGGAGCAGTTTTCCTTTTCTTCTGTGGTGGAATCTCCTTCTCAGAAACTATCTTTTCAGGGGTTGGCAGCTCCTTAGTCAACACCCTGTCCCATCTGGAAAATATCCTCATATCCATCTTTCTCATATGGTTTATTTTGCTTCCAGCAGCAGTACTCATTACCTCTGGTATGGTACCAGCTAGGTAGAGACTTAAAATTCTGCCCAGGTTGGGCTTTTTCAAGCTTTCTTTAATCTTCTCATAAACTACTATAGACCAGTCAGTTTTTAGAGTGAAGATTATCCTTGTCATTATTCCAAACATATAGGCAGACACTCTGTCATGCCCTCCTGGCTTGCTTAAAATTACCTTTCCAACAATTTCAGAAAGGAATTTACCTTGATTGTTCATCCCTTTTCTATTGAAAACAGAACCAATCTTTGTAGCTGTAACTTCATCTTCCTCTTGAGTTCTTGGAAGCTGTAGAATCTTCCTCAGACTTTTTGGTGATACCTTGACCTTCTCACCATGAACTCTGGATTTGATTTTGTATCCAGATTCGTCCACCTTTGCTCCATTGAGGAATTCGAGTACCTCTTTCTTCCAGATTTTAGTTGGTTCAGAAATTAGATATTCTAACCCGGAATCCGCTACTAGGGTTATCACGTGCTTGATTTCTTGATCAGCATCCTCAAAAGCACCGCGCACCAGCTCGTATCCTTCATTAACGTTCTCCTCTAGCTTAGGCATCATTAGGGTTTGTAGAATTTGTCTTGAGAGAAGGGAGGTGTCGACACTGAAGTTTGGTCTCGAAACTTTGAAAGCGTGTCGACAAATTAAGACAAAACCCTATTTATACCTTTCTAATTTTGAAGATGAACAGGCGGGACAGCAAACTTAAAATGTGTCGACACTGGCAATAACTCGACACATAGTTTAGTCAACAGATCTTATGTGTCGACACTTGTTTATGTGTCGACACAACATAACTCGACACATAGTTGAGACTTTACTTAGAAAATTCTGAGTAAATACTAAGTGTCGACACCACATTGTATGTGTCGACACCTACATGTCATGTGTCGACACTAATATTCTGAAGTGTCGACACCAACTTCCTAGATGTGTCGACACCTTTTTCCTGAAGTGTCGACACCACTATTCTGTGTCGACACAGAAATCTCTATGTGTCGACACCTTTTTACTTAGCCATTTTCAGTACTATAAACTTACTCTAAGTTTATCATTCCTAGTTCAATTTTAAATCTATTGAACTTAGCTTCTTCTGGGGGCTTAGTATACATATCAGCTAGTTGTTTATCTGTTTTAACATATTCAAGTACAATATCTTCTCTTTCTACATGCTCCCTAAGAAAATGATATTTAATTTCAATATGTTTTGTTCTACTATGGGATACAGGATTATTATCTATTGAAATAGCACTTGTAGAATCACAGAAGAGTGGAGTTCTACTTACCTGAAATCCATAGTCCTCTAGCTGATGTTGTATCCACAGAAGTTGAGCACAGCAACTTCCTGCAGCCACATACTCTGACTCTGCAGTGGAGATAGCCACACTTGTCTGCTTTTTGCTACTCCATGAAATTAGTCTCCCACCTAGGAATTGACAGGTTCCAGTAGTGCTTTTTTTATCTTCTTTGCATCCTGCAAAGTCTGCATCTGAATAACCTGTTAGTTCAAAATCTCCATTCCTAGGGTACCAGAGGCCTAGATAGGGAGTGTCCTTTAGATATCTCAATATTCTTTTGACTGCTGTCAAATGAGACTCTTTAGGGCAGGCTTGATACCTTACACAAACACATGTAGCATACATGATGTCTGGTCTACTAGCAGTCAAGTATAATAGGGAGCCAACTATCCCTCTATACAAGGTTTCATCTACAGGTTTCCCTGCATCATCCTTGCTAAGAGACATACTTGACCCCATAGGAGTTTTCATGGTATTGGATGAATCCATACCATACTTCCTTATGAGTTCTAGGGTGAACTTGGACTGGCTAATGGATAAACCACTCTCAGTCTGTTTAACTTGGAGACCCAAGAAAAACTTCAGCTCTCCCATACTACTCATCTCAAATTGACCTTGCATAAGTTTTGCAAACTTTTTGCAAAGGCTGTTTTCAGTAGACCCAAATATAATGTCATCTACATATATTTGGACTAGTATAACTTTGCCTCTAGATTCCCTAAGGAATAGAGTCTTATCTATTTTCCCCCTTGAGAACCTGTTCTCAATGAGGAAACTAGATAGGGTTTCATACCAAGCCCTAGGGGCTTGCTTTAACCCATATAAAGCTTTCCTAAGTCTATAGACATGATGATGTAGAGTTGGATCAACAAAACCTGAAGATTGTTCCACATAGACTTCCTCTTTAAGATTACCATTCAGGAATGCTGACTTGACATCCATTTGGTAAACCTTGAATCCTTGATAGGTTGCATAGGCCAAGAACATCCTTATGGCTTCCAGTCTGGCTACTGGAGCAAAGGTTTGATCAAAATCAATACCTTCTTCTTGCTTATATCCTTTAGCAACCAGTCTTGCTTTATTCTTAATGATGACCCCTTGTTCATCCATCTTATTCCTGTAGATCCACTTGGTTCCTATTATATTGTGGTCTTTAGGTTTAGGAACCAGTTCCCAAACCTTGCACCTCTTGAACTGATTGAGTTCTTCTTGCATTGCTTCAGTCCATTGTGGATCTAGTATGGTTTCTTCAAACTTCTTAGGTTCAACTTGAGATAGAAAACTGGAGTAGATTGCCGCATTCATGTATCTGCTCCTGGTTTATACTCCTTGTCTTGGATCTCCAATAATCTGCTCTACTGGATGATCTCTAAGATGCCTAATGGCTGGAGGCATCCTAACTTCTGGTTGAACCTCTTTAGCATCTCCATCATGTTGTACTCCTTGTATTTCTTCTGCAATTGGCACATGTAGTTCTCCCCCTAGACAACAGCTACTTTCTTCTACTTGCTGTCTTGCAGCAGGTACTTCTTCAATAGTAAGCTTGTCCATTTTCTTTGTTAAACCTGTGGGGCTGCATACACTACTAGACAACTCATTGTTAATAAGTTTAGTTTCATCAAAAACTACATGTACAGTCTCTTCTACAACTTGAGTTGACAAGTTGTAGACTCTATAAGTCTTACTATTGTTGCTGTACCCAACAAAAATTCCCTCTTGGGACTTGACAGCAAACTTAGTCAAGTAAGACTTTCCATTGTTAAGTATGAAGCATTTGCAACCAAAGATCCTGAAGTAGGATATGTTTGGTTTCCTGCCTTTCATAACTTCATAGGGGGTCTTGTTGAGGCCTTTAGTTATGGTAGCATTATTGATAACATGGCATGCAGTATTTACTGCTTCAGCCCAAAATATTCTGGTAGTGATGTATCACTCAATAGGGTCCTACCAGCCTCTATCAAGGTTCTATTCTTTCTCTCAGCAATGTCATTTTGCTGAGGTGTTCTTGGTGAAGAAAACTCTTGAAATATCCCAAAGTCTTCACAAAGTTTTGTCCATGCTATCAGACTGAAACTCAGTACCATGGTCACTTCTAATTTTGACCACTGTACTATTTAGTTCATTCTGAATTTGCTTGACAAAGTTATAGAATGCATTAGGTGTTTCAGATTTCTGTCTTAAGAAGAACACCCAGGAAAACCTTGAGTAGTCATCTACAACTACAAGGGTATAGACCTTCCTACCTAAGCTGTGAACTGGCATTGGACCAAAGAGATCCATATGCAAGAGGTATAAACACCTCACAGCATCCTTGTTTTCTATGCTTCTAAAGGTGGATTTAGTTTGCTTGCCCTTTTGACAAGCTGAGCAAATACCATCTTTAACACACTTAACTTGAGGACCATTCCTCACTAACTCTTGGCTAAAGAGTTTGTCAATTGTCTTGTAATTTAGATGAGCTAGCCTCTTGTGCCATTTGACACAATGAGAGACTGTCTCATCAGCTACAAGACACACTTGAGAACCATTGGTCTCACACATAATGTCTAGGCAGTAGACATTCCTTTTCCTATAACCAGTCAAAATGATCTCTTGATCACTTGACCTCTTGATATGACAACCATTTTTAACAAATGAGATGTCATACCCTACATCACTTAATTGACTTATACTTATTAGGTTGTGTTTCAACCCTTTAACATAAGCCACTTGAGTAATGGTAACCAAGTTACTAGAAATGTTACCAAATCCTTTGATGATTCCTTTTTCAGAACCACCAAAGGTGACTTTTGGAACATCTTTTATTGGAATGTAGTCCCTTAGTAATCTTCTAGTTCCAGTCATATGTCTGGAACATCCACTGTCCAAGTACCATGTTGGGGTATGACCACTTGGACTCACCTGCAAAACAGATTAATGAACCTTAGAACCCAAAGAATTCTTGGGTCCTTGGTGTTTGTTAGTTTGCAATCTGACAAAACTACCTACTGGCTTTCCAACAGGTAGTTTGGTACTCACTTTGGCACTAGCATTGTGCCAACAGTCCATTGTAAAATGGCCAACCTTGCCACAGCACCAACATTCAAACTTATTGTACCTTTGCTTAGGTACTGTCTTTGATGTCTTATCTACAGCAGACTTGTTGAATGTTGGGGCTTTGCCCTTGGACTTGGACTGCTCAGTTCTTGCAGGTTTAATAAAACCCAGTCCAGCCTTACCTTTATGATGAACAAATTCATCAATTAAAGGTAGCACTGACTTAGGTTTAGAAAACCTAGCAACAAGCTCTCTCTCTTTCTGAAGATTGATCTCCAGACTCTTGATTTGATCATTCTTAAAGGTGATAGTCCCCATCTGAATCACTGTTATGTGTTTCAGCCTAGCTATCTCATTAAGCTTTTGATCAAATAACTTCTCAGAATCTGTTGCAGCAGCTTTAAGATCAGCAATTTCCTTTGCCTGACTTTTGGCTAGGGACTTACTTTTCTTGTAAGCTTGCAACAACACTTTATATTCATCTATAAGCTGATGAATATCTTCCTCAGACTCAGATACACTCTCATCACTAGATGATGATGAATCTGATTCTGTACTAGAACAAGAACCTGAACTTAAAGTTGAACTTTGTACCTTACTAGGTCCTGGCTGCTCCAGGATTTTGTCATGCTTTGTCAAAGTCATTATCCCTTGGCATTGACTGTCTTCTTGTTCATATATAGACTCCATTATCTGCATGAATTCTTCTTCTTCTTCAGCAAACAGCCCTATGTATGCCTCTCCATCAGACTCAGTTTCTGAAGAGGAGATATCTGATAGAGTCTTCTCCTTCTTGGCAACAAAAGACTTCTCTTTCTTGCCTTTGAAATGAGTCTTCTTCTTGTCACTAGACTCCTTTCTCTTTTCAGGACAATCTGCAATAACATGGCCTTGTCTATTGCAGCAATAGCACACTATTTTAGAAACAGTTGCCTTACTAGATTTAGTCCTCTTCCTGTTCTTCTTTGAAGCCTTTTTATCCTGATAAAAATCTTCTTTGCCCTTTGAAGTAGAATGTCTTGACCTCCACTGTTTCTTCTTCAAGAATTTCTGAAAATGTCTAGTGAAGGCAGCAAAGTCTTCATCACTTTCACTGCTTTCAGATTTTGTGCTGACTGACTCATCTGACTCTGATTTAACTACCTTTGGAGGTGGAGTTGGTGACTTATTCCTGCACTTTCTGGAGGCTTCTGTCTTGAAAGCTACAGTTCTTTCCTTGTGTTCAGTTCTTGTTGATTTCTCCTCCTCTTTTCTCACTATCAACTGCATTTCATAAGACAATAACTTGCCAAACAGTGTAGGTGGAGGAATTTCTTCCAACTTAGCCATTTCTCTAATGGCACAGATCTTGGTGTCCCAATCTTTAGTTAGGGACCTTAGGAACTTGTCATTTAGTTCATAATTACTGAACTCTCTTCCATAAGACATGAGTTCATTCACTATCCTGTAGAACTTCTTATAGCACTCAGTTATGCTATCACCCTTTCCTTGTCTAAAACTCTCATACTCTTGATTTATCAAGGATTTTCTATCTTGCCTAACTTCTTCAGAACCTTCCATATACACAATAAGGGTATCCCACATCTCTTTGGCTGTCTTACAGTGTATTAGATTCTGAAAAGTTGCATCATCTATGACACTCACTATAATGTTTTGTGCCCTTTTGTCCATGGTGGCTAGGACAATCTCATCCTTAGTCATTTCAGAGAAATCCTTTGGGGTTCTCTGATTTGCATCTAGAACTGATATCTTCATGGGCATATAAGGCTCTTCCTTTACTGTGATGTATATCCTAGGGTCTGAGGCTTCCATAAACAGCCTTACCCTTTCCTTCCAGATCCCAAATATCTCTTTCCTGCATAGAGGTAATTTCATGAAACCCAATTCCTTGTGATTCTCAGAGGAACCCATGGTTCTTGATTTTCTTGAATCTGTAATTCACTTAGACTGAATCTGCCAATCAGGATCTCCTCAAACTGTTAGTCCTTGTTTTGAGGAACCTCCCTCTGATACCACTTGAAAGATATAGTACCTAAACACCTAGAGGGGGGGGGGGTGAATAGGTGACCTAATTCTTTTTTAAACTTTAATGGCAGCAATCAGTTATAACACAAAATCTACTCTTCTTTTGCAATCACACAGCATACACAGCAAAGCACAGCACAACAGACACAGAGTTTTATAGTGGTTCCACAAGCTTTGGGTACATCCACTTTCCCTCTTCGCCTATCTAGCAGTGTACTAGATTCGGCCAAACTTCTCCACTATCTCAGAACCCAAACTGGTTCCTACACCTCAGGCCCAAGGCCCTACAACTCAGCTTTTACACAAAGCCTACACTCATCCACAAAGGCCTACACTCAGCCAACAAGGCCTACACTCAGCCAACAAGGCCTGCACTCAGCCACCAAGGCCTACACTCAGAGATTTCAATCTCCTACACTCAGCCTCTCAAGCCCTACCCTCAGCCTTTATAAATACAGGCTTACAACCACTCAGATCCAAAGGATCCTACAAGATAAAAATGAATTTACAATTGTTAACTCAACAACCCAAAGACAAGAGAGGGTGGTTGTGAGTTTCTTGATGAGTTCTTGGAAGAACTCAGCTGGATTCAATCTGACTTAGCTTTCTTCAAAGCTTCTTGAAAGTAGAACTCAATTAGATTGACTCCTTCTGCAGTTGATCATTGACCTCTGCTTCTTAAGACCCAGAATGAATCTGAATCCTTCTTCTCAGCCTAGTTCCAACGGCTGATTTCTTGGATGGAGCCCTCTCTCTCCAACTTCTTAGATCTGCACTTGGACAGCTAGATCTTCTTTAAATCTGAACTTGGACTTGTGTTCAATCTCTTCAACAACTTGTTGATCATCAATTTCTGTAGACAGCAAAGGCCTATTTATAGGCCTTCTTCATGGTAACCGGCTGGTCCGATCCATAACTGAATTCTGACATCTCTGACAAGTGCTGTAGACTGGCTGGAACGGCAGCTGTCAAGTCATCCATTCAGTTCTTGAAAATTCTCTGTCTGTCTAATAGTGTCGAGACTTTCTGTCTTTAAGTGTCGACACTTATAGAACAAGTGTCGACACAAGTTGTGTAAGTGTCGACACAAGTCTACAAGGTGTCGATACAACTCCTTGTGTTGTAGATTCTATGTCTCGACACAGTTTCTTCTGCATGTGTTGACACTGAATATTGAGTGTCGACACAAGTACTTGTTCTTCAGAATTTTGCTGAATTCTTCTAAGTGTCGACACAACACCTTTGTGTCGACACAACTTCATGTGTTGTTTCTGTCAAGTGTCGACACTGCTTCTTGGTGTCGACACATGTCTTCAGTGTTGATACTTGTTAAGTGTCGACACAGCTCCTTGTGTCGACACATTCTTCTACTTGTTGAGACTTCAGCTGAGTATCGACACATTCCTATAGTGTCGACACTTGTACTTAGAATAATTTGTTGATCTTGCTGTTCTTCACTAAGTGTTGACACAGCTCCATGTGTCGACACATTCTTCTTCTTGTTGAGACTTCAGCTGAGTGTCGACACATTCTCATAGTGTCGACACTTGTACTTAGAATATTTTGTTGATCTTTCTGTTCTTTACTAAGTGTCGACACAGCTCCATGTGTCGACACTTTCTTCAAGTGTTGAGTCTTCAGCTGAGTGTCGACACATTATTCTTGGTATCGACACTTACTTCAAGTGCTGACTCTTCTGTTGAGTGTCGACACATTGTTCTGACTGTCGACTTTTATACTTACTCTCTGCTGACTTTTGCTGAGTGTCGACACAGCTCCAAGTATCGACACTTTCTGATGTAGACACAGCTTCACTGGGTGTCGACACAACTGTTAAGTGTCGACACAGCTTTACTGGCTTTTCTTCACTGAGTGTCGACACAGCTCCTTGTGTCGACACTTTCTGTCTGGTGTCGACTCAGCATCCCTGGTGTCGACACAATGACTCCAAGTGTCGACACTGCTTGCCTGGGTGTCGACACAAGCCTTCTTAAGTGTCAACACTTTCCCTCTGGGTGTCGACACATGGACTTAGAAACTTTTTGCTTTATTCCTGCAAATACTTAACCTGCACAAGTAAACTCAACATACATCAAATACATTATGATGTATATCATTGAGTTGGGTGAGGCTTCTTCAAATCAGGTACATTTAGACCAATGTACCCAACAGATGGCCCCGATTCCTCCCCGGGTTCCCACATCCACCCGGTCCTCGCACCTATCCTCCGCCTCCCCTTGCTGCATTTCCACGATCCTTACCGGCGGATCCTGCCTCCTCAATCCTCTGGCCTCTCTCATTTCCAAGAACTCTGGGCATGTGGCCGTTGCGTGACCTCCCTCCTGATGGAAGTCACAGAAAGGCAACGCCACCCCACCCCTTCTTCCTTCTCCTCTTCCTCTTCTTCCTCCTCGAGCTCCTCTCCCCTGACCGATCCCCATCGCCTCTTGCTGATGCTGAAAACGATCCCTCGCTCCCTGTCTCCATGCCGGTTGATCGAACCTCCTTGGCTCCCGGAAGTTATCTCTCCCCTGGAAGCCTCCTCCTAACTCCTGGGGGCGACCCTCATGAGGCCTCCAACCTATCCGGTTGTTCGGCTCTCGGGCCCCCCGGTGATTCTGTCCTTGGTGTCCCTGGCCTCGGGGTTCCTCCCTCCTTCTCTCTTCTCTCTGCTCCCTCTGCTCCTTTTGCTTTCCCGCTCCTGTTTCCTTTGCGTCGTCCTCCGCCAACCTGGCTAACCTTCTTGCAAACGCCGGATTGGCCCTCTCAAAATTCGTCTCCTTCGCCGCCCTCTCCATAAGTTCCTCAAAAGAGAGGGGGGGCACCCTTTTCAACTCCATGCTAAAGAAGCCTGGCCTCAGCCCCAGGGTGAATGCAAGCATCAGAGTATACCCAGGGACCTCCTGGACCTGGAGGATCTCCTCCTGAAACCGATCCACGTAGTGTCCCAACGTTTCATCCTAGCTCTGCCTTACCAAGAACAAGCACTCTGCCTCCTTCTTACGCTTCTTCGATGTTGAAAACCTCAATAAGAAACCCCTCCGAAGATCCTCGAAACAATAAATCGACCTTTCCGGTAACTGGTGGAACCAATCTTGCGCCTTCTCCTTCAAGGTGATGGCAAACATACGACACTTTAACGCATCCGTCATTTGCCTTATCGAAACCACATCTTCAAACCACTGCACATGCTGTACAGGATCATCCTTCCCTGAGTAGTAGGACATGTCGGGGTCCCGGAACCCCTCCGGCACCGGAGCCGAGATGACGAGTTCACTGAACGGGCTCTCGCCGACTGCTTGCCGAGAGGGCACGTCTCGCGGCCTCGGCTGGCTGGCCCGATCTGCGAGACCGTGCCCAGGGAAGAGCTCTCGCACAGCTGCCTCCTTCTCGCCGTCTTCTGCAGGGATCTCCTTCCCGGGACGCTGGCCTGGGAAGAGCTCTCGCGCCGCCACGTCCCTCTCGCCAGCCTCCGTGGGGACCTCCTTCCCCGGGCGCTGACCAGGGGCGTTCTCGCCTAAAAGCGGGACCACCTCGATCGGGACCTGAGGCGTCGCCCACTCGCTCCTTGCCGAGAAGGCCAAGCTTATGGTTTGCATGACCTCTCGCCTGAAGTCCTCCAGCATTTTCCTCGTCGCCTCTTCTACCTGGGAGGGGGAACCTCCAGAACCAGATCCTTCTCCTTCACCTCCTGCCATAGGACCAAACTCAAACTTTTCTTGAACCGGCTACTTCCACGCTCACCGCACCAGAACTGTTGAAGCCAAAATTTGACTTCGACGAATGTTCGCAAAATAGGGGCGTAGTCGGCTCCTACTTGACCTAAGCTCCGACCTCCGACTGGTTGCGAAGGACTAAGAAAACTGGCCCAAAGCCGCAACAGGGAGGTCCCACCGCTTTCCCGGAAGGTCACAGAGAGCTTCCCCTCCAAAGCCAAAAGCTGGGCTTGGAGTTTCTCAGAAGACAGTGCCAATGATTCCTCTTAGGAGTCTGAAAAAATGTCCTTTCTGAAGAACCCCTATGAGCTTATTTATAGTTTTCAGAATCTGAACTGCCAATAACAAGACTGAACCGGTCTGAAATTACCGGGGTACCCTTGGCTGGGTCTGCCAACAGCCAAAATCCGCTGTTCTGAGGAGCTATATGCAGTCCACTAAGGGTAAGAGGGTAAAAGTACCCGGGGTAGAAGAGTAAAAACCTCTGTTTGACAGAGAAATATAATATATAATATAAAAAAGACCTCTTCTCGCCCTGGCGAGTGGAAAGGCACCTGCCGGCGAGAGGGACCCACCGCCCGTCTCGCCGGCGCCTCTCGCCCTTTACTGCGAGACCTCCTTGCTGATGGAGACTCTCTCGCCCCAGGAGGCCCTCTCGCTTCTGGAGGGCCTCTCGCCTCTGGATGGGGGTATCTTGCCCATTGGAGAGTCCATCATCTCGCCTCTTGCGAGTGGGCCCCCCTGGCCCCATTTGCCCACCTCGATCTATTTGTTCCTTGAGGGCTCTTTGCGAGCCCGAGGTTGTATAGGCCTAGGCTTACGGAGTACCTCAGTGATGTGGATCGCGAAGAGTATGTTTGCTATGTAGGTATTGAGGGGCATGAATGTTTGACGGTAAGAATGCTCCCTGGCTCGGAGGGATTCACCACGAGGTCTGTCACTCTTGAGCATCTTCAGTGGGTCGTATCTCTTATTTTTCTTTTGTCTACCTTTAAATTGCTATTGATGAACTCATGCTGTCATTAGTGGGTGACAGTGTGTGGGGCACTGGGCTTTGGGATGAAGGGTCGAGGCCTGCTCCTTCTGAGCAGTAATAAGATTGATTAGTTTCTAATTCTACGGTCAGAGGGACTATGCGTGCTGAGCTGGCAGCGTAAGTCGGCTCTGTAGACGTGTTACACTCGAAGGCAAATTGTTTGGCCATGGCGCAATCCAAAGTTGGCGGAGGTGGGCTGCCAAGCCCAGAAGCTAAGTGGGGGCGCAAGAGGCGTCCAACTCTCTTAAGAGTGCGAGCGCTTGACTTTGGCTCTCGTCTATCTGGCATAGGTGTTCCTCCAATTCAGCATGGGGCGCAAGCATGGCCTCCTCTGAAGATGCTAATGCGATGATTACCTCATCGAGGCCTGACATGTGGCTGATGAGCGAGTCATTGGATGCTTTATCACCGGGCTCCTTGTAAGCGGGTTGGCCGGCGATGTGCACGCCTCCTTTCATCATTGTAGCTTATTACAAATGTTTTTGCATTGTTATCTTGAAATTCTTTAGAAATTTTGGGAAAACCTTCCCCCAGACCGCGCCAAACTGTTGTGGGTCTCCCAATTTTTCCTCGGTTTAGAGAATTGGACTGCCTTAGCCCGTAATTGGACCGAACACGCAAACAGTCAATAAAAAACAACAACAAATAACAAAAGACTTTTTTTTGACGTGGAAACGACATGGTCATATCTGTGTCAGGCCAAAACCCGCTATTCCGCTTAAGTTTCCAAGAGTTGATAGTTTCCTCGAAGGGTGACAAACCACTTCTTCGTTACAAAGCTTTGAGTACAAGAACGACAAAAAAAAAACTAAGTGCACGATGCTCTCACAAGAGCATCCAATATAGCTGAGAATTCACTAATCTTCAGGGCCTGGATGAGAGCGTTCTTCTGGAAAAAAATATCTAAGTCCCAGCAGCGTTGAGCGTTGTACACTTGACGATCTAGAGAGAGAGCGGAGCGAATTCCAAGCAGAGTAACGATCTAAGTCCCACGTTCTCACCGAAAAACATCAGAGCTTTCTCTAACCTCTGGAGATGCTTGTTTTCAAATGAAGGTTTGAGCGCTTATTTATAGTTTTATGGATGAATATGCTGGTAATTGCGTTGGACGGAATTTGTGCTGACGAATGGTGTCACTCCGTTTTGGTCACCTGGATCACCAATATTAGCGAAATGACGAACATGCCCCCCGGGTGGCCTGAGCAGGTTGCCTGGCGGCGGCCGACGATGGCCGGCCTCACGCCGTGCTGGTTTTATGCAAGCCTCCATGCGCGCTTGGTCCCGTTCTCCTTCCAGAGTGGTTTCAGACCCTTTAAACGGGCATGGCTTGCGCACGCTCGACTCGCTCGGCTGAATCGCACTGCTTGAACATTCTCGGCCGGAGCCCTACCAATTTGAGTTTGAAAATCCAGAGGAAACCATCACTTACATACTTTCCATCAGGGTTTGGTCTCCTGAAGTAGTTTTTCCGTTGGAGGAGGTTCAGAATTATTGTCCTCATAATCGAATTCCCCGACACTTTTCTTCATTTTGTTAATATAAAGTATAAACGAGATTATGATTAAAAAAAATCATTGCAATTAATAGAACCTGAACTATTCATCAATCACACGTGCAACGACTCATTAATATTGGTGTCTATCCACCCCTAGGCTTCCTTTAGCGCGGCGTTTTTGCCGTCCGTTTGGGGCAAACACCATTGTTATTTTGATGCTAAGTTCAAACCGGACCGGTCCAGTTGGACCGGTTTCGTTTTTGCCTTATATATATATACAGGTTTGCACAGGAAGAGAGTAATTCCCGATCTCATTCTAACCTAACGGGCGAAAGAGAAAAGGCGGAGGCGGCGGCTTCGAGTCCCGATCGAGCAAGGCGACATCGGCGGCGTTTGGAGCTTTCTTCTCCGGCGATTTCAGAGGTCCGGCGGCGGCAAGATCCAGTCCCTTCTTCTCCGGCGACATCAGGCTGCGGCGGTCTCTCGCCTGCAGCGTCGGGAGGGAGAAAAAGGGGGCGGCGACACAGCGGCGGCAAGCGTTATTTTCCTCTCCGGCGACATCAGGCTGCGGCGGTTTTCGACTCCAGCAGCGTCCAGGGGTGAGGGAACAAGGCGGCGGCACCGATCGGCCTTTCTTGCGGCGACATCAGACTTGGGAGCCGGCTGCAGTGGTGTAGGCGACAGAGATCACGCCGGCGATATCTTGCGGCGGCAGCTCCGGCGACAGCAGTGCCGAGGGGAGTTTTTTTTTCTTCCCTCTTTTTCTTTGTTGTTCTTGCTTTTTCCTATACTAGGTTAGTGTCGATCCGCTGAGGATCGTTGAGTGGCTGTGTTGTAATCGGATATTTTTCGTTTAGTGGATCCGACGCGCTCTCCCCGTGGATGTAGGAGCTTAACTCCGAACCACGTAAATCTCTTGTGTTTGTGGTGTTTTGGAATTTCGTTCTGTGATTGTTTGGTGCGCGCCATTATTTGCTCAAGTTGCTTCCGTTGCTATTGTCCGCGACGAGTTCCGTACTCGCGGGCCGGTGCCAATTGCACAACAAACCGTCGTACGACGAGTAAACAAACGCCCTTTAGAGGCGTTTGCTCCGTTTCCCCCCACCGTGCCTGGAAAAATGACGAAAAAGAGCTTTTTGAACGGCGGCCTCCTCCCAGCTTTTCAACCGGCGGCGTCGTCTCCTCCCGCCGAACCAAACAAAGCCTTAGTTTGCTAACCAAAGTTCGTGATTTTTATTCTAAACACTTTTCGGCTCCATTTGACACAGTGATGACGGTCATAAATGCATTGGTTAAACCATCATTCGTTAAAGGATCACCTAACAAACATCATTCTTTAGAACATAAAAGTGAATGAAGTTCCTTAGGCGGACATTAACGAATGACAATTTAACCCCTATGTTCATAACCATCAACACCGTGCCAAACAGAGCTTTAGTCTTGTGATAAACCTTGCCTTGATACCATTTTTTGACACCCCAACCCAATATGCTCGAATTAACGAACCCGAAACAACGACGAATGCAAAGAAAATGCAAAATTGATAAAAAAATATGCAAAATTAAAGTTTATTTCGAATCGAGTTCGAGTGATTTGGACTGGGCTCAAAATCTTAAGTATTGATTCAAACTCGGCTTAAAATTGAAATTGAGTTCGAGATGAGGCCACTCAACTCGAAATGACTTGAGATTATGTGATTACTCGAAATTGAATCACAATTTTGCACTTTTACTCTTTATTCAAATTCGTCTCAAAATTAAATTGAGCCGACTCAAAATTAAAACGAGCTTAATAAAAATTGAGTAAATGATTACATGTTTACCTTTTAATTTAGATTTAGGCTTATATTATTTTTTATTTTAAAATACATTATTCTAATTAGTTTGAGCTGATTCAAATAATATTTCAAATGATTTAGAACAGACTCAAAATCGATTTGTGTCAAATTAAATTGATTTAAATTGAGTTGAATCAATTGTAATCAATTCTGACTTGTCTCAATATCCGAGCAACTTTCTAGCAAGTTTCAAATAATATGCTTAACCTTACGCAAAATAACTTGGTCTCATTTCTTTAAGGCTCTACTATTGATAGACCGATTTCCGAAAAATCCGTAGAGCTTCCTTCATGTCCAAAGCTATCCCATCTTGGACATTATACGAGCAAATAAATCACGTCATGTTGAGATCTAGGATCGTGCCGTGATACGTTGGTCCTCTTGTCAATTAAGGCTCCGTTTGGCATCGTGGAGAGTCATGAACATGGGGGGTTAAATTGTCATTCGTTAACACCCATCTAAGGAACTTCATCTATTTTTATGTTCAAATGAATGAAGTTCCTTAGGTGGGCGTCAACAAATGACAATTTAACCCTCATATTCATGACCGCCACCAAGCCAAATGGAGCCTAAGAAATCGGCTACAAAATGCATATAAATCATAACACATGAAGAGAACCTAAAGAAAACACGCGACGTGTTGGGCTTGAAAATAGAACTCGAAGAAAACTAAATGGAAATCCAAAATAAGTGTTCTCGAAGAAAACTAGATGGAAATTCAAAATAAGTGTTCCCGAAGAGCCTTATTTGAATTTGGGAGGATGGCGAAGAAGCACCGAAGGTCGACGAAGCAACAAAGGGCGAAGCAATGGAGGACAAAGAAGTAGTAGCCACAGTGGATGGTCGGATTATGGTATAGCTTGCCTGCCAACATGAATTTTTTTGGGAGCGCTACACGTACACGTGCGAGAGAAAGGGTAGCGCTCTGATGCGCTTTGTATAGCGTGTTTTTCTTAAAACTCTTGTTTAGCCACCACTGGAACTAAGGCTCTATTTGTTTGGGCGTTTCGTTGTTCCGTTTTGGGCAAACGCCGTCGGAAGGAGGGTAAACAAATGAACCTCCGGCGGCGTTTGCTCCGTTTCCACCCTCCCGCGTTGAGAAACGCCCCAAAAAGCTCTGTTTGGAGCAGCCACCTCCCCCTTCATTTCGAACAATCCGTTTCCACACGCCGGATCGACCCGCCACCGCAGAAACAAATGAAGCCTAAAACTGCACGTCTCGAATTTCTCCAGCTCCCACAATAAGGAACATACCCGTACTTAATTATTATTCTTCAAAATAAGGGCCGAGCAAATGAAAAGCTAAAATCCCGAAATAGGAGGGTAAAATAGGAAGTATGCATTACATGTCATCAATCAACATTTTACTATTTACACGTATGACACGATAACTCTCTTTATAAGTCAAACAGATCATAGAGGTGTGAAAATAATAAAATATATATTTTTAGCGTTATTAAAGATGTTGAAGTATTTACACACATCATAACACAAGGATAGATTATAAATGGCAAAAATCATATATCAGTTTCTATACTTTTATTCTGTTTATGAAATTATTTCCCATTCTTTTTTCGCAAGAAAAAGTAAAAAATCAAAAAAATTTTAGTATTTAAAAAATTTTTAGTATTTAAAAAAATAGCAAAATTTCAAAAAAAGAGCACAATTATTTTTGTTTTTTAATATATGATTGAAGTATTTTCAAATTGATAGCACAAAAGATAGGTTATAAATCCACCTCTGAGTCTTTGACAGTGCAATGTGGGAGTCCGGGGGAGGTAAAGTTCAGGAAATCGGACGGACGAGATCCGCTGCACTGTACCGGAAAGTGCAATCTAATGGATGCGAGTGCGTTGAGATGCGTGCACATCTCAGCGCACATATCTCAAAGCAATGCGCGAGAGATCAAAGCGTGCACGGATCTCGGCGCGAGCGGAGATGCACTCACACCTGTCAGATCTCGCGCACTTCACGGTACAGTGCATTTCCTGCACTGCACCACCCCCGGACCCACAATGTGGGATATAAGGCACGAATCTCCAAGAAGATCCAAGGGTTTTGAGCACGCCAACGCGCGCATGATCAAAAATCCCAATCATACACAGTAAAAAATAGCCGTAGCCTATACCAATTAACGGTGATGCACAGTTGGCCTCAAGGAATCGACGGTCAGTATAAGCCAACGGAGTTCAACGCCAATATAAGCCGATGGAGATTCTTCCGCGGCGCCGGAGACGGCGGAGACAGCGCGTTATATTCTTCGATTATTGGCGCTTTTAAAATTCAAAATCCTTCCTTTTTTTTTTACTTCTTTCCAATTTCCACACTCCTCTACTCTCTCTCTCTCTCTCTCTCTCTCTCTCTCTCTTCATTACTGCTTGAAACCCTGGAAGATCGTTTCTTCTGATCCGCTAGGGTTTAGCGCGCCGGCTTGGAGGAGAAGCTATGCCTCTTTCTCAATACTCCGTCGAGGCGCCGATGGAGGCCACTTCATGTAGTTCTCTTCTACAGGAGTTGCAGGTTCTTTCATCTTCTTTAATGTCCATTTCTTCCCGTGTCTTCTGTTCTTCTTCGATGGGCGGTTCAAATTTGGAATGGAACCAAATTTCTTCTACAGTTTTCGTTTTTTTTTCAATTTTCGGGCGCGTGAAGAAATTTGCTTTGAATGCTGTGTAG
Source organism: Platanthera guangdongensis (assembly GCA_039583875.1). Classification (NCBI taxonomy): domain Eukaryota; kingdom Viridiplantae; phylum Streptophyta; class Magnoliopsida; order Asparagales; family Orchidaceae; genus Platanthera; species Platanthera guangdongensis. The sequence goes on along the minus strand of CM077153.1, from coordinate 10,940,878 downwards.
TCCTAGGGTTTTCACGCCTCATTTCTCCGAATTTGAGCCCGGATGTTACATTTACTTGAACATTATGCATCTTTGTTCTTTATAATTGCATTGCCACTGTCAATATTTCATTTTGATGTAGTTTACAGTGAAACGCAAGTGGTTTCAAATAAGTGATCTTGTTGATTTTTTTATATTTCTTTTTCTGGAGCCGATCTTAATCTTTTTCTGTATTTAAGAATCACATTAACATTTCTGTTATTTCGATGATGATATGATGCTTATTATGTATTGATTTTCATGACTGGTTTTATGAGCAATCTAGGTTCTTTGGGATGAAATTGGGGAGACTGACCATGAAAGGGATAGGATGATTCTTCGGCTTGAGCAAGAATGTTTAAATGTGTATAGAAAGAAAGTAGATCAAGAAAGAAAGCACAAATCAGATCTGGTACAGGCATTGTCGGAGGGTGAAGCTGAAATTGCTAAGATAATCTCTATCTTAGGAGACCAGGGGAACCCAATTCCGGTTTGTTTCTCTGCAATTTCTATCTATTTTCTATCTGTGAGTCTGTAATCTCATGTAACAGGTTAAAATTTGTGACTGGGTGTGAGCATGCGTTTAGTTTGAAAACCAACTGTTGTTTGTAATCCGACTGTAAACTAAACTGAACCAAACTAATCCGACTGTAAATGCCATTTCTGGTTTGACATTGATTCGGTTTAACAAAGATCGATGAGCTGACAAGCAATGCTAGAAGAAAAGAATTGCAAAATATAGGGTTTGCCAATTTTTTTTTTATTGAAAATAGTGATGATAGGATGATTGACATTAACTTGATGGTATTTACATTGTGCTGTTATACCAAAAGTTATTCCTTTTATAATACTTCATATGGAACATGCTTTGGTTTGGTTCGGATTACATTTCACAAAATTTCAAACCTAAACAAGACAAATAAACCAGTCAATTTGCGACTGAATTTAACTTTTCAGGTAGGAAAACAAGGATGCACACTCAAAGAACAGGTGTCTAAGATAGAACCCATGCTTGATGATCTCAGGAGGAAAAGAGAGGAAAGGGTTAAGGAATTTTTTGAGGTTCAGTCCCAGATTCTTCAAATCTGTACTGAGTTATCCGGAAGCACTCTTCCTAGTGGTTCTGCATGCCCTCAAGTTGATGAACGGGATTTGACGCTAAAGAGGCTGGGAGAGTTGAAATGTCATCTTTTCGAGCTGCAGAAAGAGAAGGTTACTTTTTTGTACACATTATTTGAGTTGATAAGCTTAAACTATAATGACAATGTTTTCTGCTTTCTTACAGGATACAAAATTACAAAAGGCTAGTGCAAATATTAAGACGATAAATGAGCTATGTAGCGTCTTATCTCTCGATTTCGGTAAGATGCTTCATGAAGTTCATCCCAGTTTTGCTGATGCTGGAAACATCCAGCTGAGGAGTATAAGCAATGAGACACTTGCTAGACTGTCAGGAACCATTCATTCATTGAAGCAAGAGAAAGCAATTAGGCTGCAAAAGGTCAATACACTCACCTCTTTTTATGCTTTTAATGAGCAATTTAACATATGCTCCGTTTGGGGCAGTTGTGACGTTTGAGCAGTGACATTGTGAAACAATGGTAGTAAATATAATGATGACAGTTTCCATGCATTTGGAACTTGTGATAGTTTTTTTGACCCAAATTCCATTTTCTGGGATCATGACTTTTAAGACTACTCAAGCTTGACCACACCCGCATGATTCGATCAATAACTACTGAAAAAAGAAAATGGGGATCAATGAATCTAAATTGTTGCGATGTGTCTAATGAAGATGACAATGTACATGAATATGTAGTGTAACTACCACTTTGATTTGGAGTTTAGATAATAAAAGTACAGATTAAAGATCTATGTTCTGCTCTAAGTGATTGAGTGCTCAAAGGGAGAAATGAAAAGTTTTCATTCCATCCATGATTGTGAATGGAAGATAGATGAGGAATACATACTTCATTCTTTTATTAAAGCAAGGGTAGTTTGGGTATTATTGAAAAATTACTCATGTGAATTGTTTTTCAACATTTTTGCTCATTTTGGAAAAGAGCAAAATTTTCCATACAGAGGAAATAATTTGGTCTCTTTTCCTCTTTACTTTCCAATTTATACTCCCAATCGAAAGGAAGTCTTTCACTTCCTCCACAACAATATGTGAATTTTTTCTTAATGGCAGTTTCATTCTTTTTCTTAATTTGTAGTAATGATTTCCAAAACTTGGCCACACGGATATTAAACCATTTGTTTTTTCCTTTAATCATGATTTCATTTTTTTTCCCCATAGCTCCAAGGACTGGGGAGTATGCTGACAGAGTTATGGAACCTCATGGACATTGACATGTATGAACAAAATAAATATAACAATGTAACTTCATTGATGTCGGCATCTTCTGCTGATGCATTAGACCACGGGTCCCTTGCAATGGATGTGATCAATCAGGTACTCATCTTTGCCACGTTTGTAGAAAAAAATGAAATTTTTATTTTGTAAACTTATTACATCTGATATGTCACATTCATCTTCTGTTTTCCAAAATTATTTTAGGCAGAACTTGAAGTGGAGAGATTAAATATCCTTAAAGCCACCAAAATGAAAGAACTCGTCTTAAAGAAGCAAAATGAGCTCGAAGAAATCTACAGAGGAGTCCACATGGAGTTTGACTCCGTCGCAGCACGACAGAAGATAATCAACAACATAAATTCTGGTTGATCTATTCACACTTTTATTTAGGATTTATTTTGTGCCAAATTTCATTTTTTATATCAACAAATAAGTTTGCCTAGAACAACATTAATTATTATTATTATTATCAAATTTTAAATTTTCTTAGAAAGATGACAAGGTGGATGATTTATTTGCTGTGAATCTATAGAGCATGAATATTTTGAAAGAGACTCCGACATTATCTTGGAAACTCAACACATCATTTGGCATGGCTCACTATTAAAGTTGCTAAATTAATTTAAACTCAAACACGTCATTTACTGAAATAGTTTGGCCTCCATGTGCTAGGAGTATTCTTGAGCCGAGCTCGTGTCTTTTTGACATTTACTCGAAATTGGATCAAAGGATTATGTTATCGGCTCACCAGAGTATGGCTGGAGGTAAAGGATACCGTGGAGCTTGAACTGCGACTGTCTAGATGTGGGCATTCTTGGGTGGAGAGAGCTACCAAAATCTCATAAAACAAAGACAAGGGAAAGAGACTAATTCTTCCTTCCATTACAAGACCCAAGGGGGTCCTTTAAATAAACTTACAAAGGGGCATAGATGTAAATAGGCCTTTCCCGTTTGGGTGGAATTGGAGGAAAAGAATTGGAATTCAATTCCCAATTCCAATTACGCCGTTCAATGGTAAAAAATTGTCATCAGAATTGGAAATCAATTGAATTCCCATGGGAATTTAGTCTAGAGGAAAGACTCCCCCATTCCGACCTTTAGACGTAAGAATTGTGTAATTCCTCCCACCGTGTGTCGCGCGACCCCTCCTGAAAACCCTTGTGATCAAAGGCGAAGCCCCGTCGGCGTTTGTTACTGTTGTGGTCCAGCAATGCCCCCGGCCATGCCCCTACAGTTACTCCTCTGACAAAAGCAAAATTCCACATTCCTTTTTCTCCGGTGATGGGATCTCTGCTTCTCTTCTCAGGCGACATGATCATTAACTGGAAGCTCTATTTGATTTGAAGTAATAGATGGGAATCCATGTGTAATTTTGCTCACAATGTAATTAATAGATAATTGGATTTATCTAGGATTTTTGAACATACGTAATTCTAACATGCATCCGAACAACAAAATTATTAATTTTAATTCCTGTGACCCTTCAGCCGGATAACAAAATTCAAATTTGCTTAAATCTCAATTCCTGTAGGAATTGGAATTCCTTTCTCCCAATTTCTGCGAAACGGAGCCTTAAAGATAATAACTGGGCACAGTGCCTATAACAAATTATTGAGTGTCTCGAAATTGGGATTAAAATTGAATGAATTTTGCTACCAAGTTGGATCAAATAAATAAAAATAATAGGGTTATTTACCGGGACCTCCCATTGAAGTTTGCGTGATTACAACTTTCACCCCTCTCTTTCAAAATTACAATTGCCTCCCCTCAATGTTTACTCCAAGGGGCTACTTTTGTGCATGTATGTTATGAAATATAAACATTGAGGGAAGGTTTTTGTAATTTTGAAAGTTAGAGGGGTGCAAGCTGTAATTATGCAAACTTCGAGGGGAGGTCCCAGTAAATAACCCTAAAATAATAAATTTTATAATTTTGTTCATGCCATATCATACAAGGTTGTTTCTACATGTTTGTGCATCATTGTTCCCAAATTATCCTTTTGTTAAATTTGTGCTTTCCATGTCACCCTCTTTTCAAATAGTATTAGATCAGTGGATTTTGTGATGATAATTATATGATCGACATGTTTAATATGCTATGTAACATCTATTTATTTTTGATGTTTTCAGGAAAAGCAGATCTCTCTATATTGCTTGCTGATATGGATAATCAAATTTCCATTGCTCAAGAGCAAGCTATACGCCGGAAGGACATTCTGGAGAGGATGGAAAAATGGTTATTTGCTTGTCAAGAAGAAAGTTGGATTGACGAGTATGAACGGGTAACATTGCCATGCAACATCTTTTTATTTTTGATGTATCAGTGAGATCATGTTTTCATCAGGATTTGTTTGTTTGTTTCTTCATGTATATGAGACATTTTAACTTTTGAAAAAGCCATTCCTTCAATATGTTTGAAAGTGTTTAGTTTTGCTTAGTTGTTAGTAATGGCTATTTGAACGTGCAAACAACTTTTTTTGCGTGGTATTGACCGATTAGTAATGGCTATTTGAACTAAAATAAGCATTTTTTAGTTCAAACATGCCGACGTATTCTTCTCATTTATGTTACATAATCTTTATGCTATAATACTATATAGGATTTAGTGATACTTACTGTTAAATGTTTGGATGTTCTTACAAAAATTATTTGTTAATATGATATCTAAGAGGAAAAAATACATGGGAGCTGAATACAAAATTCACCACTGTTAAAATATTATCACGGTGGCCATGTACTATGTTGTATCCATGCAAATTCCCATATGTGGTCCCTTATTGTGTATAATATGCATTGGTCTGCTTCTGTTGAGTTCTACTTATTGAACATTGTTCTATCCACATGGATTATTGTATGTTGTTCACGATTGTGTATCCCATGCATTGTCCATGACTGTTGAAAGGACATCGGAATAATATATACAGAGTGATAGAAGTAGAGTAATGAATATTATGAAAACCACATATACAAATGTATATACCACTTGATTAGCATTTGATTTTCTTCTGATTTCACATGTGCAATGGAGGGTGATAATATAGTGATTAAATTTATCTCTGGATAAAAGACCACATCCAACTGGCAACTGCCTTAAGCTCTCTAGTACACCACATTAGTAGAGTAGGCTTAGCCTGCCCACCGTACACCTTACATTCAATTGACCTAGTGAACACAAGGATGAGTTTTCTACACCCCTAAATGTCACACTTTAGTTTCCCTTACTAGACTAATGCACAACTCCTAGAAGGTACTCTCCAGTCGTCCTACATTGGACGCATATGGAATTTTCTAGGCACTCTCTATTCGTCCTGTACCCTTGACCAAGTGATGGGGATCGCGCCATACATCGGCCTACACGAAGATCGGAGTTGTCCATTTTATGCGGATCAATGATCTGATATTTTTTTATTATTTTTGTATTTTTGAATTTTTATCTCATATATTTTGAGGGTTGTCATGATTGGAGAATCATGACCGTCCATGATGACTCCGTAGTCTATAAATAGGGATGAAATGTTAATTTAAAGACATTGAAAGTTGGAGTAAAGAATAAATTACTCTTCTAGGTGCGAAGCTTGGAATCATCCCTCCCCTTCCCTCTCTACTTGGCTGGCCAACCCCCTCTCCATCTCCTCCCACATCTCCATACAGCCGCTCCCCTCCCATATCACCTTCCTCGAGCACCAACCGTCCACCAACATTCCCCCCACATCTTCTCCGGCCGGCTCCTCCCCTTCCATCCCCACGAAGTCCAGCCGGCAGCCCCTCCTTCCATTCCCCTCCCAACCAGCCAGGTGCCTCCTTTTGACTCCCAAAACCTCCAGCCGACAGCCCTTCAATTTCCTCTCCAAGCCGCCTCCAAAACCAACTACAAACACTCCTTCATTCCCTCCTTTCCAGTTTTACAACGATCGCCGAAAAACCTCCTCCGTTCACTTCCGTCAAGCCTCCACCATCACCCCTCAAACCTCTTCAATTTCAGTTTTCTGGCAACACAGGAGAACACCTCCGGGCCAACACCACCACCTGTGGCCAACCACCACCATCACCCCCTAACTACCCTAACTACCTCTCCACTACCTCACTACCCCACTAACTCCACCTCTCCTAAAATCTAGGATCTCTTAAATTTCCTCCAGCATCTCCTCTCCCCACCTCCTCCACTGCAGCCGGCCCTATCCCTCTCCCTTAACATCCCACGTGGAACCACCTTCACACACTTCCCCAACCTCCAGAGCGTTGTCCGCCCCTCCTGAGTGCTGTTGGAAACTTGGAACCAGTCCAGGAAGGAGCAGATTCACTTCCTGTTTCAGGAATTTCATTCCAGCTGCTCTCTCTTGTCCCCAGAAGTTACAAACGGCTCCGGGGTAATTTTCCCAGCCCCTTTATCATTTCCCAGCCCCCTTTATCATTTTCCAGCCCCGTTTATCATTTCCCAGCCACCCTTTATCATTTTCCAGCCCCCAAACACCTCCGAACCGCATTCTCCTTCACTGTTTCTCAACCTGGACTAATTGCTAGCTTCCCGTCCAGAGCATCTACAACATATTTACTGTGCCTAGGGTCCATTTACCTTTGCCGTCCACCAATACTCTCCACAGCCGCCACTACTTCCACCACTTGCAACCAACAAATTCCAGCCATCGGGAGACACATTTTCGGATTTGTTTTGTGCTGTCCAGCAGCCTTCAGCACCATTGGGAGCCCAGAATTCAGTGTCTACTTCAATCCAACTAAGCTTCCTACTTTTTAGTTGTGTGAGTTCTAAGTTGGTTGTTAATTTTTTCTTTGTTAACTTGATGACTATTTCCTAATTTGTGTTATATCTTATTGTAAACATTGCCTCCACTCCTTTTGTGGCTAGTGTTAATCTTTGTTTGCTTGTGTATTATTGTTCTTGCACTCACATTAATACTTCAACATGTGCACTTTATTTTGAGAAGTTGTCTTTGTGGGTTTCTTACACTTGCATTTATAAATCATAATTATTGTAAGTTAATGTTTGTCGGAATTGTGTCTGTATTTAGTAATCATCTATTATTTCCCGATTGGATCATCCTGCTTCACCAAACCATGCAAGATGAATCCTATCATAATTTGTTTAGTGTGAGGGGTTCTTTACACCTAATCATCTCATCCACATTAAAGAGGATTCCTACTCCTAAGGGTTTCAAGAGCCACTGCACTTGAGAGTTCTTGGTAGTAGAATCCTCTGTAATGTAGCTGGATGTACTTATATGCTGGTTTTCATTTTGTTTATCTCTAAGATAGATGCAACGCAACTCATGTAAAATTTTATAGACTTTGTCAAGTACTTATGTTTGCATTCCTAACAGGATCAAAATCGCTACAATGCTGGTCGGGGAACTCATATAAACTTGAAGCGGGCAGAGAAAGCTAGGGTCCTTGTCAGCAAAATACCATGTGATCTATCTTCATAAATATTACACTTTATTGATGTTTTCTTGACTTGTTATAATACCTACGCAATCTATTCGTCTTTTTTCTGAAGCTTACGGTAAACTTGAAATAGTTGTACTCTGAAAACTTGTATTTAACTTTCTAGGTGTTATGTTTGTTAGGATCCATGTGAAATTACATCTAAAGGGCATATATTATTGGCATCCCAGAAGACCCCTCTTAGAAATAAAAGGTAGAGATACCAAAATGAATAAATCTATGCTGTTTAGACACGAGCCAGTAGCCGGCGACGACATTAAAGGGGTCCAAATTAGGGAGGTCACTTGAAAGTGAATCCCACTTGTTTTTGGTGAATTTAAGGGTTTGTCAATAGAGAGAGTTAAAGGAGATGACGATTATTTCTTTTTGTTCTTGATTTCAATTGCTCTTGTATGCACTTCTTTTGGTTATCAAGGAGGGATAGGTTGTAGGGAGGTTTGGCTCACTGGAAGTGAAGCCTGTGACTGTTTTGGTGAAGTCAACCAATTTGGTAACAAAGGAATATTGTTTCTTTTGTTCTCGGTCTCGATGTATTTCTCTCTCTTGTGGGAGCAACACTTGGCAGATCATGCTTATCAGAAAGACCTTTAAATAAAACAAAAGTTTAATTTTTAGTTATCCACACTTCTTCAAATAATTATAAGGTGGAGAAATTGAGGGCCTTTTATTGATCAGATAAACAACATGATACGTTTCCGAAAAATTCCGGAGAGGAATCCGGCAAGAGGGAGGGCTGGCGGTGGACAGCGAGAGGAAGGAGAGAACGAGAGGGAAGGTTAGGGATCAACCCTAATTCTCTTACATCCAATACATAACCCATGAGAGTATAACTCCACCTCTTATCAGTGCGGGGTGTGACAAGATAAGGAATACAACATAAAGGGAAAGAAATAAATGCGTACAACCAAGTAGGAAATAACAAAATAAGAAATAAATAAAACGTCAGGCTGGCGCCGCGTCTTCGGTCTCTCCTCATGCAGACGGACCCGTTGTCGTCTTCCTTCGCGTGCGGACCCGCCATGGTGTCTCCTCGACGTGTGCGTGTCCCGTCGACATGCACAATCGTAACAATGCCGCCGTATGGAAAACATGCCTTGTCCTCAAGGCACTGATTGGAGCGATGTCGGCAATAGTGATCCCGGGACAACCTCGTGGCTTCGGTCTCCAGATGGTAAGACCCTGCAATCAGGACCTCATGCACGCCAGGGTCCCTCTGAAGGTGGTAGCAGCAACCAAATAGCTTGGTTGGGTAGTTCGGCGCCAACTGCCGTCTTTCTTCCGGACCAGCAAAAACTGAGCTGGTGGCGATCCTACCGGAGCTGGGTGACGTCGGCGAGTGCAGTAGTACACTCTCGGTGGCTTGTCGGAGAAGGGGAAGGTACTACGGACGGGCCCGAGAGGGCCCACAACCCCGCGGAGAAGCTGACATCCAAGGGCTGCTGGATCGTGCGGAGGGAGATCAGAGAGCGTAAGAGGGCGAAGTCGCCATCGAGGCGACATAGCTGCCCCTCGTGTCGGAATTGCATGGACATAGTCTCCCAATTGATGCATACCTTGCCGAGCGTGCAGAGTCAAGTCACTACCAGAATGGCATCGAGGCCGCCTAAGCCCAATGTATAGAAGTCCGCGGTCACAGAATAGTGCCATATAGAGAGCGAGACGGCAATGCAACAGCCCTGAGTTGGTCGGTGGCGTCCATCGCCCATACGGACCGCAACATCCAGGGAGGGAGCCTAGAGAAGACGGAGCTGCTGCACCAGGTGTTTAGAGATGAGGTTGTGGATGACACCACTATCCACCATGATGATGATCGCGCGATCCTGTAGTGTGTCCGGAAGCTGCATGGTTTGCTGGCTGGATAACCCGCCCGCTGAGGCGCCAGATAGCTCCAACCGATGGAATGTAGCTGCGGTGGGGTCGAGAGGGGTATCCTTCGATGAGAGTTCCAGGGCCTCAAATCAGCCAAGGTAACCTCAGGGTCGACGTCTTCGATGATGGCGCAAAACTCCTTGATCACACAAACGTGGGTAGGAGAGTAGGGCTGACGACAACAAAAACACAACCCATTGCGACGGAGGTCGTCCAACTCGTGGTTGGAGAATTGCTGAGGAGGGCCCGGTCGGCTTGGCAGAGCGGCTGGAGGAGGCCGAGGAGCTGGTATCTCTGGAATAACGGTCGGCCATGGTCGGCCCCCCGACGGGGGTTTGCCTGGAGGTGGCGGGTGTCGAGGAGCCAAATCTGCCTCCACAAGGCGGGCCATGTCTTGGGCCTCAGACACCGTCCGTGGGTGATGAGTGCGAAGCAGGGAGCGGATTTGGGGCTGGAGGCCCTGCATGAAGAAGCCGAGATAGTGATCCGGAGGTAAGCCCGCAACATGGGTGACGAGGGCCACAAACTCATTGATGTAGTCATCCAGCGCGCCGGTCTGGCGCCCTCCACACAGTCGCTCGATGGCGGAGTCAGAATAATGGCTGTCGTAGCGACGAATCATCTCCTGCTTGATCTCTGACCAAGAGATGGTCGGGTTGGACTGCCGGAGCCATCAGACCCAATGTAGGGCAGAGCCGCCGAGTCCCACGACGACGGTAGAGACCTTGTCCTGCTCGGGAGTGTGGTGGAGATCGAAGTACTGTTCCGCCTTGGTGATCCACCCAATCGTGTCTACGCCGGTGAAGGTAGGGAGGTCCAGGGCAAGGGCTAGACGGTCGGGGAAAAAAATCCAGAGTCTCCGATGCACGGGGGTGGTGCTACCCCGCCGGAGACCGGGCACGCGGATCCGTTGGCCGAAGAGGCAGCGGGAGGTTGCAGAGCTTCAAGCTTGGCGTGGATGGCGAGCAGGGAGGCCTGCATGGATGCAACAATGGACTCCTGCGCGCTGACACGACGTAGGAGGGTCTCATTGGTGTCCTCCGATGGGGCCTCGACAGTGGATCAGGTGTTCGGTGCCATGGTGGCGGCGGCCTGCGACAGTAGGGCTGGGGTGCGGCGTGGCAACAAATGCTGGGATGCGGCGCGACAGCGGTGGGGTGCAGCGCTGGAAGATGCGGTTGTGGCTGTGGCGTTGGAGGGCTGCAACGGCAGGGTGCAATGTTGGAGCTGACGACGACGCTGGAGCGGACGGGCTGCGAGGTCGATCATTAGTTTATTCTATTATGGCAAAAAATTAAACTCCTTAAGTAATTAAACATTGATTAATGCTGATGGGGCCTCACTCAATTTATAGAAATTTCGGATTGCGGATAGCCAAATTCCCTCGTCCTCCACTAAATGAGTGGGGAGTTAGCAGAAAAACTATCAGCGCGCGATCTACGCGTCGTTCCAATCGATAGATGGCTAGATGCCAGCCTCCCGAGCCGGCCGCCGCCTCTGCAGACACCGCTTCACTACCACGATCCCAACGCGCGGCCACGACCGCCGCCTCGCTTGCGCCCGGCCGGCCTCCACGAGGCCGACGCGGCCCCCACCGTCAGGATAAGTTATCAAAGGCGCAAGGCGCACCAAGGCGCAAAGGGCCCCTGGAGCCTAGGCGCAAGGCGCAGACGTGCGCCTGAGGCACGTGAGGCACAAAAATTGGGGAAAAAGAAATTGAGCGAATTGGGAGCCCAATTCGTTGGAATTGAGCGAATTGGGCGACCAAAGCGCTGTAATTGAGCGAATTGGGCGCCCAATTCGCTGGAATTGAGCGAATTGGGCGACCAAATCGCTGGAATTGGGTTAGTTCTCTTCTAGCAAGTTAGTATAAGAGCCCTTTTGGAATTGAGTTAGTTCTCTTCTATCAAGTCAGTATAAGAGCTCATATTTTCCAATATTTTGTCTAAACACGTGAGAAGTGATATAAGTACATGAGTCATAATTGATGCATACAAAGTGCAACTAGAAATCAAATAAAAAACTACAACATGTAATATAAAGTTGACGGAGATAAATAAATTTAGGGTAAAAATTTTTGTATCTTTTGAACACCCCGGATCAACCTCTCTTGAATTAACAATATAGCATGACTTCCACTCAGCTGATGAATGACCAAATACCTCCATAAAACACAAAAGACGTATTAGAATCAAACATTCAAGCATAATAAAATAAGATCATTTTTTGAAGGCAACATAATAAAATAACAACATAAACAAAATAACCAAGTCAGCAATCATAATCTACCAAATCAACATTGCAATTTGTCGCACCAAAAACAAACCTAAGCTACCAAGTCAACAATCAAATTCTTTAAACAAATGTGCAAGAAAATAACATAACATCACGGCGATCACGCCATCACTTATCGTCTGAATCAATAAAGGTTTCATTTTCTTCACTACAATTTTTTTCTTCTTCATTGAACTCAGCCTCTTCTTCATCCTCGACATCATCTATAGGCATTATTGGAGTAGGTGCCTTTTTCTTAGATGTGCTCCCCTTGTCAGCTACCATCTTCCCTTTAGATAACCGCGTAGAGTAGATGTCTTCTTCTACTCCGCTGGCCCTTGCTACTGCACCCCAGGTCAATAATTCGTCATCAAAAACTATATCGTCATCCTGCTCAATCTCCTCATCTTCCTCCATTCTTCCCATCAGCCATTCATTGCTATCGTCAATATCTTTCAGCGAGATCGGATCAATACGATCACGTGAATCATATCGGCGACGCAAGACACGATTGTATTTTACAAATACTAAATCATTTAGGCGTTGTTGTGCCAGTCAATTTCTTTTTTTGCTATGCACCTGCAACATAACAAATAAATAATTAATCATATAATAATATAAATTAATATTTACATACTTGTTCAAAAAAATTCATACATGCTCAAAAAAACTCCAGTTGCGTTCACATCCAGATGAACTGCAAGTGAGACTTAAAAGTTTTACTGCAAATTTAGTCAAATCAGGAGTATCAGCTCCATATGATTGCCACCATTCAGCTGCCCCAAAAAATAAATATCAAGAAATTAATGAATCATTCTTATTAAATAAATTATTTGTTTGAAACTTGAAATAATATTTAATTAACTAACTTGGCGACTTTGTTTTTCTATGACGAACTGCAAATTGCATTCCAAATAAACATTCAGCATTTCTATATAAACTTAGTTGATCCATAATTATATCTTGAATTTCAGGACCTGAAATGATCTTTTGCATTGTTTGATATAAACCCCTTATGACTTCTGCATCTAATGCCATTTCAGGGTTTGAATAGAAGAATTCTGGATTTAAATAATGAGCTGCCGAATGCAATGGTCGATGAAGCTGATTTTCCCATCTCCTGTCAACAATCACAAAGGCTTTTTTATATTTTTCCTCTTTCCCATTGAAAGAGTTCATGATTGTCTCCTTTGCTCTATCCATAGCCTCATAAATATAACCCATAACCGGTCTTTTCTCCCCATCTACCAATCTTAGTACCCGAACTAAAGGTCCGAAAATTTTCAAAATGTACACAATAGTACTCCAGAAAGAGACCATGTATATAATGCTTTGTACTTGCTTACCTCCTGTTTCCTTTGCCCACTTACTTGATGTCCACTCTGGTGAAGTGAATATCTTCCTTAGATTTGTCCTCTGTTTATGAATGCGCTGAAGAGCAAGAAATGAAGTCGCAAATCTAGTAACAGCAGGTCTAACAAGCTCCACTTGTCCTGTGAAGCTCCTTAGCATGTTGACTAGTCCAGACCGAACATAAATATAACTGTTGACGCTCATTGCTCTTTTAATTGTTCTACTAATGCTTGACATCTTTCTAATATCATCCAGCATTAAGTCGATGCAATGAGCGGCACACGATGTCCAATATAAATGTGGCCGTTTTGCTTCCAATAATTTTCCTATTTCATAATAAACACAGTTGACGCTCATAGCTCCAACCGATGGAATGTAGCTGCGGTGGGGTCGAGAGGGGTATCCTTCGGTGAGAGTTCCAGGGCCTCAACGTCAGCTAAGGTAACCTCAGGGTCGACGTCTACGATGATGGCGCAAAACTCCTTGATCACACAAACGTGGGTAGGAGAGTAGGGCTGACGACAACAAAAACACAACCCATTGCGACGGAGGTCGTCCAACTCGTGGTTGGAGAATTGCTGAGGAGGGCCCGGTCGGCTTGGCAGAGCGGCTGGAGGAGGCCGAGGAGCTGGTATCTCTGGAATAACGGTCGGCCATGGTCGGCCCCCCGACGGGGGTTTGCCTGGAGGTGGCGGGTGTCGAGGAGCCAAATCTGCCTCCACAAGGCGGGCCATGTCTTGGGCCTCAGACACCGTCCGTGGGTGATGAGTGCGAAGCAGGGAGCGGATTTGGGGCTGGAGGCCCTGCATGAAGAAGCCGAGATAGTGATCCGGAGGTAAGCCCGCAACATGGGTGACGAGGGCCACAAACTCGTTGATGTAGTCATCCAGCGCGCCGGTCTGGCGCACTCCACATAGTCGCTCGATGGCGGATCCAAAATAATGGCTGTCGCACCTCCACTAAATGAGTGGGGAGTTAGCAGAAAAACTATCAGCGCGCGATCTACGCGTCGTTCCAATCGATAGATGGCTAGATGCCAGCCTCCCGAGCCTGCCGCCGCCTCTGCAGACACCGCTTCACTACCACGATCCCAACGCGCGGCCACGACCGCCGCCTCGCTTGCGCCCGACCGGCCTCCACGAGGCCGACGCGGCCCCCACCGTCAGGCTAAGTTATCAAAGGCGCAAGGCGCACCAAGGCGCAAAGGGCCCCTGGAGCCTAGGCGCAAGGCGCAGACGCGCGCCTGAGGAACATGAGGCACAAAAATTGGGGAAAAGGAAATTGAGCGAATTGGGAGCTCAATTCGCTGGAATTGAGCGAATTGGGCGACCAAAGAGCTGTAATTGAGCGAATTGGGCGCCCAATTCGCTGGAATTGAGCGAATTGGGCGACCAAATCGCTGGAATTGGGTTAGTTCTCTTCTATCAAGTTAGTATAAGAGCCCTTTTGGAATTGAGTTAGTTCTCTTCTATCAAGTCAGTATAAGAGCTCATATTTTCCAATATTTTATCTAAACACGTGAGAAGTCATATAAGTACATGAGTCATAATTGATGCATACAAAGTGCAACTAGAAATCAAATAAAAAACTACAACATGTAATATAAAGTTGACGGAGATAAATAAATTTAGGGTAAAAATTTTTGTACCTTTTGAACACCCCGGATCAACATCTCTTGAATTAACAATATAACATGGCTTCCACTCAGCTGATGAATGACCAAATACCTCCATAAAACACAAAAGACGTATTAGAATCAAACATTCAAGCATAATAAAATAAGATCATTTTTTGAAGGCAACATAATAAAATAACAACATAAACAAAATAACCAAGTCAGCAATCATAATCTACCAAATCAACATTGCAATTTGTCGCACCAAAAACAAACCTAAGCTACCAAGTCAACAATCAAATACTTTAAACAAATGTGCAAGGAAATAACATAACATCACGGCGATCACGCCATCACTTATCGTCTGAATCAATAAAGGTTTCATTTTCTTCACTACAATTTTTTTCTTCATTGAACTCAGCCTCTTCTTCATCCTCGGCATCATCTATACGCATTATTGGAGTAGGTGCCTTCTTCTTAGATGTGCTCCCCTTGTCAGCTACCATCTTCCCTTTAGATAAGCGCGTAGAGTAGATGTCTTCTTCTACTCCGCTGGCCCTTGCTACTGCACCCCAGGTCAATAATTTGTCATCAAAAACTATATCGTCATCCTGCTCAACCTCCTCATCTTCCTCCATTCTTCCCATCAGCCATTCATTGCTATCGTCAATATCTTTCAGCGAGATCGGATCAATACGATCACGTGAATCATATCGCCGACGCAAGACACGATTGTATTTTACAAATACTAAATCATTTAGGCGCTGCTGTGCTAGTCAATTTCTTTTTTTGCTATGCACCTGCAACATAACAAATAAATAATTAATCATATAATAATATAAATTAATATTTATATACTTGTTCAAAAAAATTCATACATGCTCAAAAAAACTCCAGTTGCGTTCACATCCAGATGAACTGCAAGTGAGACTTAAAAGTTTTACTGCAAATTTAGTCAAATCAGGAGTATCAGCTCCATATGATTGCCACCATTCAGCTGCCCCAAAAAATAAATATCAAGAAATTAATGAATCATTCTTATTAAATAAATTGTTTGTTTGAAACTTGAAATAATATTTAATTAACTAACCTGAGGACTTTGTTTTTCTATGACGAACTGCAAATTGCATTCCAAATAAACATTCAGCATTTCTATATAAACTTAGTTGATCCATAATTATATCTTGAATTTCAGGACCTGGAATGATCTTTTGCATTGTTTGATATAAACCCCTTATAACTTCTCCATCTAATGCCATTTCAGGATTTGAATAGAAGAATTCTGGATTTAAATAATGAGCTGCCGAATGCAATGGTCGATGAAGCTGATTTTCCCATCTCTTGTCAACAATCACAAAGACTTCTTTATATTTTTCCTCTTTCCCATTGAAAGAGTTCATGATTGTCTCATTTGCTCTATCCATAGCCTCATAAATATAACCTATAACCGGTCTTTTCTCCCCATCTACCAATCTTAGTACCCGAACTAAAGGTCCGAAAATTTTCAAAATGTACACAATAGTACTCCAGAAAGAGACCATGTATATAATGCTTTGTACTTGCTTACCTCCTGTTTCCTTTGCCCACTTACTTGATGTCCACTCTGGTGAAGTGAATATCTTCCTTAGATTTGTCCTCTGTTTATGAATGCGCTGAAGAGCAAGAAATGAAGTCGCAAACCTAGTAACAGCAGGTCCAACAAGCTCCACTTGTCCTGTGAAGCTCCTTAGCATGTTGACTAGTCCAGACCAAACATAAATATAACTGTTGACGCTCATTGCTCTTTTAATTGTTCTACTAATGCTTGACATCTTTCCAATATCCTCCAGCATTAAGTCGATGCAATGAGCGGCACACGATGTCCAATATAAATGTGGCCGTTTTGCTTCTAATAATTTTCCTATTTCATAATAAACACAGTTATTTAATTTCAATATACGACCTTAGATTTTAAAAAATATTAAAAGATAATGATTAACGATATATTTATCTGCTAGTACATTATTGCTTGCACTATCGGTAACAACTTGAACAACATTAGCCTCTCCAACACGTTCCACTACTCTATCAAGCAATTCAAACATCCTCTCTCCAGTTTTTGCGTAATCAGATGCATCAACAGATTTCAGGAAGAATGTACCTTTTGGTGAATTTACCAAAAAAATTGTAAGTGTTCTCTGTTTCTTATCTCTCCATCCGTCGGCCATGATAGAACATCCAAACAACCTCCACTCATCCTCATAGTTCTTCATCATCTTGTGGATTTCAATTACTTCATTATTCAACAAAGGCACACGAACTTCATGATAACTGTGTGGTTTCAATCCAACCCCAAGCTGACCAATGGATTCTATCATCACTGCAAAACTACGGCAGGTAACCGCATTAAAAGGAATCGCTGCATCATACATCCATTGAACTATATGCTTGCAAGCTCTCCCTCTAAGTTCCTTCTTACATGCTTTGTTGATTGAAGTTTGCTTCATTTGCTGATGTTGACCTTTTTGTTTCATTTTTTTCTCAATATTAGATGCAAAAAATCATCCATCGGTCCTTTAGACCTAGACTTTTTATGAGCACCGCTTGGACCGCATCCATGAATCTTCGCACCGACGTCATCCATATCCTCATCGCTTCCAAAGGTATCTACAGCTGCAAAATCCGAGAATGTTTGTTTTTCTGTAATGCTTACAGCCATTTTCTTTTGCATATAGTCTTGAATTTCTGTTCGTACATGCTGTGGGCATTTTGGACAGATTTTGATATTTCTAAATCCCCCCATTATATGTTGTTTCGCACGATAAATTCCACCTTTTGTGACTTTCTCACAAAAAATGCAAATTATATCATTTTTATTAGTGACAGATGTCTGCCGCACGTACTTCCAACCAGAATCAATCCTAGATTGGACACTGGATGAACCAGATCCACTCGCGTCCATTTCCAGCTATTAAAACATTTTTTTTAAAAATTATTACATAGAACAAGATAATTAGTGAAAACTGTAGTGTTCAGTTCACTATAAAACAGTGAACTGGGCAGCCCAGTTCACCTTTTACAGTGAACTGGAGCCCAGTTCACCTTTTACAGTGAACTGGAGCTGCCCAGTTCACTATTTTACAGTGAACTGGAGCCCAGTTCACTGTAAAACAGTGAACTGGACACCTCCAGTTCACTGTAAAAGGTGTACTGGGATGCCCAGTTCACTGTTTTACAGTGAACTGGAGCTGCCCAGTTCACTATTTTACAGTGAACTGGACAGCTCCAGTTCACTGTAAAAGGTGAATTGGACAGCCCAGTTCACCTTTTACAGTGAACTGGAGCTGCCCAGTTCACTGTAAAACAGTGAACTGGAGCCCAGTTCACTGTAAAACAGTGAACCGGTAGCACAGTTCACTGTTACAGTGAACTGTGCTTCCACTATGACTATATGCTAGAAGGCTAGAACAGAAGAGAGCCGCCAAAATAATCACTTGGACTGGGCTTTCACTATGCGTCTATGCTAGAACAGAAGAGAGTGGCCGGAAAACATGGCAGCCAGAAAAAACATCCGAAAAAAATCTTCAAACGACAGTCAAAATGTAAGAAAAAGAAGGAATGGAGTGAGAAGAGGTTACCAAAAGTGGCGGCGGTCAGCGAGCCCAAGGAGAGCGGCGAACGGAAGAGGAGCGGCGACAGGAGCGGAGCGGCGACTGGAGCGGAAATTTCAAACCTAACCGGGAGCCGCGACTGATGCGTGAATCGGGAAAATGAGGCCAACGGTTATATAAAGATAACAGTGTTAAAATAAATCGGGCCCAACCCAATTCTAGGCTAGACGCGCCTAATTACCGCCTGAAAGGCCCCCAAGGCGAGCGCATAGGCGCGCCTGGGGCCCGCCTGGGCCAATTCGCCCGCCTCGCCCAGTCTCGGGCGCTAATCCGTGCGCCCGGTGCGCCCGGCGCCTCAGGCGCGCCTAGGCGCGCGTCTTGATAACTTAGCCGTCAGGGCTCCCCTCCGACCGACCCCCATTCACTGACGACCAATTTCGCCGCCGTCTAGTCGTCACCATGCGATCTCTACCGTCCGTTTTATGGGTAACTACCCGCATAGCCACCGGGGTAACCACAAGTAATGGATGGGTGTAAATAGACAAAAATATATCGGTCTGCATATAGTGAAATTATTAAAATAATGTGCGTGATGTGTAATTAGTAATTTAGGTGATTACGACCTGCGGATAACTACATAACTATCGTAACCTCCCCTGGGGCCTATAAATAGGACCCCAGGCCTTCCTTCATTCTCACCTTTTCTCTCCGCCGTTTCTTCCCCTGTGTGCTCGAGAGCTCTGCTAGAGGCCTCCTTCGAAGATATTCGAAGACGACTTGAAGATCCTTCGAAGTCTGCTGTGTTCCTACGTGCAAAGAACCCCAGAGAATGCCACCTCCCGTCGAATTCCCTTATCAAGTATTCTACGTGCAGTGCTCCTGGCACTCAGCGCTCGTCTGACAAATTGCAAACCTCCTCCGCTCCCGCCCCCGAGCACGGGAGGAAGCCAACCAAGTCTCCAGAACATGTGTTCTCCACCGCCAACAAACACTAAGAATTAGCTTCGCGAGCGGTCGCCTGTTACTCTCCGAACGCATCTTTTTCTTTTTCAAGTTGTAACGAGGAGTGGTCTGTCGCCATCGCTCTCTCCAAAAAGCCTTGTAGCCACAAGCAAATAATGAAGTTTGGTCGGTACCGAACTGACAACGTGGTTTTTCATCCTATTCACGGGTTTCTCACGTTAAAAAAAATTGTCCTGTCCACTCTCTGTTATTTCTATGACTTATTGCGCGCTTGACCGCTCGACAGGCTGAGACAGTTTAATTTAGCCTGGTCTACCAGGAGCCTCGTGTGACCCGCTACAAATGCTATGATTTAACCTCTTCGCTGGTGACACGCTTGATTCAATCCCGGCCCTTGCTTCTAATGGTATATTGGGAAAATGAATGCCAAGTGTTCAAGATCACCAGTTTAATTTAGTCTGGTCTACCAGGAGCCTCGTGTGACCCGCTACAAATGCTATGATTTAACCTCTTCATTGGTGACACACTTGATTCAATCCCGGCCCTTGCTTCTGATGGTATATTGGGAAAATGGATGCCAAGTGTTCAAGATCACCTGTTTAATTTAGCCTGGTCTACCAGGAGCCTCGTGTGACCCGCTACAAATGCTATGATTTAGCCTCTTCGCTGGTGACACGCTTGATTCAATCCCGGCCCTTGCTTCTGATGGTATATTGGCGTAATGGATGCCACGTGTTCAAGATCACACAGTTGTTTCAATCCCATCTTTAATCAGACCGTCCATGCCCTATCCATCCCATTACAGGTTCCCAAATAATAATTATATTATTGAACTTTTGCAAACTACACAGCAGATCCAAAACAGGTTCACAAATAATAATTAGGTTATAGAACTTTTGCAAACTACACAGTACACAGTAAATCCAAAAGGATTCACAGGAATAAGCGAGATCTTTTTCAATGCACAATTTGAATAAGTCCCGCAAATTAATGAGAAATCATATAACAGAAAAGAATTTTTTAAAGTTCTCCTTTATTCATCCAACAACCCCTTTAGTTGGGGTAGGAATGATGGTGGCAGCTGATCTATTCTGGCAGATGTGCCTTCATCTAGAGCTTCTTATACTAGCTTGTTCCCTGTTCCTTGAGCAGATTCACTCTTGAACTGTCCATTCTTTGTATGTGCTGAGGAGTGTGGTTTCTCATGACTAAATTCCTCTTTCTCAGATTTAGAGACTAGATCATGCACTTCATGAGCAGGGAGTTTAGATGGTATCTCCCCCTCAACCTCTACCATGCCATCATTTGCATGCAGGTCAGCAGCAGTAGCAACAACATCTTTATCACTTGTAGTAGTCTGAACTACTTTTGGAGGGACCTGTAGCTGCTCCCCCACAACTAATGCTTCTTGCAAAACAGTGAACTGGACAGCTCCGGTTCACTGTAAAAGGTGTACTGGGCTGCCCAGTTCACTATTTTACAGTGAACTGGAGCTGCCCAGTTCACTATTTTACAGTGAACTGGACAGCTCCAGTTCACTGTAAAAGGTGAACTGGACAGCCCAGTTCACCTTTTACAGTGAACTGGAGCTGCCCAATTCACTATTTTACAGTGAACTGGAGCCCAGTTCACTGTAAAACAGTGAACTGGAGCCCAGTTCACTGTAAAACAGTGAACTGGAAGCACAGTTCACTGTTACAGTGAACTGTGCTTCCACTATGACTATATGCTAGAAGGCTAGAACAGAAGAGAGCCGCCAAAATAATCACTTGAACTGGGCTTTCACTATGCGTCTATGCTAGAATAGAAGAGAGTGGCTGAAAAACATGGCAGCCAGAAAAAACATCCGAAAAAAATCTTCAAACGACAGTCAAAATGTAAGAAGAAGAAGGAATGGAGTGAGAAGAGGTTATCAAAAGTGGCGGCGGTCGGCGACCCCAAGGAGAGCGGCGAACGGAAGAGGAGCGTCGACTGGAGAGGAAATTTCAAACCTAACCGGGAGCCGCGACTGATGCGTGAATCGGGAAAATGAGGCCAACGACTATATAAAGATAACAGTGTTAAAATAAACCGGGCCCAACCCAATTCTACGCTAGGCGCGCCTAATTACCGCCTGAAAGGCCACCAAGGCGAGCGCCTAGGCGTGCCTGGGTCAATTCGCCCGCCTCGCCCAGTCTCGGCGCTACTCTGTGCGCCCGGTGCGCCCGGCGCCTCAGGCGCGCCTAGGCGCGCGTCTTGATAACTTAGCCGTCAGGGCTCCCCTCCGACCGACCCCCATTCACTGACGACCAATTTCGCCGCCGTCTAGTCGTCACCATGCGATCTCTACCGTCCGTTCTATGGGTAACTACCCGCATAGCCACCAGGGTAACCACAAGTAATGGATGGGTGTAAATAGACAAAAATATATCGGTCTGCATATAGTGAAATTATTAAAATAATGTGCGTGATGTGTAATTAGTAATTTAGGTGATTACGACCTGCGGATAACTACATAACTATCGTAACCACCCCTGGGGCCTATAAATAGGACCCCAGGCCTTCCTTCATTCTCACCTTTTCTCTCCGTCGTTTCTTCCCCTATGTGCTCGAGAGCCCTGCTAGAGGCCTCCTTCGAAGATATTCGAAGACGACTTGAAGATCCTTCGAAGTCTGCTGTGTTCCTACGTGCAAAGAACCCCAGAGAATGCCACCTCCCGTCGAATTCCCTTATCAAGTATTCTACGTGCAGTGCTCCTGGCACTCAGCGCTCGTCTGACAAATTGCAAACCTCCTCCGCTCCAGCCCCCGAGCACGGGAGGAAGCCAACCAAGTCTCCAGAACGTGTGTTCTCCACCACCAACAAACACTAAGAATTAGCTTCGCGAGCGGTCGCCTGTTACTCTCCGAACACATCTTTTTCTTTTTCAAGTTGTAACGAGGAGTGGTCTGTCGCCATCGCTCTCTCCAAAAAGCCTTGTAGCCACAAGCAAATAATGAAGTTTGGTCGGTACCGAACTGACAACGTGGTTTTTCACCCTATTCACGGGTTTCTCACGTTAAAAAAAATTGTCCTGTCCACTCTCTGTTATTTCTATGACTTATTGCGCGCTTGACCGCTCGACAGGCTGAGACAGTTTAATTTAGCCTGGTCTACCAGGAGCCTCGTGTGACCCGCTACAAATGCTATGATTTAACCTCTTCGCTGGTGACACGCTTGATTCAATCCTGGCCCTTGCTTCTAATGGTATATTGGGAAAATGAATGCCAAGTGTTCAAGATCACCAG
This sequence comes from Platanthera guangdongensis, assembly GCA_039583875.1. NCBI lineage: Eukaryota > Viridiplantae > Streptophyta > Magnoliopsida > Asparagales > Orchidaceae > Platanthera > Platanthera guangdongensis. The sequence goes on along the minus strand of CM077153.1, from coordinate 10,918,114 downwards.
TTTAATTTAGTCTGGTCTACCAGGAGCCTCGTGTGACCCGCTACAAATGCTATGATTTAACCTCTTCGTTTGTGACACACTTGATTCAATCCCGACCCTTGCTTCTGATGGTATATTAGGAAAATGGATGCCAAGTGTTCAAGATCACCTGTTTAATTTAGCCTGGTCTACCAGGAGCCTCGTGTGACCCGCTACAAATGCTATGATTTAGCCTCTTCGCTGGTGACACACTTGATTCAATCCCGGCCCTTGCTTCTGATGGTATATTGGCGAAATGGATGCCAAGTGTTCAAGATCACACAGTTGTTTCAATCCCATCTTTAATCAGACCGTCCATGCCCCATCCATCCCATTACAGGTTCACAAATAATAATTATATTATTGAACTTTTGCAAACTACACAGTAGATCCAAAACAGGTTCACAAATAATAATTAGGTTATAGAACTTTTGCAAACTACACAGTACACAGTAAATCCAAAAGGATTCACAGGAATAAGCAATATTTTTTTCAATGCACAATTTGAATAAGTCCTGCAAATTAATGAGAAATCATATAACAGAAAAGATATAGAGAAAGAGCATCTATAATCACATAAACGACTAAATCTGTACAATGATGAAGAAATACACCAAAATAAAGAATTCACAGGTGCAGGGACTGTAGGGAGTGGCGGAGATGGAGATCCGGTGGTAGCGGGATGTGTGGTGGCTGTCCGGAGGGATAATACAGCTGCAGGGTGGGCTGTTGGAGGAGGGGCTGGGCTGGAAGTGGACTGGAAAAGAGAAGGGGAGGCTGGGGAGGCTCCTCCAGGGGTGTAGGTGGCTGGGGGGAACTCAGACAGACCCTAGACAGGGCCTGGGTAAGTCGGCTAGGGCGAAAGCTGCTGGAATTGGGTCTTCTGGGAGAGACAGGCGGTTGGGTAGGTTCAGGGTGAGGCTGGATTGTGGGGGGAAGGGCTCAAAGTTGTCAGTTTTTGGAAGCGAGGGGGTGTCTGTGCTATGTAGTGGCTGGTTGAGGGTTAAGGAGGTGGAATAGGAATATGGCTAAGGAGGTGGACTGCTGCAATGAAAAAAGAAATAAATGAGAGAATGATAATACCTACAAGTGACACCTAGAGCTCTCTTGATAGGCACCGCGTATGATCGACAGAACAAGGAAAATATCTACAAAATCTGCAATTTAGAAGAAGCCCTTATGCTTGTATACAATAGACTAGGCGTTCTAGGGCAGCATCATAAAAACTCCGATCGCATATAGTGATGGTGGCCCAATATCACTAATTTAAAATGCTACTAATGAATAAAAGTGCATTTGAAATGGAAAAGTCACTCTGAACTGGACTGCATGCTCGAATTGTCCATATGGTGTTGTTAAGTAACCCCAATGCTGCATAAGAAGAGTTTCCCCTTTATATGTATGGGGGTTTTGGTGGTTTATTTATATTGCATGTGGCTGAATATTGATGCTAATTGTTAATGTACAGCTCTGGTTGAGACTCTTACAGCCAAAGTTAAAGCCTGGGAGAGTGATGAAGGGTTGCGCTTCTTGTATGATAAGGTATTAATTGCACCCATCAATGCCTCTTAAAATTTGCAGCATAGTGATCTCTTCTTCATGTTTCAGAGATCAGTGCTGGAGACCTTAGAGGAATATGCTGTCCAAAGACAACAAAAAGACGAGGAGAGACGACGAACAAGGGTACGTGTTTATTGCGAGTGCCTAATAACTTTCTTCTTCGATTATCTTCGCATTCTTTTTCTCTAGAAGCTGTTTTGCGTTGGTTTTTGGCTGGAAAAATAGTTATTTACATGAATAATTACAGAGAATTTACTTTGAACTTTGCATAATTACGGAAACCTTCCCATTATTTTTTGAAATTATCAAAACCTCCTGATGGAGATCATGCCACACGACCCAATGACGACTTCGGACACTCATCTCTAGCGGATTGTCGATCCTAATATTATTGTTCGTTGTTTTTTTTTTAATTTTCATTGTATTTTTGTTTATTTTGAGTTATACAATGAACAAAGAAGCATAACCGTTCGTTGCCCATTTCCAGTTTCCGACGATCACCAAAAAAATCCCCCGGCTAGCTCCAGTAAACCTTTACCACCTCCCTTCAAGTTTCATCTGTTTTCAGTTTTCATGCGATCGCCAGAAACACCAGCGGCCATCACCACCATCTCCAGTGATCACCTCCGACGACCATCTCCGGCCAGCCACCACCGCCCTAACTACCTCTCCACTACTCCACTAACTCCACCTCTCCTTAAATTTATGTCTCGTTCTCAAGTTCACTCCACCTTTCCCACTTCCCCATTCTCCCAGCAATTCTGTTGTGGGCCGGAGGCCTGAGAACTGCTCACTTTTGGATCCAGAGTCCCGCCCTTACAGCCGGCGCCACAATATGGGTCCGCGGGGCCCATACACACCCCAACCCATCTCCGCGGATCAGTTGGTGATGAGGTCAAGTGTTAAGTGCCTCTTATCAAGGAGGTCGAGGGATCAAGTCCCGCCTCAACACCCCGCCGCACCGAGAACATCTGCGGAGATGGGTTGGGGTGCGTATGAGCCCCGCGGACCCATGTTGTGGCGCCGGCTGTAAGGGACGGACTCTAGATCCAAAAGTGAGCAGTTCCCAGGCCTCCGGCCCACAACAAATTCTTTTAATCCTAAGTGGACCGTCCTCTAAACCGAATTCCACTCCCTCACTCAATCGGCCCCTCACCATCCACACCCCCAACCACGCGCGAACCTCCCCTCTACTCCTAACCAAGCCCTTCCCCTCCAATCCAGCCGAAATCCCAAACCTACGATTGCCACCCCTTGTGGAACCACACCTCCAACCACCCCCACTCACTATCCAAAGTTGGCAACCCCTCTACCTCCCTCCCCAGAGCCCTCCAACCCGTTGCCGACCCCTCCGTCCTCTCCTTTCACCCCCATCTCATACTCACAGAATCAGCCCCCTTTCCAGCTTCCGGAAACTCAATTACGTTCCCCGACACTTGTTGTCTAGTAACCCAGTATTCTACCAGGAGGCTGGAATTCAGTGCCACTACCTTCGCTGACTCCGAGAGATCCTTCCATGCCCTCTACTACTTTTGTCGTGTGAGTTTATTTGGTTGGAAGTCAATTTTTATTGTTGAATTAAGTGTTTATTTTCTACAAAAGAGACTTCTCATTTTGTAATCCTTATTTCAACTTTTTGAATCTTTATGAATTTTCATTTACTTGGCTATTTAGTTTTGAGTACTCTCACGTATATAGAACGTCCCGTGCATTCTTGCTCGCTCGCTTTATATACCGTAACTCATTTAGTATTTTGATTCATAAAAAAACTAGTGCAAGTAAAATAATTTGCAGATATGTGTGCGCATATAGAAAATACCCTTAATCTCTATAGAACCTTACCCCACGTCACCTCACCTCCCTTCTAATTTCTGACGATTCTACAGGCGAAAGCAAAATAATGATCAAATTTGAATAAGTGTAGGGACTCGTATTGGAGAGAAGCATGATGCAATCTATCCAAGGTTTTACGAACCGGACCGGTGATCAAACCGCTGAGTTCAAAGTTTCAAGGTCTGACCGGTCGGACCGGGGTTGAACCGTAATATTATAATAAATAATAAAAACATATAAAAATTCTTTATAACAATATAAAAATATTAAGTTGTATACTTTTATACAATTTTTTATAATTTTATAGCTATATTACTGTATACTTTTATACATGAGTATTTTATATATTAATTTGTATTTATTGTTTTATATCTATTCATTTATTTATTTCATATTTATTTTGAGTTCTCTCTCTCATGCTTGATATCACCAGTTGGAAATCATCCATCTATATTATATGGTATATCGTTATATCCATTTATATATCGGCATAATTTTTAGTTTATATGCAAACATATAATCGAAAAAGGAATTAAAATGAGAGGATTTGACCAATTTTTAATACGTGTGCGAGTGAAATATTAATTTATTTTGTATTTATGTTAATATGTATATGTATATAATATATTTTAATAACAAAACATAAGAGCCAATTGGCTTGATGGTCCAACACTGTGGCAGATTTGCGGTTGGCAGGGGTTCGAATCTCACACCCCCAACATTTTGGATATTAAATTATTCTCTTTGGCCCGCCCGGTTTGGTAAACCCGTGTCCGGTTCCCGGTTCACCGCCCCGCCCGCCCGGTTTTCCGGTTCTTGGGCGGTCCTTTATTCTATCGGGCAACTAGCCTTGACCGGACCGGGCAGTGGTCCGGCCAGCGGCCCGACCGGTCCGGTCCGATTTTTAAAAGCTTGAATCTATCTATAATAAAGTTTGAATTGAATTATCGTGGACATGTTCTGCATTTAAATCCATGTCTTTTAATTTTTTTTTCCCAAAATGCTTATTTCTTTATTATTATTATTATTTAACTGGATCTTGTTGCGGTCTCTAGCTCCCTTACCCAAGAAAACTAGGCGATAATTATATGCAGGCCGACTTCGGCTATGTGCAGGCCGTGCTTTTTCACAACAGTTATGTGCAGGCCGTGCTTTTTCACAACGGTTATGTGCTGGCCAAGGCTTATATGGGTTCACAGCTTCCTACGATATCTTAGTTTAGCCTGCATTTATCCTTGAATTGCACATAGCCAAAACTGATCTGCATATATTGCCAGACACTAATTTTTCTCGCGATGAACCCTCAAAACTCTGCAAGAATGTTCTTCACTAGTTTTTTTTTTTTAAAATTTGCAGGAGCACAAGAGGCTGCAGGAGCAGTACGCGACCGAGCAGGAGGTTCTATTCGGCACGAAACCGAGCCCGTTGCGGCAGCTGTCGGCGAAAAAGCCCCTGGCCCAGAACAACGTAAACCTGCCGGGGGGAACGCCCGTCGGCCGCCGCTTCTCGACGAGTTTTACGAGGCCGCTGCTGTCGTCCAACGGCAGGGACAAGAGGACCGGGAGCAAGGTCGCGATACCGCTCAACTACGTCTCCCTCTCCAAGGACTCCTGAGGCCGAGGCCCCTCCCAAGCAAGCGCCCTTCTGTTTTGTGCACAACAATGGTTAACAGTGGGGTTGCTACCAAAGCTGCATGTTTTCGGAGTATACCAACAAGATATCACTGCATGAATTTCTTTTTCTTGTTATCAGCTGACGTGTCATTATTCGTCAATGCACAAGAATATTGGCCCCCACATCATGCTTTCCTGAGTTGGGTGTTGTTTGTGCGCTCTACCTCCTAGCATTGTGTTTGTTTTCGCCTTTGCGACATTTGCGACTTTTAGGATATCGAGTAATATAGCAACTTTTGATAAGGCGTCATTTGAGAGGTTAAGGCTATGTTTGGGACGGCTGTGGTGGTCGAAAAAATGTTGGTGGGAAAGCAGTGATGGGATTATCGTTGTTAGAAAAGCAGTGGTTGGAAAAGCTATAGGAATAAAGAAGGGGGATGTGAACCTAAGCATGAAAATATGAAAAAGCTCAATTAAGGTCCGGTTCATGCTGCCGTAACCGCTTGATCGGTGAAAATAAGTCCTTCCAAATGAAATCTAAACCTGTTATTTGTTTTTTTTTTCTTTTTTCATAGAGTTTTTATTGAAAAAATTATATGCTATTTTTGATTGTTTGTATAGCCTTCATTTGAAATCACTGAAATGCCTGATTTTAACTGTAGGGAGGGTGTTTTGTTTGAGAGTGATATTTTATCTTTGTCGTCTATTTGGGTGGGTTGTAGTGGTTGAAGATGAAGATAAAACAATTTTAACGGAGTTTTTTTCCTTTCGGTTGAAATCAAACATACGGTATATTTATACGTTGGTGGTTTCAAATGGAGGTCGTTCATGCAGTAAAAATTAGATCTATGGAGAAAAAACGTCTAAGAAAGCTTAGGTTTCATTTGGTTTAGCGGTGGCGGGTGGATCCGGCCGGTGGAAACGGATAGTTCGAACCGGAGGGGGGAGGTGGCTGCTCCAAACGGAGCTTAGGCTTCATTTGGTTCAAGGTGGGCGGGTGGAAACAGAGCAAATGTCGCAGGAGGTTCATTTGTTTACTCTCCTTCCGGCGGTATTTGCTCAAAACGGAGAAGTGAAACACCCAAACAAATAGAGCCTTAGCCTTTATCTACCGATCCATCTCTAACTTACGTTTGGTGCGGCGTTTGTTCCTCCGATGAACAAGACAAATAAAGCCGCAAAATACATGAACAAGACAAATTTCAGTTTTTAGCTTCAACTCGAAATTGGACTTCAAGATAGATATTTAAGTTAAGATGTCTCATTTGTTCATAAAAAATAAATAAATAATAAGAACAATAATTATACAAAATTTAAATTTTCTAAGTTGGCTTGTAAGGGCAATTTGCCGGAAAATTTTTTTTCGTCCGTGACTAGGACGAAAAGGAAGGTCCGGGAAACCAGCCAGGGTTTGGCAAAGGGTCTTACCCGCGGATGGAGTTCTGGTTTGCTCCCGGCTTCCCGCTCGATCATGCCCCTGGGACAAAACAACACGATCGAGTTTACGCCTTTACGGAGAGAAAACCAGCCAGGGTTCGGGTTAGAGTGTAGCTTATTTTTAAAATAATTACGAATTTACTAATTTGCTCTCAAATATTTAACGGAAATGTTAATTGGGACTAAGATAAAATCTGAATTAATGAGGAGGTACTGAATTCAAATAAATAAAAGTTGAGATACCTATTTCATAAAGAAGGGAGACTTTGGAGACTGATTTGGGCTGCGTTTGGTGCGGTTTAACGTAACTTATTTGCTCCGGTGAGGTTGGACAAAAACGTCATTGTCATAGAATATATGTTTTGGTATCATAAATGTTACAAGGCGGACGGAGTGCCAAACAGACCCTATATGTTTGGGTATCATAAATGTTACAAAAAAACTAATTTGAGGCATAAGATTTTGGTATGTCATTGACATTTTTGTCCAACCACACATGAGCAAATAAGTTGTGATAAGCCGCGCCAAACGTAACCTTGATCTCCGTTGGCACACTGGCAATGACCATGAATGCGGTGGTTATTAAAGTTGTTCTTGAAAGCCTGACCTCACCTAAGGAACTAGGTTCACTTTTATGTTCTAAACTAATAGAGTCATAACCGTTGTCACCCCAAACATAAATTTCATGACTACGAAGTTTTTGTCCAAATACACAGGACCAGAAAAAGCGATGCCAAATGAAGCATTACTTGTTTAGCTTTTCAATTTTACTCCTCTTTATTAAAAAAATTCCAATTTTTTAATTTATGTATTTTTGATTTTTTTCTTCTATTTTAAAAAAATATGCTCTCAAATGAATAAAGTCTCTCACAAACTCATGTGCACCACACAAAAATGAACAACGAGCGACGCACAATATTTGTAGGAAATCCGGGGTGCCGAGAAGCAGAAATCCGAATATCGAATAACAAACACAGAACAAAACAGAGCAGTAACAAACACAAGATGTTACAGAGGTTCACCCAACACCGGGCTACGTCCTCTCTCCCTTCTTCTTCCTTCTTGTATTCACCAAAAGAAACAGATTACAAAGGTTGCAAGGATCAAATCCGATCCTACCTCTTCTCCTCTCTTCTGGACAAGAAAACCAAAGAAGAATACCTTCTGGATCGATCTCAACGAGATACCTCGTATCGCCTCCAAAAGATTACGCCGCCGCAGACTGCAATGAAGCCGTATCCCTAAATCGGGAAAACAACGTATATAAACGTCTGCCGGCCACCACGATCGTCGACCAAGCAAGACCGGTCGACGATCGTCGATCGTCGACCCAAAAGGCCGGTCGACGATCGCGACCCCGATCGTCGACCCAAAAGGCCGGTCGACGATCGTCGATCGTCGAACCAAAGGGCCGTCGACGATCGTCGATCGTCGAACCACAGCGTTCGACGATCGCCGATCCAAAAAATTCACATCAGAAAAATTTGTCCGGGGGCGTTGCCCCCGAGCCCCCACCGGGGACGCTGTCCCCTGGACCCCTGCCCGCTGTCCGACAGCGGGACCTCCGCCGGGGGCTGCCGCCCCCCGGACCCCCGCTGTCGTGGGTCCCAGAGATGTCGAGGGGGGATCACACTTCGATTCCTCTAAGCTCACGTGGGCGAACCCGGTGTGAGAAACAACGAGGACCGGAAGTGTTCCACAACCCCACAATATTTAGAGATTTGCGAGCAGCTTTCTAAACTTTCTATAGTGGATGTGAAATTCCTTATTTTATTGTTTCAAAATGCCATTCTTACTTATTTCATTTGGCCAAGTGGAAGCATGCTTTCTCCACAATCCTTTCTCTCCTTTATATAATATTAATGTATAATAATATTAATTATTATATAATAGTATACATAATTTTATTTAATTTTTTTATTTTTTCACAATATTTATATAGACTATGATTATTTTACATGACATTTAGGCTCCTTTTGGTGATGAGCATTTCTGTTCGGGTGAGTTTAGACAGAAACGTCACTGTTATTTGACATGACATTTTGATGGTGGGGCATTTTAGTTCTTTAGGTGAGTTCGGACGTTCACGAACGACAGTTCATAACCATCATGTTCACGGCCACCATGATCATGCCAAACTATCAGAATTAGGGTTAGCCTTGCTTCATGGGCCTTTATGTACGCCTATTTCTGCATGCCGAGGCCTACTTTTGGGCTTTTTGAAACCCCCATTAAAGCCTACATAAAACTCAGGCCTATGTCCATGAAAAATACTAGCCTTCTCCCATTAATTTGTAATATATAATATTTTTTGTTAGTGTATATTTGGACGAATAACGGGTTTGGAGGCATAACGGATTAGTTCGGATACACGGTTAACGCATACCCGTAGTAACTCCTAAGGGTCTGCCTATTTATACCCACCTAGGGGCAACAGGTAGGGGATTCCACTTAGATCCCCATCCGAATGCTTCGAGCAACACTCACAGTTTTGTCAATAAAAATTTAATTCAGGATCTTCTTGTACTTTGTGAATGCTCTACCTCACCTAACAGACTCCATCTATTGTATGTTCAGAATTATTTTTTTTCTTGATGTCAATTATATATAACTCAACCTTTATTATGTTAAACACATATTCATCACGGTGACTTTTTTGTCCAAACTTATAGGAGCGGAATCTCCGCATCAAACGATCGACAATTCATAACCACCGCATTCACAACCTTCACCGCCACGCCAAATAAAGCCTTGATAACTAATTTTATAGTCCACAACACAATAATTTCTCGTGGTGCCGAGAGAGGCTCTAGTTAAACAGTTAAACG